>CM043700.1:30130000-30500000 GCA_023935145.1 Bretschneidera sinensis | reverse complement strand
TCTTGCGTTGGCTGTAGGCTTTTGTGTTTTGGATAGGGAAGATGATGAGTGTTTAATGCAAGTGTTTAAGGTAAGTGGTTAGCCTCACTTAACCTCACATGTCTCTCAAGAACTTATGGCTCTGATACCAATTTGTTGGTTTTTTGATAGAAATGAAGTGCAAGAGCTTGCAAAAACAAACTTGATTTTTTTCACTATATTTTGAGAATACAATTTCAACCTATATATAGGTTGTTAAAGGAAAAAACAATCCTTAAAACAAGGATGAAAACATGGCCTAAAGTAATCCTTAAAACAAGGATGAAAACATGGCCTAATAAAACAAGCATGAAAACATGGTCTAATAAAACAAAATAATAAACATAATCTCTATGTCTCCTATCACCAACAAAATAGAAGAGTAGATCAAACATGTGTTTTATTAAACCTCAACAACTCAAACGTAAGCAGCTTCTGAGGCATCATTCAACAGAACCTTTGTCTTACTCAGATTCTATGAATTTCATGCTTACCGTTTTGCTTTCTTATTGTCTATTTATCTAGTAAATGTACTTCTGCAGATTATAGCCATTGATGTGGATCGCAAAGCCTATGACATAGGATTACCAGTTATTAAGAAAGCTGGTGTTGAACACAAAATTGATTTCAGAGAATCTAAGGCTCTACCAGTTCTTGATCAGCTACTAAAAGATGTATGTATTAAACTTTTTTTTGGTCCCTTGATTTCGTTATTGCCTGATATTCTGGATCATATTTGCTTCATCTTGTTTTTATTTTCCCCTTACCAAGTTACAAGAATTGGCTAATTTTGTTGCTGGGGAATCTACTTGCAGCATGCAAATGAAGGTAGTTTCGACTTTGCTTTTGTTGATGCTGACAAGGTCAATTACTCGAACTATCATGAGAAGCTGATGAAATTATTGAAGGTTGGCGGGATAGTTGTCTATGATAACACGCTATGGGGAGGATCAGTTGCTATGCTTGAAGAGTTTACTCCTGAGATCATGAGATCCAATAGGCAACCAACAATAGAACATAACAAATTACTCGCAGCTGATCCTCGTGCCCAACTTTCCCATGCTCCCCTAGGAGATGGGATCACAATCTGCAGGCGTATATACTGATCTCTTACTTGAATTTTACCCACACATCACATGCCCCTATTAAACAGCTTGAATGTAAGGGCATCTAGTCTCCTTAGCATCACTTTTAGGCAATGTATTGTTTGATACAGTTTTGTTATTAAGATATGGAAATTGATTAGACATAAAAATAAACAGTGGGTTAAGGTTTCAATCACCACCATCTGCAAAAATGCTCAAGTGAGAAAAGAGCCAGCCCTATTGCCATGGAGCAAGGAAAAAGTAAAATGGCTGCAGAAACTACTTTGTTACCCTTTGGGTGCTTCTCTATGTTTAATTTCTATTATATGATTGCAATTAATGATGCATAAAAGGTTCAAGTCCTTTACTCAAATTAATATCCCTTGTTCTGTTGCATTTCAAATAAAGGAATAATAGTTTGGTGTGTAACATTTACTATGTTTAGAGATTGAGTATGTTCTCAATTTTGCTTGCAAAGTTTTATAGGAAAATAATTCTCAAGAAATGTGAAGAGAGAGAAAGTAAAATGAAAGCATAATAATTTTAGAGTAAATTATTAGTTGATGAGAAAAGTTAATAGCAAAATAGCTCTAAAACTTTTCTTTTCTGCATTTTTCGTAATATATTTCTTCTTAACCAAACAATAAGGGAGATTAATTTTTCTCATTACTGAGTCCTTAGGAAAATGAAGGAAAACAGTTGTGATTTGTTTTCCTTTCTTTTTTTTTTGTCAACCAAACAGAATGTGGTCACCGGTTAGGACTCAGTAATATGTTTTCTATTGGAAAAATTTCACAGAAGGTTTATAAACTTTGGACTCATTGCATTTAGATCTTTAAACTATCATTTTTTTTTTCTTTTAGATGGTTGAATTCATCAAAATAGGCTTTAGTAAACTCCATCCAACTTCAATAACAGTGAGCAATACAAATTTGATTATCTCAATCCGACCATGAACCGTGAACGATACAAAAATATATAAATTTATCATCTTTATCACCACAGATACGCAAAACCTAATTGAAAAAAGAAAAACAATCGATTAAAAATTTACCTCGATCTTTCATGATCTTTAAGGAAATAAGACATGACATTGGAGATCGGTTACAGCTCCACCGAGGACTTGCACCTCCTCCCTGAATTCACTATTTCATTCTAAGCATCGTTCAGAATCCTCCTCCCCATCTTTCTGTCTCTGTCAACACGTTCAATCCTAAATTTAGCCCGAGCAAAAAACCCACATACAAAGGTTTTGTCACTTGTTCGTTAAGGTATTTTCAATATTTTAGTCAAAAATATGGGCTATTAATAAAACTGACACACGTAAAGTGGCACATGTAAACATCATATTCTCTCTCTCAGATTCTGAATTCTCAACCAATAACCACCAACTACTGATACATTTTAGTTCTCTCTCTCCCCATGGATGATTTACCGCTATATGTGGTCCCGGAGATCCTAAGTCGACTCACCGATTCGACCGACCTTGCTCGATGCCAACTTGTCTCGAAAGCCTTGAACTCTCTCTCTCGCAAGGTCCGTTCCATAAACCTCCTCTGCACCTTGTCTCGGTACCTAAAATAGAGGTCACCAGAAACCAATACCATAGTGACCCCTTCAATACAATCTTCAACAACCTGATTCTTAATTCTCAAAACCTAGAATATGTTTTTATCGGTGTCGAAAAATCGCTTCAAGGATTATCATACGACAACATTGAGGATGAGTCAAATGATTTGTACTTGACCGATGTGGGATTTGTCGAGGAGTGGTTGTCAAGGATTTGCATAATTTGTTTGAATAGCTGGAATGCTGTTCAAATCTAAGAAAAGTGTTATTGAAAATAGTTTTAATCTTATATTGTCTATATGTTAAATATGTTATAATTATAGGCATCAAGAGATATAGTCACACTCATACTCTTTAGTTATGAATAATTGGTTAAATGTTAGTGTAACAACCAAACACCAATCTAAAGGTTGAGTGAACATTGGGTGTGTTGGAGTTTTAAATTGTGGGATTGGGGAGAGTTTTCACACAGTTTTCTCTAGAAAAATTGTGTATTGTGATGCAGTGAGTTTTAGCAGCTTTCCTCCATCCAAAAGTTACAAAAGTAATGAACAACGATTAACTCGTGGACGTAGACAAAAGATGTTGAATCACGTTAAAAAATTCTTATATTATTTTTCTCTTTATTTTTGCTATTGTGATTTTGTAGTTGTTTCGTAGTGTCTGAATTCCCAACAAGTGGTATCAGAGATAAAGTTCGATAATGGCAACAATTCAAAGACTTGATGCGGTGAAGAAGCAAGTCAAAATTACTGCTAAAGATCATATTTTAAGCTTAGGTAGAGGATTGTTGGGATTAGTCCCAAAATCTGATAAAGCGATATTGAAGGCTCGATTAAAACAATGAGGTTTTGATCGAATGGAGGCAAATCTGGACCAGAGATCGAAGTGTTCGGGGATTTGAGTTAATAGAGGAATTTGTTGGGATGCTCCTCAAATCTCACATCGAAGAAAAGTGTTATTGTAAGTAGTTCTAATCCTATGTGTCAAAAGGATGTGGGTACTAGTTATTATAAATATAGGCATCAAGAGATGTAGTCTCTCACCCCTATTCCTTAACCAGGAATAGTTGGTCAGATGAGAGTGTAGCAACCAAACATCAATATAGGGATCCAAGGGTTGAGTGAGCATTGGGTGTAGTGGAGTTTTGGGTTGTGATATTGAGAAGAGTTTTCATATAGTTTTATCTAGAAAAATTGCGTATTGTGGTGTAGTGAGTTTTAGCAGTTTTCCTCCATTCAAAAGTTGCACAAGTAATGAATAACGATTAGCTCGTGGATGTAAGTAAGAGGTTCCAAACCACGTTAAAAATTATTGTGTTATTTTTTCTCAATATTTTTGCTATTGTGATTGTATAGTTGTTTTGAGGTGTCTGAGTTCCCAATATGCGGGAACCTGAAGTTTTTGTCAATTTCACATTTTTGGATCCAGTCTTGTTGGAGAAAATCCAAACCTTTGGCATTAATTCTTCTTGCTATAAGTTTCGAGCACTTTGTATTATTTGACCCAGTGTTTTCAGAGGAGAGGGCGTTGGGAGAGGCGTAAGTCCCGAGGCGTTGGGGCGTAAGCCCTTTTAATCGGTAGGGCATTTTGAATAAAATAATATTAATTAAATTATAAAAATATTAAAAAATTGAAATAATATAAATTAATTAATTATCAATAAACTTTACTAACTTAAGATCTATGAATGAATATTTATCAAAATATTTTTACACAAATATCAAACAATTTGATGAAAATTTTAATCACATCTGATATTAGACGTACACTATCGTTTGTTGCATATGTATCAATCAATTTATATTATAGTCCTCCAACATAGTGGTTCATTTGTAATTTCGTTCAATCAAAATGTTAAAAATTTAAAATTTTAACCTGAAAGGCTGAAAATCTAGGTAAGTCTTTTGAATCTTTTGGGGAGTTTCGAAATTTTAATAAAATAATAATAATTAATTAGAATAATAAAATAAAAATAATTTTAATTAATTAATTAATTAATTTTTATCAAAGTTTAATACTTTACTAACTCTCTATAGTGTGATAATTATAATTTTATAAATATTAATATATATTTACATATAAATTATATTAAGTATAACTTATATTTCTATATTTTTGTAATTTGTAAGTGATTAATTAAATAGTTTGTAATTATTATTAAACTAGATAACATGTATTATATATTTATGAAGTGCAATAATGTCATAATAAGAATACTAGCATAGTGGTTAAGATTTATAACTATGACATTTTAGGTCATGGGTTTGAGCTCTCAAGAAAAAAACTTAAGGAGAGCTCATTAATACCTAAATTTTTAGGATCTCAATTAATGGACTTCACAAGTGAGAGCCTAAAAATGATCTTGCAAGTCTTGCGATGAGATATGATGTTTATAGGCTGATCAGTCAGCCTAATAATGGTAACAGTCTTAACTTATAGAGCCCAATACATAATATTGCAAAAACAGAAGGGCATTTCGCGGATTGAACTCAAGATGCCTCAAACTCAAAGTGAGAATCATACCACTAGACCAAATGCCCTTGTTGCTTTGGTTGTTAGATAATTAATTTTATTTATTTTGAGGTTGCAGAACAAAAAAAAAAACAAAAAATTCATTGGGCATACGCTCAGACGGGGCGTAAAAGTTCGCCCAGACCCGAAAAACGCACGCCCAGCACACTTCGCCCCAACTTTCACGCCACGGGGCGTTTTTAGCCCCGTTTCGGGGCTCGCCCAGACTCCGTTTTTTAAAACACTGATTTGACCCTTATTTGATCTAAATTATGACAAAATACTATTTAAATTGCATTAACAGTTTTATCTAAGTGTTTAAGTTGCAAAAGCATTCAATACAGAAACAAGACATAAAATACGACACATACAATTACCAAAAGAATACAGAAGATCTAGATTAGGTTCTAAGGTAATTGATTTAAGTTGTAAATCTTTACTTTCAGTTACTTAACTTAATTATGACTCATTTTAATTATAAAATGCTTTGACAAAAATAATCCAAAAAATGTCTTTAAGTCAAAAATTGCTTTTAAAAACATGAAAACTGTGTTTTGGGTTAACCCAGTCGACTACATTTTTGAACCAGTTGATTGATAAAAGGGTCAGTAGCTTATGGTCTTTGACCCAGTCGACTGGTTAAAGGACCCAGTTGGCTAGGACTAGGACCCAGTCGACTGGTACCTGTCTGATGCCTAGAAATTGGATTATTTCACATGAGTTAACTGGTACAAGGACATAGTCAACTGGTAATTCAAAAATATAACCGTTTGAGATGCGGGACTTAAGCATTTAATGTTCCAAACCTACCAAATCTGTGTCTAACGTACATATAAGGCCAAGTCTATAAAAACCCTCATCAATGAGCATTTAAACAACAAGAAAGAACATTTAATTTCTTATATGGCTCATTAATACTCTAAAAAAGCTTTGAAAAAAATCATTGTGAGCCATTCCTTAAGCTTTGTTCTTGAAAGAGAGATAACTTATAAAGCATTTATTGTTATCTCTCTTATTTTCCTTTACATTCAATATCAATCATTGTAAAGAGAAAGAGTTGGTATAACTATCAAAGTGTTTGGGTATTAAACACTTTCTTGTAACTTCCTTGTGGAAGAGATATTTGTAAGGTTTGGGCAACACCCGTAAAGTTGCTTGACTATTCTTAGTGAATTGCTTTAAGAAGGTTCTTTGAAGAGAGTAGACGTAGGGTCGGAATGATTCCGATATTGTGGAACCATTATAAACGGAGTTTGAATATTCTCTTCTTTTACTCCTTTAATTTCAAGCTATTTATTTATTGTGTGATTTACTTGATTAAATTTTTAAAAATTATTTGTTAATTGTAAAAAGTTTTTAAAACCCAATTTACCCCTTTTGAATTCTAATGCTTAAAAAACAATTTTATGGCCATCAAAGGTCAAACAGTGGACAAAGACTCAACGTGTCAAAGATTATTTTAAACAGTGTTTAAAAAGGCGAAGTCTGGCACAGCAAGAGGCGAAACGGGGCTAAAACTCCCCAAGGCGTGAAACCTGGGGAGAATCTATCGCTGAGCGTGCATTTTTCAAGTCTGGGCGAGGTGTACGCCTTTGACGCCCCTGGCGTTTAGGCGTACGCCCAATGCATATTTTTTTTTTGATTTTGCAACCTCAAATTGACGTCGTTTTGAGTTAAATGAAATCAGCCCCATTTAACCAAAACAATGTCGTATTAATAAGCCCTTGGACTTTAAATCTTCTTCCCTGAGGCATGAAGTTGCATGTCTGACTCTGAGAAAACACTTAGCCTCTTTGCGTGAAGCTTAGCCTCCCTTACTCCTTACTCCAACAAGTTCTCTTCATCTCTCTCTCTCTCTCTCTCTCTCTCACTTATCTATCCATAGTCTATACTCCATAATTATCTTAGGTAAGTCATTCATAGCTTTCAAGTTACAATTTATGTGACTTCAGGTCTTTTAGGTTTAAATTATCTAAATTTAGGGTTTTTTTCAAAATGTCAAAGCTTTATTTTTTAAATCTTGTTGAATGGTAACTCTTAAATCTCTTCTTTAGATTCTTTTAAGCATTTTGACTTGTGATACTTGTCATGTGAAGTTGTTTGAAAATTTATTTTTATTATGTTGTTACTGGAGGAAAATGGAAAACGGAAAAAGGAAAAAAACTAACAGTTTCCATGGATGTGCTTGCAATTTGTTAAGTACTTTATGTTTTTTCTAGTGTCAAATTATTGTTCACTTAGCATCTTGGGGTTAACTTCATCGACCTTTACATGCTGCTGGGTTTTACTTAAATCCTCAGTTACATTACACATAGAAGTTTTTTAAATTTGAGCTGATATTGAGGAAAGGATTTCTTGAATGCATGGAAAGGATGATGAGTTATGAAGATCGTGTTTCAACTGATATTCAATTGGACTTATATGACTATGCATGTGGAGACTTTGGAACTAGAATTGCAATCGATACAAGAAAACGATGTTCTCCAGGTACTATTTAAGACACACAATCTTAGTACTTGCTTAACCTCAGTTTGCTCATTAAATGATTTTTTAATATTTAAGATTTAAGACTATAAGGTTCATAATGCTCTAAATTTAATGACTAAAACATCTTGTTTTAGACTTATAGTATCAAACTATCAATCAATGTGCTAGTTAGTATTATCGTTTGTCACTGCCTAGTATTGTTCTTATGGAATTAGTTTAATTGTGCAGCTGATTGGTGGCTACGATTTAGAAGCAACACACCTGAGTTGACAAAGTTTGCTATTCGAGTCCTTATTCTCACTTGTAGTGCTTCAGGGTGTGAGAGAAATTGAAGCACCTTTGAATGGGTAAAATTTATTTCACTTTCACAATTTAATACATCTCATCTTGAAAAACTGAAACTTATATGTTGATAAAAAAATTAATCTTGTAGATCCACACAAAAAAGAGGAATCAACTTGAACACAAAAGATTGAATGCTTTGGTTTATGTTAAGTAGAACATTGCATTGAGAGAAAGAAGTATAAGAATGAGGCAACAAAAAATTGATCCTATATTGGTGGAGGAGATTGACTCTAATGATGAGTGGATAGCGGAGATAGAGTCATCTCTACTCCCAAGTGATCCTTCTTGGCTTGAAGAAGAACAATTATTTAATGTTGATGCCATTAGGATTGTGCCAATTGAACCTTTGCAGAGAGAGGAGACTCAGACACCTGCTCCTACAATAGAATGTGGTTCTTTTGTCTGTGGATTATCAAACAAACAAACACATAAGACATGGTCAAGTAAATATGAAAAAAAATATTATCATAGATGGTCACATATCTATAGAATCATTGGTCACATTATCATATATTGTTATAAAGAACTAATGTTATATAACTTGTGTACTTTGTTATGTAGGTCAAGAGACTCAAGATCGAAGAAGAGGCAAGCAAACTATATTAGACCCAATTATGGAAGACATGTCACAAAATATACCCCTAGGATTTCATTCAAGAACTTTTCCTAGCGTAGATATGTTTGATGAATGTGATGATGATATTGATGAAAGTGCTTTAGAGCCCATTGAATGATTTTATTTGCTATGCTATCTAATTTGTTGCTTTTAATAGATTTATGTATGTGAATTTGTTATACCAATGTAAGTGTGTAAACACTAAATAATAAACATTTGACACTTAATATTGTGTTATTTTTATGTTTGTTGAAATTTGGAACGTGTTTGTGTCTTGTAATGAATAAATTGGTCAATTTGAAAATTAGAATTTGGTTTTTAGAGTGTGATTTATGATTTATTGATGAAAGATGAGATGTATATGAATTTATTATATTATTGTAAGTGTGTAAACAACAACCACTTAACATTGTGTTTGTGAAATATTTTGATAAATATTCATTCATAGGTCTTAAGTTAGTAAAGTTTATTAATAATTAATTAATTTATATTATTTCAATTTTTTAGTATTTTTATAATTTAATTAATATTATTTTATTCAAAACACCCCAACGTTTTAAAAGGTTTAAGCCCCAACGTCTTGGGGCTTAAGCCTTGCCTCATTGAGGCAAAACGTTTTGCCCAATGCCCTCGCCTTTGAGAACACTGATTTTAAATGACGTGACTATTTAAAGTCTAAAGCACTTGTGTTTTTCATTGTGTTGTCATCTCACTTAAAACGAAGGGAACAAAATAAAGAAAAAAAAATATATTTTGGAATGTAAGTGTAACTGAGTTTAGGGATTTATCAATGCTGTTTGAATTAATAAAAATGGAGAACAAAATCTACTTTAAAAAGTAGGGGCATTCTGAGAATTTTTTAGTATTTTTATAATTTAATTAATATTATTTTATTTAAAACGCCCCAACGTTTCAAAAGGCTTAAGCTCCGTCATTGAGATAAAACTTTTTACCAATGCTCTCGCCTTTGAAAATACTGATTTTAAATGACGTGACTGTTTAAAGTCTAAAACACTTGTGTTTTTCATTGTGTTGTCATCTCACTTAAAACGAAGGGAACAAAATAAAGAAAAAAAAAATATTTTGGAATGTGAGTGTAAATGAGTTTAGGGATTTATCAATGCTGTATGAATTAATAAAAACGGAGAACAAAAATTACTTTAGAAAGTAGGGGGCGTTCCGAGATCGAACTAGGGACCTCTTGCACCCAAAGCAAGAATCATACCACTAGACCAAACGAGCGTCTGCTCGTTCGGATATTCCTATATTATATAATCTAAAATAAGTGGAAATATAAAACCATTTTTCCTCCGTTTCCCTAGCGAATTAGGGTTTTAAACTGACCATAAAAGTCACTACTTCACATTTTCGAAGTGGTAATGACTACCCCCATCCTATTGCCATATCTCTGCAACAATAGTATGTCCTCGCGTCTCTGATCTATATATCCTACTTTGATTTCATTTATCTTATACCTCCGTCGATTTCATTTTCAAGGTATATTTTTTTCATCTTTTTCCTTGACCTGCCATTCATATCGAGCATTTATCTCAAGTTGAAAGTTTCTGTCTTTAGTTCTTGGTTTTCTCTTTTCATCTGATCAAGTGTTCGTGATCTAGCTCACTTGGCAGCCACATTTGCATGGCTTTGTTTTGATCTGTTACTTGTGATATAGCTTATCGCATAACATTTTGTGTCTCTATCTTTTAATAAATATCTGTTGGTAGTGTTTGCTAATATGGTTTTTGTTTAATTGTGAAGTAGGTGAAGATGTCAACAGTTCCAGGGCAATTGATTTGGGAGATCGTGAAGAAGATGAACTCTTTCTTGGTGAAACAATTCGGGAAAGGCACCGCAGGCGTCCAGTTCAGTAAGGAGAGCAACAACCTCTACAACCTCAACTCCTACAAGCATTCTGGTACTAACTTTTCTGTTTGTTTTCCGAGAATATACTTATGCGAAAGGAAGAAATGGTTTTAAGAGCTTTTTTTCACACAAAAGCGTTAATTTGACTCTAAATACTATTTTTGAGGTGGGTTTTTGTTATTTGTAATACAAAATTGTAGGAAACTTACATATTGAGGTTTATACCAGTAACCAAACTGTAGTATAGTACTTCACTCACGTTTATCTAGTACAATTGTTGGCATTGAATTTTGGGTTGAATTTTGTCGTGTTAATTCTGCTCCGCTTATTGAACTCAGCCTTGGCGAATCACAAGACGGTAAGCTTATAGCCCGGAGGCAAGGATCTATCAGTGACACTTGCCACAACAAAGACCAAGAAGCAGAACGTGAGTTGTCATAAGGAAGGAGTTCCCTAGGATGGCTAAGGTTGTTCTAAACCAGGTTTTATTTTAATGTGAATTCTGGTTTATGTCTAAAGTACGTTTCTGAGTTTAAATCCAAGATAAATTCCATGGAATTTGTTTATTGCTAGTGCCTTGTGGTTGTTGCAGATACTATCTGCACTGGTATTCTGCTGGCTAAGAACTTTATTTTCCTGTTTCTTTCAGTACTTCCTCAATTTTTCTTTCTAGTGCATTGATACTAGTGGGTTTAGCTGTAATTGTTAACAACGTCATTGCTAAGTCCGCGTATAGAATTTGTATATTTTATGAAAGTTTTGTATTTTAGCTTGCATGAGCTGAACACATAGGGTAAATTGCCTTTATGAGCGTTCAACTCATTAGAATTGTTAGGGTAGCAGCCTCTGTTTTATCTTTCAGGTGATATCAAGTGTTTTGCTCTTCTACATCTTTATATTACGTGCGCATTTCTTTAAAACTGCAACATCCAGTATTTATTGGTTCTCCGGAAAATCAGTTCCATTTGTAAGAATACTACTTTCTCTTCAAGTGGTGATGAAAAGCTAACACCTAAGAATACTCCCTTTTGCAGTGGGATTTTCAATGAAATATATTTGTTACGCTTGGCTTCTGAGCTACATATTCTACCAAGGAGTATTGTGCTTTGAAAATCATTTCTGATGTTGCCAACTATTTTTTTAATATCATTTCTAGTGATATAGCCAACAACATTTTTCTTTTAAGCGGTGATGATTAGCTAACATGTAAGAAGATCCCCTCTTGAAATGGGTCCTTCAGTGAAATATACTTGTTACGCTTAGCTTCTGAGCTCTGTCCTCAAGCAACGAGTATTACGATTTTGAAGACCATTTCTAGGAATATCTTTTTTAATTACCCCGATTACTTTTTCTAATACCATTTCTAGGTATATAGCCGAGTACTCTCTTTTCAAGCGGTGATGAAAAGCTAACACGTAAGAATACTCCCTCTTGCAGTGGGATTTTCAATGAAATATGTTGTTACGCTTGGCTTCTGAGCTACATTTTCTACCAAGGAGTATTATGTTTTGAAAATCATTTCTGATGTTGCCAACTGTTTTTTAATATCATTTCTAGCGATATAGCCAACTACATTTTTCTTCAAAGCGGTGATAATTAGCTAACATGTAAGATGATTCCCTCTTACAGTGGGACCTTCAGTGAAATATACTTGTTACACTTGGCATTCGAACTTCGTTCTCAACCCCAACGAGTATTACCATTTTGAAAACCATTTCTAGGAATATCTTTTTTAATATCACCAATTACTTTTTCTAATATCATTTCTAGGAACATAGTCAAGTACTCTCTTTCAAGTAGTGATGAAAAACTAACATGTAAGAAGACCCCTTTTTGCAATGGGATAGCTACATTCTCAACCAAGGAGTATTATGCTTTGAAAATCATTTTTAGGAATATCTTTTCCAATATTGGCAATTGTTTTTTTAATATCATTTCTAGTGATATAGCCAACTACTTTTTTTTCTTTCAAGAAGTGATGATAAGCTAACATGTAAAAAGACACCCTCTTGCAGTGGAATCTTCAATGAAATATGTATGTTACCCTTGGCTTCTAAGCTTCATTCTCAACCAACGAGTATTATGATTTTTAAAACTATTGCTAGAAAAATCTTTTCTAATATTGCCAATTATCATTTAATATCATTTCTAGGAATATAGCCAACTACTTTTTTCTTTAAGCGGTGATGACTAGCTAACATGTAAGAATACCTTCTCTTGTAGTGGGATCTTCAGTGAAATATACTTGTTACGCTTGGCTTCTGAGCTCCATTCTCGACCAAGAGTTTGTTTTTGAAAATCATTTTAGGATTATCTTTTCTATTATTGCCAATTGCTTCATTTGATATCATTTCTAGGAATATAGCCAACTACTTTTTTCTTTAAAGCGGTGATGATTAGCTAACATGTAAGAAGAACCTCTCTTGTAGTGGGATCTTCAATGAAATATACTTATTACGCTTGGCTTCTGAGCTCCATTCTCAACCGAGGAGTATCATGCTATTAAAAATCAGTTTTAGGAATATCTTTTCTAGTATTGCCAATTACTTTTTCTAATTTCATTTCTAGGAATCTATAGCCAACTACTTTCAAAATAGTATTTATGCTTAGCAGTACCAAAAATGTTGACTGTTTTATTTGGCATCTGAGCTCTGTTATAAAAAATCAAATGTACTATTTTCTTGTTGCTTTAACTAAAACAGTTACTAAAGACTTTTGAGTATCAAAACTAGATCTTTATAGTGCGATATGCTCTTCATCTGTTATATCTTTTTTCATGAATGTTACTGTTTGTTTATGCAATAAAATTAGCAGTTTGATTTGCCAAATGATTACAGGTTGCAGATAATTACTTCAGGCCAGATTTAAAGAATGCAGCCCCTGCAAAGCTTAGTGTTGTTCACAGGATCCTCAAGGTTGCCAAATCTGGTGTCAAGAAGAGAAACAGGCAGGCCATTTCTTTGGAGGCGCCTAGCTTGAACCATTGCCATTTCTTTGGTACCTCCATGGTTTTTCAGAGACCGTGAAAATGTTAAATCTTTTTATGTTTTTGGAAAATTACCTTCTGCTGGATAAGGGTGCTAAACCTAGTTTTTGAACCGATTCTTTTCCATATTTGATTTTCTATGCTCTTAGAAGTTTAAATTTCCTTTGTGTGTTGGTTTTCTCCTCTTTTGAGCACCTTTGGTGAATTTAGTATGTGCCCTCCAATATAATTGTTATGTGATTATTTACAATTTTCTGTTTTTTTTATAGGGTAAATCTTAAGCATCTGCGTTATGGTAATCTATATTCATTATTATATTGTTGTATGAATTATCCTGTTTTCTGCTGGGTAATTTGTTTTGATTATCCAAGCTTAACTGTTTTAATCGGTTTAAATGTTTGCCCTAATCATCAATGAGTGCTTTTAAATAGTGTTCTATAAGATCCAATTTTTTGGATATTGGTTTTTAGCAGTCTATTTTTTTTAATCCATAATATATATATATATATATATATATATATATATATTTCAATTTTACCCTGTTGAAAAGTTTAAATTTTTATATTATGTTTTGACTTGTTATTATGTTCTCTTTCACTTTGTACTAATCGGCAAGTCTACTCGTTCCCTACTTGCCTCCCCTTGTTTGCCGTCTCTTCTTGGCACATAATTATTAAAAGTAAAAAAAAAAAAAAAAACGAAAATTATAGAAACTCAAGTTTTCGTTCAGTTTCAGCTACCTCTTTGGAGAACGACGACAGACTTTTTGTTTATCAGTGTTGATCGGACAAAATCGTTCTACTAACATAAATGTTTAAAACACCAAAATAGCGCAGGTATCACTGAATTATCATAACTTGTTTTTATAACTTTTTTTCTTTCTCCTCTCCATTTCTCCTTTATTCTTCATTCTTTTTTCTAACATAAAATTTCAATATTTATTGATAACCAAGAATAGAGTAAAAACCTGTGATCGATTTATTTAAATATTACTGAATATAACCATTTATATAAACTTCACTTTTTCAGCTGCATGATGGGCAGTCTCAGCAGATTAAAAAAAAAACATTTTCACCTGCAAGTTGAAGAGATTCAACGGGCCCAAAAATCGTCCATCTCCGGTAAATACTTTTTTAAAACACACAAATAATTGCTTTATTTTTATTTTTATTTTTATTTTATACAACGAACAAACAAAAAGATTGTTTATTTCTTTTTAACTCGAGAATTATCACTTATTCAATGACTTGGCATTGGGGTCACCATTTATTCCCGAGGTAGTCTGGCAAATGCAAACTTCCCTAATATAAGCCATCATAATTGAGATTTTTACTTGCATTAGGTGGAAAATATTTTTTTTTGTATCATAAGAAAAATTTATTAATAATTGTTGAGTAATTTTATAAGTAATGTTCGTATAATTATTATTCATGTTATTAATAAAATTATTTAATTACCAATAAAATTTTCACTCGATGCAAAAATGATATTTTACATTAAATACAAATAAAAATTTTTTCTCTAATTGATTGTTGCCCGTTGAACTTGATTGAAATTTTATTGAGAACAAATTTTCCAACTGTTCAATATTAATTTTGTCCTCATTGCGGCGTTGCAGCCACTGTTATGCTACGAATAACTTTATTTATTTCAAACGTATGTTTGATAGATCTAGATTAATAGTTCAGATTTGATAATAACTCAACGGTTAAGATAAAATAAAAATTTAATTGAATGTTTAAGATTAAAAGTAATCTTATCATTTCATTCATAATCTTATTTTAATTTTAATATTAATTTCTACAACCAAACATAAAATTCGATTTTAATAAATTTAATCAATAATTTCAACCAAACACATACAGAACTATTATTATCTAATCTACTAAGTGTAATCTCACATTAATCTATCCAAAAACCAAGCGGTAATAGTTTAAAGTTTTAAACACAACAAAGTCACGTGCATTGCATGTGAGAGGACCGAGCAGTCACAGTCACCAGTGTACAAACTTATAATGAGTAGCAGCAGTATATAAAGCCCTAATTTTATTCTCATTCGTACCGTATAATTTCCCGCTTCTCTGCCTTTCATTTCCCGCTCTGCAAAACCCTAACCCACCTGAGAAATCACATGGGGCATAAGCAACAACCCACCGCCGATCTGATCGCTGAACCCAAGAAACGTAGGAGGATTGGATTCTCTACCATCGGTGAGCGAATCCGCTCCGATTTTTCCCTATCAATTTTTGTATTTTTCCCCAATTCCAGTAGCATATCTATATAGAACTTCTCGCTCTTCACAGTTGAATTTTCTTTCGATTTTGTTATATGATTTTTTTTTTTTAGGTTTTAACTCATCTGGTGCTGGTTTTTGTTTGTGTTTTGTTTTCATTTTTTGACTGTTTCTTGGAGCAGATGCTGGAGTGGAGGCCAGCGAGTGCATTAAGATTTACCTAGGTAAACAAAGTTTATATGCATTTCGATTAAGATTATCAGATTGATGTTGTTGGTGTTCAACTTGTGATTGATGTGCCTCCTTTTTGTTTGGAGCCTACTATCAGTTCTACTTCAAGCCCAGTGCAGCAATTTTGCTAGCATAATTATTTTCCTATTTATAAGAATATGACAAAAATAACGACTTCAGTATGCCCTTATCCATAATCTTCACCCTGTTTTTTTTAATCAAACCCCTTGAGAACATCCCCCGGTGATATAAGAAAGAAGAAAGAAGAAAGAAGAAAGAAGATCGACCTTTTGTCAAATTGTTTTATAATAGCCATTACAATTAACAATAACTGTTAATTTTACTTATAAAAAAATAATGATAAATGGTTACTGGTGATTAAGCTGATTTTTTTTTGGCTCGGGGGTGTCAACCACAGATATATGCTTGGATTCTTATATGTAATTCGTAAGCCAGGGTTAGAACTGCCCTGAGATACAGTCAACTTGTGTCTGTCCAGAGTAAATGCCATAGGAAGACAAATATATCCCTATCATAAACTACATACTTCAGCATCCTCTGCATGAAAATTAATTAAACTAGTTCTATAGTGTGAAGGTACCATATTTTGCCGCCAGTTATTATGTGTGTATGTTATAATTCAATGGACCTGCTTAGAATTGAGCCAGGCCACCTTGGAGCACTGTAGGGTTCTCAGTGATTCAAGCATGTGAACTAGTTGTGTAGCTTTTAAATGGGTGACTTAGGTTGAGAAGTGTTTTTAGTCTTTTGAGTTCAATTGTCATCTTTTCTTCATCCTTGCATTGAATTTAATTCTTACTTATACTTTGATTATATTCTTTGTAATGTTTGGAACTCTATTTTGGCTTTTATGTTTACTTGGTGATCTCATAGTTTCTAGCAAAGAGGAAGTGGGTGCCTTAGATGGTTGCTGCATTAATCCAGTTGACCTGAATAGCTTTTTTGATGAAGATGGAAAGATATATGGTTACAAAGGGTTAAAGGTAATTGATGTTCATTTCGAAGTGTAGCTTACTAGCATTGCTATGTGCACATGGTGAAAATAATTCTCAATCCGTTTTTACCTATTCACTTGGGTGATTAATTTTTACAATGGTTTATTTAATGCACTTTTCTTTAATTACATTTCATACAGATAACCATCTGGGTTAGCAGCATTTCATTTCATGCATATGCTGATATCACATTTCAGAGCTCAGTTGATGTAAGTACTGACTTCAATCATTGCGTCTTAGATGGTCAAGATTTCCTTTTTCTCGACTAATGAGCTTCGTCTTTTCTGATGGAATTTTAATGACTATTACTGCTTTTCTTTTTCTTTTTTTTTCTTTTTTTTTGTAAGAGGGGCAAAGGTATTACAGACCTAAAATCTGCTCTCCAGGTATGCGCTGACTGCCACGTTGAACATTTCCTATAATCTCTTATGTCTTTCTGATTTTTGCTACCTATTTTCCACAGAGAATTTTTGCTGAAACTATTGTTGAAAATAAAGATGATTTCCTTCAAACGTTTTCAACAGAGAGTCATTTTGTTAGGTATTATGTCGTGGATATCTTATTCATGTAGATGAATTGAATTTCCCTATTAGCATTAGTGTTGGTTTTCTGTTTGCCATCCTGTAACGTTGTGGTTTCCATGTTTTTCATTTAACTTTCAGAAACATTGTGTCAAATGGAGAGATATTGCAACAAAAAGTCGCCAATGGACACTCCACTCATTTTAATGGTAATTCTGAAGCAGCCACTTCGGATGTGGAGGTAATTACAAATATTCCCAGCTATCTTTTGGTGTATAGAAAATATTGTATTTGCTATCTTGAATATTTTATATAAGGCCATGAATCTTGTATGTAGCCACAATAAGCTTTGTTTCTGTACATTTTTGGTTAATACCTTCCATTTTCGATGCCTGTGGTTCATCTATATGGAACTTTGGTTGCCAAATTCTTTTGCGACCTGTTTCAAGTGGAGTACTGGGCCTGAAAGCATTGGACCAGACTGCTCTTTAACAATCTTTCCTTAGCCTTGCTCTTGGCACATTGTGACCAGTTTCGGTTACATCAAGCCGAATTAGCGGTGAAGTGAGATTTTGCTTCCAGTCCATGCCAGAAATTAGCAAACAAGTGAAATACTAATTGCCCTACTGTTAGAGGAGGCTAGTGATGGTCATGGGGAAGGCTGGCATAGAAAGAATGGCAAAAGAGCAGGTTTGGGTGGCGAATGCATTACGTGCTCTCGTCTCTGTTCCCCAAATCTTTTCCTGTCTCAGCCCCTGTACCCTACGGGAATATTTTTTCTTATTCCTCATCCTTGTCCGTTCCTTTTACTTGTCAGAGATTGAATCCCTCAATAGCACATCCAGATATTCCCCGTGAACTCAGCCCTTGCCTCGAGGCTGACGGGTGATTAAATACCATCCTCATCCCCATCCTGCGGGGACAAAACCCCCCCAAATAGGGCGGGGATTTTTGCCATCTCTACAGCATAATTACGTTAGTAGATTCTAGTGGAGTTTTTTTTCCCTGAAAATCACCTTGAACTTTTGATGCTAGTCTAATTATCGCCTTACACTTTCAATAGAGACAATCTAAACTTTGTATTTTAACCAATTATACGATAGGCCTTTTTTTAGCAACTCATGTCTATTGTTAATGACTTATGCAGTGATGTGGCCTAATTCTTTGAAAGGACAAGGAAATGACATTTTCATCTTCAATTGAACTTTTTCTTAGGGACTCAGTTGAACTCTCTAAACAATAAACAATAATCATACAACTCTCTCTCTCTCTCTATCTCCAAAACTGATCTAAGGCTAGGGTTTCTTTTGCAAAAAATTAAGAATTTTTCTAATTTTATGATCTTAAAGAGGTATAACAATTCATAATTCTTCAAATAGAAAACATATAAAAAATATATATTCATATAAAATTGAATAAATACTACTGAAAAAATCAAATCTAAACACCCACCACCACTTGCACCTCCCACTTTGTATACATCCATTCAGTTATAGCTTCCATCTAACCCAAACTTCAAATTCAAAAATCAAGATTTATGAGCAAAGAACTTGATTTAAAAACAATACTATAATGTGTATTAATGAGTAAACAAAAAAGAGAAATTATAATATTATATTGATATCTCTAATAAATATCAAGCCCAAAATATTAGGACCAGCATGGGTTTTCAAATCCAATGCACCAAAAAGCTCCTTTCTCTCATCTTAATCGACAAGTTTTCTACACTTCCCATGCACCACACCTTCACCAATAAATTCAAGTGACACCAAAGGAGGAGGAGAGAGGTGTGCCTTGGGAATAACCCCAGCTTGATAAAATTGGGGGTAAAAACAAAGTTTAAAAATTAAAATAACATTAGAACAAATGAAAAGGTAGAAGTGACCAATTTCCCTAAAGCTGGTCACATGATTGTACATCAGGCACTTGCAAGTGTCACTTGTGTAGGTGCCTGTTAACAATAAATGGCATTGTTCTAGCAAAAGGGTCATATTGTATAATTGGTTAAAGTACTAGGCTGAGATTGTCTCATTTTAAAAAAAAAGGGTGGTAATTGAGACAGACCCCAAAAGTTTAGGGTGTTTTGCAGAAACTCCTTAATGGAGTCATGGCTTGACATTTCTTATCATTTGGACCGCTATCAATGGTACATATACTTTATTTAGGAAATCATTATAAATACTCTAGTTTCTTTTTCGAGAAAATTGCAAGGACACCTTAAATTTAGGTCAAAATTTTCATTCTTTATTTTGAAAATCAACACTTGCATCCTTATAATTGACAAATGCTAACAGGCGCTAAGTGCTGACAAGTTGATTTCTTTTGCATATGAGATGATCATGTTACCCTTTATTAGTAGACACCATCAACCCCTCACCTTGTCTCTCTCTAAACAAACTCCATCTCTTTTTTGGCATGTGAACAACAAAGTTTGTTAAAATGAATCAGTCCTTTTGCTAAGCCAGAGGAAATGAATTGTCCTTTTGCTACGAGTAACTCAATAGCTTCTGTTTTTCCCCCTTTTCTAGAATTGCTAGGATGTCAATCACAATTTCTACATTGATCTCTTTGGAGGAAAAAATAACTCAGAATTATATGATATTGATTTTCCTCTTATTTTCTAGGCAACCAAAAAAAGGAAGAAAGGAAAGGGGGGGATTCATCATAATGATTAATGAGGCAAAACCATATCATGTCTAGAAGGTTACTCAAAACAAAATAAAACATTAACTAACAAAAGATAAAGGAATTTTGCAAAGATAAACTCAAATCAATATTCAAAATGAAACAAAGCTAGACATGAGAGGGCATGATATGACCATAAAAGAATAAATTGTCAACAAAAATATTGTATTTAAGTGACAGTTTAGGTTTACGTTTTTAAACCATACTAATGCATGTCGATTTAGTAAATTTTCCATTCTTTCTTGGATAAGAAAAATGGACACTCGAGAAGTGAAAATATTTGGATTCTAGACCTTAAGTTCTGGAAATCAAGTAACTCTTCTTAGTGCACTCTCTCAGTGCGTTATTAATTCACTTTTTATTTATTAAAAAAATACCTTAAGTTCAAACCCCACACAGGTCATATTACTACATTAACTTGAGTGACCTCCCCACCATTACTATTTCCAGGTGCATCACAACATTCTGCTCACTAAAAACGAGTTTCCCTTGCCCCATTTCACGAATTGTGGATGAGTATGCATCACTCGAAATATTTTGAGTAGTGAATGTAGATGAGCCCCTTTGCATGACTCTTCCCAAAGGTGATGGTGTCATGATGAGCTTCGGAAAGAACAGGCTGACATTGGCTTTATGTAAGGATCAATCATACGGTGAATCACATAGGCTGGAAAATGGAGTGTGTATTAAGAGAGAAAAGGTGAATGGGGCTGGCGATGAGTCAGCATTTAACGTCTGTCAATATCATTTAGTTTTAAAAACACGTGTATATTTTCAAAATAGAGGGATGCAAATGTAATTTTGAACTTAAACTCAGGTTTGTTCTTGTAATTTACGCTTTCTTTTTCTTTACTCAGGATGTGCATTTGTAATGATTATGTACCGTGTATGTCTCCCTGTCCTGCATCAGGTTGTTCGCATGGTGGTGGGCAATTCAGCTGCTGGGCACCTTTATAGTCGCTTGGTACCTCTTGTTCTTCTTCTTATTGATGGTAATTGTTGCATATGTCTTGGGTTATGAAGGCAATTCTTGTTGCATGTCTTTGTTATACCTAAAGTTAACTCACGTCCCTGATTCTATTCTCTTGATTAGGTAGCAATCCTATTGATGTTACTGATCCAGAATGGGAATTATATCTCTTGATTCTGAAGAAAACAGATCAGCAGGGGGACACTTTATGTAGACTTGTTGGTTTTTCAGCGGTCTATCGCTTTTATCATTATCCTGACAGCTCACGCTTGCGACTCAGTCAGGTTTGATCTTGTTAATTGACATTATTTCGTTTAGTAGGTAGACAACTGAAGAAAGCCCCAATTTGCTTGTTTAATCGATGAACTCTTGAATTTTGTGCGTATGACTAAATTTCATTCGTTGATGTCAGATTTTGGTATTGCCACCTTACCAACACAAGGGTTATGGCAGTGACCTTGTGGAGGTGCTCAGCAATGTTGCAATTTCTGAAAATGTTCATGACTTGACAGTTGAAGAGCCATTAGATTACTTCCAACACGTGCGTACTTGTGTTGACATACGACGCCTGCTTGCTTTTGAACGAATCCAACAAGCAATTAATTCAGCTGTTCTAATTCTGAAGCAAGGAAAACTATCAAAGAAAACTCATGCACCTCATTTTATGCCACCTCGGAGTGCAGTTGAGAATGTCAGAATGGCACTGAAAATCAACAAGAAACAATTTCTCAAGTGTTGGGAGGTTTTGATATATCTTGGCCTTGACCCTGTTGACAAGTACATTGAGGATTATGTTACAATAATTTCAAATCATGTAAAGGCAGATGTCTTAGGGAAAGACTCTGAGATTGCTGGAAAGCGAGTGATTGATGTACCAAGTGCTCATGATCCAGAGATGTCATTTGTCATGTTTAACTCAAAGGATGGTGAACCTAGTAGCCTTCAGATAGATGAAAATCAACCAAATCAACAAGAGCAGTTGCAGCAGTTGGTCGATGAAAGGGTCAAAGAGATCAAGTTAATTGCACAGAAGGTCTCTTCATCATGTCTGAAGTAGTGTTTTCTGTTCAATTACAAAAAGATGCAATCTTGCCAGGTCTTAGTGATGTAGGCTACAATGAACCTAGCTTGTCTGTAAATGATTGAGCTGTACTTGCACTTCAAGACCTCACTTTTTCTTCCGTTTAGCAAATGCATGTGTTCGTTTAAATTGGATCATTCGGAGCTTCTGCCATGCCTATTAATCTACCTTTCTTCCCCCTGTAGTGGCATAGGTTTTTCTTTAGTTATTTAGTGCATGCTGTTTCTTCGAGTCTCCCAATTCTAAAATGGTTGCTTTATAAATCATTTTGTAAATGATTGTTCTTATTTCTCATTTTTGTTCGGAAGATCTCTGAAGATTTAAGTCACTCTAAGCCAATCAGCGTTAATTGTAATTTGTAAAGCACATACTTGCTAGTAGTACCAGCTTATGATGTTCCGCATAAATATTTGTTTACGTTGTAAAATTCATTTTTGTATCGGAGTGAAAATTTAATTGGTGATTTTAAAAAACTTTAATAGTAATATTTATACATAATTAATATTATTAATAAAATTTTAAAAAATTATCAATTAAATTTTTATCTCAATATAAAAATGAGTTTTACTGAATGTAAGTAAAAATCTCTTGAAATTGCTTTTGTGTCTAAAAAGTATTGTCAGTGGTATCTACCATCTGCATAGCTTTTATGAATATTGTGTATGTTGTCCAGTTTCTATGAACATTGTGTATGTTGTCCACTAAACACGGGAATCCTAACTCTTAGGTTATTAACAACCATTATTGTTTTTTTAATGATTATTCTTAAATTTTAGGCGGAATGCTTGGTTACATTGGATCTAAAACTAATGTTTTAGATCAGTCTAAAATTTTACTAATAATTTTAAAAAATTTTATTGGTGACATTAGTTTTTGGGTTCTATATTTTAGGTTCTATATCTATACTAACGTTACCAATAAAGTTTAATAAAATTATCAATAAAATTTCAAACGGATACGAAGATAATGGTTTAAAGGCCTGATCTAATCAAGTATTTTTACAATTTTTCAAACATTACATGACATAAGTCTACAGGAAAAAAAAAAGAAAAAAGAATCAGATGAATCTGTCAGGATTTATATTTAAGCCTTGACACTGGAGGACAGTCAGGATTTATGCTTAAGCCTAGATATGCTAGGAATTGCTTGTGGAATCATTGCAAAAACTAAAATCAGATAGAAAATAATAAGATATTCTGCTACCAAATAATTCAACAACCTCAAATCTCAAATAATGCCTTTTTTTTATGAATCAAATAATGTATTCTCTTGGAGTAATTGTTTCAAATATACATCCTCGCACTCGATTATAAAGATTTACATACCTAAGCCATCCTCAACCAACGCTATTCCAACATCCGCACAAAAGTTTCAATGATTTTTTCCTTTTGGTTCTCATCCTTCAGCATGTACACAGAATTGACAAAGACGGTAGTAAATGGAAATGCACCATCAAATGCCTGTGATGCTAAGTGAGAAGGTAATGCATCCCTGAGATGCTGAGCGAGAAGGTTAAATCTTGTGAATGCTGCAACCTGCATCCTCTAACGTCAAATTCTCCTTCCAATTCTCAAATTCAGATCCACCGAAGACCAATTGCTTAATCCCAACATAGCTTTTAAATGAACAATCAAATTTGTCAGATGCAGCAGATATTTTTAAATTTATAGCCGTGAGTCCACAAACTGGGGCCAAGGAATTCAACTAACAACATCAGAAACACAAAGCATTAGGAAAAGTCAAACCATTTAAGGAACTGAAAGCACAAGGATTAAATTAAGCAAATCCCAGCCATGAGTATTTTGATTATGTGGGTATCCCACTATACATTTTCCCATCAGAAAAAACAAAATGGTATGATACACCCTACAAACTGCAACCTTCAAGCTTCAAGAGCACTCGTTACAAAGACACTTCATATTTGGAGTGGGTTCAAAGGTTCTTGCATGGAAATATTTCCTATAGCATCGATCTGATTGAGGAATCAGATATAACTAAGATTGTCAGAAGAATGGAGACATTAGGCTCTTACTCAGAGCTTATTTGTGTCAATGCATTTATCAGAACATCGAGGAGCAACGATTCAGTGGTTCCAATATCGACCCTGTTAAAAAGTAGTTGACATAGAATCGTGAACAAGAACCATCAAAACACCAATTCCTAGTTACATAAAAACATGGCACTAGCAACATCATCAAACATGGAAAAAAGACGCTCAAACCTGGAGACTAGAATTTGAAATCAAGCCCATACCAAATACATGCCAAATTGTCTCGAATCTCAAGATTCGTAATGTTGTAAAATGTGGTTGGTGTTACATTTGCTCCCTGGATAGCATCATAAATTGGTCTTTTATCCAAAGGAGACTGTGACAACTGCAAGACAGATTGAGCAAGTGAACAGAAATTCTTCTCCAAATTTAATGTGTTCAATATTTATTTTAAGATTTTTATGCTTTGCGGTCATTTTTTTCTTTAAAATCTTTATGGAAGGGTGTCTTGAACTGGCAGTTTTTTTATTATGTTTGTTCTGGCAGCTTGTTTACCAGTTATTTACAAAGAACGTAATACCAAGAGAAGAAGAAGTCAAAATAGTGATGCAAATGGCGGAAGAGGCTGTTCATGCTCAAGAAAGGGATCCTTACACTGCATTTGCAAACCGGGTGAAGGAACTTAATTATGGAAACTCTTATTTCTTCAGGGTATGCCTGTTCTCCTGTTCTAGAAGTACAAAATACTTTCATGACGGACGTGCCCTGCTTATAACTAAAGTTTAATCTTTGATTATGCAGCCTATTAGGATAAGTGACCTTCAAAAAGTTGATCTGTTAGAAGCCTGTGATTATTTCAACAGTTGTTTTGAGGATCCATCAACTTTCACTGTTGTGATTGTTGGGAATATTGATCCCACAACTGCTCTTCCTTTGATGTTACAGTATTTGGTAGGTCGAAATTCCATTTAGGCTACCCAGGCCTTAGGACCTTAAATTTTTGTTGGCTGAGTTGTTTTCTCCATGCAGGGTGGAATACCAAAGCGTCATGAACCTATTTTCCATTTCAACCACGATGACCTCAGGGTTTTACCATTCACATTTCCTACAAACATAATTAGGTAGGCGATTTGTAATTATATTAGTAGTTGACGGTGCCATAGTTTCATATGACACACAAGATGTTTAACTTGAAATAGTGGGTTGGCTCAGTTGGGCCTGCAGATATCTGGACTGTCCTTCAGAAAACCTGATTTTGCTCTTGGTTTGAGCAATCAATCGTGCATGCCCCATTGCTCTGTGATGTCAGCTAACCAATTTTTGGTCACCCTTCTTTCTGAATTTTTGCTGCTCCCTAACTTCTTTTGCCATTTGAGATGTTATTGAATCTTTCTTGTAGTCCATCACATGTATAATCTTTCTTGTAGACTATCACATGTATATTGTAATATGTTAATATTTCCAAAGACACGTCCTTTCTCTTGGGATCAGAATGCCACTGGTTGAAGCACAATGCTCGGTCCAGCTATGCATTCCGGTGCAGCTGAAGAATGGCACAATGGTTAGTGGTTTTTTTATCTATCAATCCAAAGATCATGTGATGGAGAAACTTAGAAATCATTTCCATTTTACTGAATGATCTATGGTGTGTTTTGTTGTTTAAAAAATTTAATCCCAGGTAGAAGAGATCCTTTGTGTTGGGTTCCTAAGCAAACTTCTTGAAACAAAAATAATGCAGGTTCTTCGTTTCAAGCATGGGCAGGTGTGTTTCACATGTATTTTGTTTATTGTTTTTATTGATTTTCTTGACCTTTGACCCAATTTTTCATTAATTTCCTCTATTCCTAGATCTACTCTGCAGGCCTATCGATATTTCTTGGTGGTAATAAACCTTCTAGAACTGGCGATGTACGTGGTGACATTAGCATAAATTTTTCTTGTGATCTGGAAATCTCCTCCAAGCTGGTTAGTGTTTTGTAGTTGTTCATTTATTTTTTCATTCTTTCTTTTACTAGTTGCTTGGCATCTGTTCATTTTTGTTATCTTTTTTCGGTTATGCGGTAACAGGTTGATCTTGCTTTTGATGAAATACTACATATTCAAGAGGAACGGCCTTCACATGAGGATGTTTTAGCCATTTTTGAGATTGAGCAAAGAGCTCACAAAAATGGACTGCAGGTTAAATTTCTTGATGTGCTCTTGTATTTATTATCGTTTTTGTCCTTTTGATCACAAAAATTGATAGAGGGAGTGAGAAACAAATCCAGAATCAACAGTCCTCATTTTATCCCTAAATACTAAAAAAAAAATCATTTAACCCCTAAATAATTGTAGAACTCCGATGTTTTTGCTCCTACCTTGTCATAGCAATCACAAAGGTTAAGTTTCATGTGTGTGAGAAATAAAGCGGGTCTTAGGCACTTGATTTCTGATGCTCATTTGCTACCACTCATTCAGGAAAACTATTATTAGCTAGAGAGGATTTCACCCCTGCATTGTAGTTTGCCTCTGTTTTGTGGCTTTGAATGTTTGGTTTCCTTGTGATTTGTATTATGTTGTGTCTGATCTGGAAGATAAATGATTTTAATGTGGTCGGAAGGTAAAAGAATATCCCCTGATAATGATTTAGATTTAAAGAAGAGGCCTACAGACTGTTCAGTGCTTTTCTTGGTTTCTAAATTGTAGCAACCTAGAATTCAAAGCATCTTGTAAATGTGATATAGTATCTATGGAAGTCTTGTAGTAAGTTTGATCTTTTTTCAAGTATCCTACTATTGTAGGGGAACACATTTCAAGCAGGAACTTGGTCAGCCATTTTGTTGATTTTTTACTCTTCTTATCACGAAGATCATTGAACTTAGATTATTTCTTGGGTGTAGATTCAAGATGAAGGACGTTCTGAACTTAGAGAATCTCTGACGCCATTAACAGCACAGTTGGCATTAAAAAGAATACTGCCTTATCCTTGCAAGAAGCAGTACACTGTAGTGATTCTGATGCCCGAGATATCTCGGTTCAAGTTGCTGAGATCTTTCTTCCAGTCTTCTCAGATTAGTTACGGTAGAGAGGCAAAGGTAAGTTGTATTTCTGTTTTAACACTTAATGTCTCTAGCACCAATTTTAGATTGATTTCATTCTTCTGAGTATTTTTTGTTCCTTTTAATTTCTGCCCAACTTTGTTCGGCCTTCCTCAGGCGCAGCCTTTTATTGAGTGGAATTCTCAAAGCTTTTCTCCAGTCAACTTTGGTCTCCTATTCTTTCAATTTATTACTAATTTCGAAAAATCTTTGTTACGTGTTAGTTCTATTGGTTGTGGCAGATTTTATCATGCATTGCTGGTGTGGAAATTTTGGCTCAGTTTGTGGAGATCTTCACGCAGTATGCCCATTGGGAGACTCTTCATTTAGCAAAAGCTTCATATTCTTTCTGATAACAAAGCTTTCAGCAGGAATCAGTATTGATTACTTCTTCATTTATGAGAGATGAAGTTGATCTATAACACTACAACCACTAATGATTAAAAGAGATCAAGCAACCACGTATTTATATATGGGCCTGATTCAGACTTGAAACATGAATGTATATTCATTTTTTTACCAGTCCAGCAATATATCATTTACAAATTCTTATATTCTTATTTTTCCAAATGGAGAAAAAGGAGATAATCTGACTTTAGTTTTCTTCATCACCAAAAATAATGTAAAACATTGAGGGCAACTTTAGTTGGGATGATTGATAAACTGTTTCGAGTGGGATTTTAGTTATAATTTATTTTTGGGTTGATAACAAATTTGGTTGGTGAATAACAATTTGGTCCCTTATGTATCAGTTATAGCAATTAAATGAGGAGGTAGCCTCGAGTTTCTTTGCACTTAGCTTAGTTTTTTCATTAGCTCTGAGGAGGTAGTCTCGAGCTATTTCGTTATTAGCTCCGATTTTCCATTTGCTCTGAGGAGGTAACCTCGAGCTATTTAATTGACTTCGAGTAGTTTGATCCAAGTCAATCTCTTTAGATCTATCTCCATTAAAGTCAGATTAACTTGGACTCGCGATTCTCTACTTACGTCCGATTAACTCGGACTCGCGATTCTCCACTTACGTCCGAATAACTCGGACACACGATTATCTACTTACGTTCAATTAACTTGGACTCACTGTTCTCCATTTACGTCCGATGGACTCAAATTCGATATTTTCCACTTATGTTCGATTAACTCGTACTCGTAATTTTCACTTACGTCTGAATAACTTAGACTCGCTATTCTCCACTTACGTCTAAATAACTCAAACTCGTTACTTTCCACTTATGTCTGAATAACTTAGACTTATTACTCTCCACTTACGTCCGATTAACTTGGACTCGCGATTCTCCACTTATGTCTGATGGACTCGGACTCGCTATTCTCCACTTACATCCGATTAATTCAGACTCACTATTCTCCACTTACGTCCGATTAACTCGGACTCGCTATTCTGCACTTACATCTGATCAACTCGAATTTGGTACTCTCAACTTACGTCCGATTAACTTGGACTCACTCCACTCAAGTTCGTATCACTCAGACTCGTTACATACCTCGTTTCGAGGCACTCCACTCAAGTCTGTATCACTTGGATTCGTTACTCACCTCGCTTCAAGGAACTTAGCTTAAGATTGAGCTCCATTGACTTATCAATCTCCCTTCCGAAGGGGTAGTGCCGAGTTGCTAGGCCTCCTCGGAGTTTACATTCCCTCCTGAGCATATAGCGTCGAGCTATTAATCCTCCTCAGGCATGGGATAATCAAAAGATAGCCCTGTGCTATCCCTTAAACTGCTCAGACAACTTTAAGTGTCTGTTTCTTGCCTTCTTAGTACCTAGAAACCCAAACGATGTCAGAACTACATGACACATAAAGAAATCACTCTAAACAAGCTATTTCCTCAACCGCATAACTGCACTCAAGGAAGTGGGGGCATCTGATGTAGGGGAAAATTATCTCTCCAATGACATTAAGATGTGGCAATCTCTAGGGGTAAAAAAGTCATTTAGCAATCAAGATATATCAATCAATCAAATCACCACATTTGGCAAAGGGTATAATAGTCCTTTCAAACCAATATCTTGATTCCATTACGACACTCCAGCTTATGAATAAATTATTATTTAAATAAATCCAACCTATGGATATATAAAATATTCCTGCTTATGGATAACTTCAAATTTATTTATGATAATTTTATTCCTATCATGATAATTAGTGATCAATCACTCTCTTAATCGGACTCTGCTCCGAAACACTATATGAGGGTTCTCTCCATCAAAGGTACACGAACACAACTTACAATTATATAGTTTTTCAGCTTTATTGTTCACCTGTTGTTCTTTCAGATTACTGATTTGGGTGTCGGAGAGTCCCCTAAGGCACAACCCTTGGGCACCTTCTAGTTTAAGTATTTTTCATGTGCGTAAGGGTTTGTGAGCTCATCTGATAGATTTTCGACATCAACAATTTTAAACTAAAATTTTGAACTTTAAATATGCCAAACATACTACTCCCTTTGTCCCATAATTTTTGTCACGTTTACTATTTAGTCAATTAAATGAATAATTTTTTTCTATTGTTAAGTCATTAAAAAAAAATTTAATTTTTTTTCATATATATATAAATAGAGTCTAAAAGATTCTAAAAATATATTTTTATATATTTAAAATAATACACATATATATAATAATTAAAATCAAATTTAAGTAAAAAAATTTATAAGTAACTAAAATTATATAACAAAAGAGTATCATTTTTTAGCTTACAGACTATGCCCTCGATAGATGCACGGTAACTATTCAAGTTTTCTGGTCAAAATTTAAAACGTGAGGCAATTGCATTATTTTCTAATAGTTCCCGTCAATACCTTAAAAAATAAATAGTTAACTAGACGCCTGTAAACAGTTGAAAATAATGTTTATTGTAATTGACAAATGTATTATCATTACACTGTTTTACCTTCGAGAAATATTAATAAAAATTCTAAGCAAAAACCTTAAAGCATCCGTTAATCAAGCTATTCTCATAAATATAATTAACTTAATTTAAAATTTACTTGATTTTTTTATTAAGATCTATTAACTAGACCCTTAATCTGTCTTACAATTTTCGTGATAAGCAAAGTTTATAAGAAAAAGATCTCATAAGACAGAAATAACATGCATAAATGAACGTTGGGACCTGTTTGACTTCTTCAACAATTAGAAGCAATTAACCAATTACAAAGCTTGGCACTATCAAAAATTTCTGATCTTGATAACACGTAAAAGCTTTATAATATGATTAATAGCTTATTTTTAGTTTTTAAGTAAAATTTTGATTAAAGATTTTATTACGAGCTTTAATTCGAATAATTTGTAATAAATGGGTTTGGCAAATATCGTGGTTGCATCTCAAGGCTTTTTCTAAACGAGTTTGCCCACACATAACAGACAAAGCTCAGTTTTGTCACCCATTTGGATATCACTTTTGAACATGTTTTTTTTTGGCCATTATTGGTGGCTAACGAAAAGTGATGTAGTTGAATATTACTCGATCGTTGAAAAACAAGTCACCCTGTTTTGACATGTCCTCGCGCAATTTCATAATACACTGAAAAATCTCTAAGTAGAATAGTTACTTTAGACACTTTGCACGACTGGAATTCCATTTATTCAAAGTCAAAGAGATTCATCATTCTTTCTCATAAAAAATAATGGTACACCCAAGAATAATACACTACGGCGGATAAATCCCGCATCAAGTAATTTTTAAAAATATATTTTTAATTATTTTTAATATTAAAAAAAAATTATAATTTTTTATTAAAAATTTTGAATAAAAAAAATAAAGAAACAAAATGAAATTTGGTAGAAAAATGAAATCTCTGAGTTTAGAGACTTATAAGCTTTTAATTTTTTTAATACAATTTATATATTTGTCATGGTTTATTTACAATTCTACCATTATTTAAAATTTGCATACCCTTTAAAAATCAAATTTTCATCTATTATTCCTTCCAATTTTTTTTAAAATTATAAAGAAACATAAAATTTTATATTTTCTTCCAAAAAAATCTTTTAATTATTTTCTCAACTTTAGTTAATATTTTTCTTTAAAATTCTTTCATTTCAACTTCAAATTTCAAAAAATTTCAGTAATTTCTTCTTCAAAAAATTCTATTTTTTTCAACAAAAATTTTCAATATTATTTCAAATCAATACTAAATCTTTCATCAGTGGATTATTGAATTCAATATAATAAATATAAAATTACTTCTTTATCCTTATTTTATGAACACGAGTACTACAACAATATAGTATCTTGAGGTAATATGTAGGTTAAGGACATAATGTGGGAGAAAAAATGTTCTTGTTTCGAGCACAAGACAAGCTCCTAAAATGGATTCTAATTTCTTACCTTGCAATCTTACAATAAACCTATATATCTAGCTCTCAAACAATTTGGTTGCAACTGATCATAAAGATTCAAGAAGGCTAACTAACTAATAGCTTTTCTAACTAACATCTAGCTAAGCAATCAACTACTCTCTCAACTATATTCTTTTGTCTTTAACGCCAATTGTGCTTTTTGTTGTTGCTTTTGCTACTCATTTATTGTCCCAAGCTTCATTGGTAACCCTTTGTTGCTTCTTTCCTTACTGGTTCTCTTATGCTGCTCCATACCTCACTGATTTCTTCAAGGTTTCCATTTCTCTCAACTTTCTTCTTATATTAATACTACCTCCATGGACAGTCACCTTGTTCTTAAGGTGAATATGAGGCAAGAAGTGTTGAACCATGTGAGCATCTTTCTATGAGGCTTCTTCCAAATGTAGTTGATCCCATTGTCCAAGGTATTGGTGTACCCATTTACCTTGATGTAATATTTCTCTTTTACCCAGTATTGCAATTGGATAGTAGATGGGGTAAGAAATGGAGTAGTCCTTAGGGAAAGGAGTAGGTGTTATGGTTGAACCTTTAAAAGGTTTTAGAAGAGATATCTAAAAGATATAATGTAGCTTGCACCATTCTGGAAGTTATAGTTTGTATACTACTTGGCCTATTCTTTCCAGAATAGCAAAGGGGCTAAAGTATCTTTTGCCTAGCTTTTGGGAAGCTCTTGCTGCTAATGAATGTCGTCTATAAGGTTGTAATTTAAGAAGGAATAAACCACCAACCTAAAATTGTATATCAGTTCTGTGGTGGTCAGGTTGTTGCTTCATTCTTTACTGAGCTTTCAACAAGTAAGTTCTAAATTGTTGTAAAATATCTTCTCTAGTACTTAATTCATGATCACCAGCTTCAATGGAGCAGGAATCTCTGTAGTATATGGGTATGGTTGGTGGAATTCTACCATAGATAACCTGAAAGAGAGTCATGCCCGTGGAGGAATGGAAGGTAGGGTTGTAATGGAATTCTGCACATGCTAAATAAGTGGACCACTGATGTGGTTGATCTGCAACAAAGGACCTTAAAAAGTGTTCCAAGCATTTGTTGACAACTTCTGTTTGTCCATCAGTTTGAGGATGATAAGAAGTACTCATCCCCAATTTAGTTCTTTGTAATTTGAATAGTTCTCTCCAAAACTGGTTGGTGAAGAGAGGATCTTTGTCACTGACAATAGAGTTTGGAAATCCATGGAGTTTGTAGACAATGTTTATAAAGGCCACTATAACCTTTCTTGCAGTAAAGTTAGGACTGAAAGGTGCAAAGTGTGCAAACATGCTGAGTCTGTCACTACCACATATATAATAATGAACCCATGAGAGCATGGTAGGTGAGTGATGAATTCTATGAAGATATCTTTCTATATCTGCTCAGGAATTAGGAGAGGTTGTATGAAGCCATATGGATTGACATTGAGTGCTTTTACTTGCTGACATGTGAGGCAGTGAGAGATAAATTAAGTTGTATCTTTTTTCATACTATTCTGATGGAAGTTAGCAGATAACCTAACATAAGTTCTCAAAATGCCAGGATGACCACCTACTGAAGTGGTATGGTAGGCAATAATGAACAAGTTCTTCAAGTTAGAATTCTTTCTTACAAAAAATTTTACTTGGTAGTAGAGAATGCCATCATTTATAGTCTACTCTTTATATTGTTGAGGTTCTTTGGTGCAGGCCAGTTGCAAGGTTACAATGTTAGTATCCTCTTGGTGTTCTTTTCTGATATCATCAAGGAATGTAAAGACAAGCATTGAGACGGCTAAGCAGGTTGCCACCTTCTTGTCACTAGGCAACCTTGATTAGAGCATTAACTACAATATTATTTCTTCGTGGGCTGTATAGGATTTCATAGGAGAATCTTGATAACTTTCTCAGATAATGTTGTTGCTCAGGAGTTTGAATAATCTATTCCATCAAGTATTTAAGGCTTCCATGATCTGTTTAAAAAAATATAAAAAAAAACTTTACACTAAGGAGGTATTGTCTCAATTTCTTCATTGTTGCAATGATAGTATACAGTTCTCTGATATATGCTGGTTGAGATTACATTCTTATACCCATCTTCTTGTTATAAAAGGCAATAGGATGAGGGGGCTATAGGAGAACTACTCCTATTCCAAAGCCATTAGAGAAGTCAGGAAGTCTGAGAACTATAGTAGAAGTCATAGCTTGTTTTAACAACAAGAATGCTTATTGAGCTTCAGTGTTCCACTGGAAGAAATCTTTCTTTAATAGGTCAGTCAAGGGACTAACAAGGGTTGCATATCATTTTAAAAATCTTCTATAATAGCTTGTTAAGCCCCAAAACCCTCTTAGCTATTTTACTAAAGTAGGTTTAGCCCATTCTAGCATTGCTTTAATCTTGGATTGATTAGGTTCTACTCCCGGTGCAGTATTGGTGTGACCCATTCTAGCATTGCTTTAATCTTGGATTGATTAGGTTCTACTGCATCCAAAGAGTTTCCAAGTTGGCATATTTGAAACTTGAAGATCTCAACGGAACTCCAATACCTCGAACCCGGAACGCCAAGAACCTCCAAAGGTTTTACCAATAATGTATTTCTTTTTACATGAAACTTTAGCACATTATTAATAATAGTATGATCAAATTCATTCATACAATCTAAGTTTGATAGCCCTAGTGTAGAACAAAGTAGTCAGCCATTGACGAAATAAAAGCTATCAGCTACTGACACACAAGGACCTAGGTTTATCTAGGCTTATGGCCCGCATAGGAACCTTACTCGAGGAGAATGCGCTGAGCATTTCACCTCATTGGCTTAAATTTTCCAAATATCCCAAGTAGAACGTGTCAAGCATTCTACCTCCCCGATCAAAATTTTTCAAAACTTCCGAGGGGAATGCACTGAACATTTTACCTCCTCAGTCCGTACTCTCCGTGCTTACTAAGGAAAAGAAAATTAAGCACCTCGAATCAAAATCAATAAGTGTACCAAGTCAAAATCCTCATCCAATGAGGAGCTCATAATTATAAGTCCTCGGGTGTTGAATCCCAGTACTTCAATCAAATTTCTAAGTTAAAATCCTATGGCATATTTAACAGTTAACACATGCTTGTGAAATGAATAAAGAAAGAAGCACACAAACAAGTTAAATGAAGGTTCAAATTCAATAAAAACAAAAATACAAAAGATGGGCATGTAGGCTAATTACAAAAGAAAAACACAAGAAAAATCCTAAGCCTCAAGGTCCTTAAGCACGATGTCAACCTCCTTTCCAACCTCTATCCCTGGGCCATCTCTAACAAGGGTGATCTCATCCTTTAAGAGTTCGATCCTAGATAAATCTAGATCAGGATTAACCTTTGCAACCTTAGCCTTAGCCTTAGCTGCCTCGAAACCCTAGAGATAATAGCCCCCAGCCTCATCGGTCACATACTGGTTGAAGTCTACAGAGGATTTGTATTCCCTCACAACCCTCTTACTAGCTTCGGTTAAATCAACCCCATGGCGTTAGAGGCTCGAAACTCTACTACCGTGTTTGCCCTGGCCTCCTGAAGCTTAATTTTAAAGTTTTAACCACCTATTAAGCCTCGAAGAGCGTTATCCGACCATCTTTAGCCATTACCTCAAACTCGAGATAAGCAACACAAGCTTAATGCTCCTTAAGTTGTCTGTTCACCTCGACAAATCACCAAGATAACACACTCGCGCTGATTCTGGCCTGAAAAAGAAAAAAAAAACATTAGCCAAGTACATAAGATAAAAACCAAGGCAAAGAGAAAAAGAAAATGTACAAACCTTGGACATGAGCTCTTAAACCATATTAGCCAAACCATATTAGCCAAGATCTTAGGGGCATTAGCAGTTAAACTCTAACTTATCCTTAAGGGGATGCCTTTAATTAAATGCTCCCGAGCTATTCTCGGGCTCCCCATTATCGAGTCATTAACCTTAACGAACCAATCAGGAAAAAAGACTTCAATCCTCGAGGGGAGAGGTAAAGAATCGACCAAAAAATACCCTTACCCAAGGAAAGTAGAACTACATCCAACAGGTAAGGCCCCTTCTAAGGTAGCAGCCTTGGGAATGGCGACCGAAGAGGTTCCAGCATGAAAGGCCCTACACTGCCTCTTCTCTATACTTAGACGGTATCATTGTGAGAGCAAAGTTCAAAACCAACCAAAGAATCATTGTCGTCTAACACTAAGACCATAATAGCTTCAGCCACCATATGATTTAGAGTTTTCTCCTGTTCAGAGCTAAAAGAAAGACGTCGAGATTTCCTAAAAAAAGTCAAGTCATATACCTTTGGGACCTCAAAATCCACATTACTCTGGATAAAGAAGAACTTATTTTCCAATTATCAACCAAAGTGGAATTCTTTTTCAGCACAATCTCTTGGCCCTCTGACGAAAATAAACATAACCTTCTTCAGTATTGTAATTAGCAATAAAAAGTTTGTTGAAAAGATCTAATGTCATGACCCTTCCAACCTTCTTACATACATAAATAAACCTTATTAACAAACACACAGAGTTGAGCACAAGTTGTTCCAATGTAGTTTGAAGATTAAGTGAACAGAAGGATTGAGGGGTAACCTAAACCCCGCTTTGAGTGAGTCTAGGTAAACGTAGAGCTCAAAGGGAGGGTCCTCGTGCGGGGCATAGTAGCCCTTCTCCCCTATGTCAACATCCCTAAGATAATATTCTAGGGGAATTCGATACTTATCTTTAATACGGTCAAGTTGACCACTTTTCAATTTATTCTCCTTGTCCTCGACCAAGTACACTATATCCCAAGCCTCCACAGCCATGTCATCTTGGACATTATTCAAGTTACGGTTGGGTTCAACCTCGGACTCCCGGGGAACAGCCTCGTCTTCGGTGGGTTGACTCAACCTATCCACTCAAGAGATATCATTCACCTCTACCTCGAATGAACTCCTTATTCTCTAGCTTTCAGTACTACTACTACTATAGGAACTAATTGAAGAAGACATTTTGTAAAAAGGACGACGATGAGCTTATCAAGAAAAAGAAATGCTGAGAGGAAGCAATAAAAAATTGTTGAAGTAAAGAGGAAGTGCCGAGGGCCTTGATGAGTATGAAAAGTAGGAAAATTTGAGAAATGATACTCGAACTCCAAAACCTTTCCCAATTTACAAAGAAAAATTGATGGACTTGACCAAATCAAATCAAGGGTCCAGATCGTGACCTTTACTTTCCCCGAGAACAAGAACGATCACAAGTGTAGCTCGAGGTTTCAACCCAAGAGGGGGGTGAATTGGGTTTTTAAAAAACTTTCGCGGAATTTATACAAGTTTATAAAAACTGATAAGCAACAAATAATTAATACAAGTAGAAAGCTGTAAATAAAGAGTTTAAGGAAAGAGGATGCAAACACAGTTATAGTGGTTCGACAATATCGGATTCGTTCCGACCCTACGTCCACTCTCTTCAAGGAACTCCTTGAAGTAATCCACTAAGAAAACTTAGTCGCACAACTTAGCCGGGTGTTGCACAAACCGTACACAAGCAATTTACAGGAATTGCTTAAACCGAAAAATCCCCTTCCTTTCGGAAGTTTCCCCTTCCTCTCGGAAGTAATCCCTTTACAAAGATGGTGTAAAGTAAAAGGTAGAGAGACAACAAATGAAAGCTTATTACAACAGAAATGTCTCTCTTTCAAAGTAAAGCTTGAAGAAATGGCTCAATAAGATTATTTCAAAGCTTTTTGTGTTTCAAGAGTATAAAAACTTGATTATATGAGATCAACTCTTTTTGAATATGTGCTGCTTGTTCTTGAATGCTTTGCTGAGTGGGTTTATATAGCAATCAATTAATATGGCCGTTTTGGACTTTAATTTGAAAAAGATTTACTTTAAAACGTTCAGATTTGGAGTCCAACGGTCATATTTTTGAACTACCAGTCGACTGGGTCGAGATACCAGTCGACTGGGTTCACTTGAAAAATATACGTTTTCAGACCTTCTGGGTATCCAGTCGACTGGTATATATCATCCAGTCGACTGGGGACTTTCTGTCCATTTTACCAGTCGACTGGGTTGATTCATCCAGTCGACTGGGAAATTACTGGTCAAAGTACCAGTCGACTGGGTTAATTCATCCAGTCGACTGGGTACCTTCTGACCCATATACCAGTCGACTGGTATATGTACCCAGTCGACTGGGTTGTCTTCCAACCCAGTTTTTCTTCTGTTTTTCATTAAAAACATTTTAAAATTAATGGTTTTTAGAAAAACCATTTGTGTTTGAGCCATTAAACAAGCTAATACAATGTATGAGTGAGACTTACATTGGTTCTAAACCTTAAGACCTATACTAGATCTTCAGTCTTCACTTGATACTTGATTTGGTTCGAGTTTTTGCACTTTGTTCCTTGGTTGAATGTGTTTGATCCTTAATACAACTTAGTTTAAACATGTTAGTTAAATAACAGTTGTGTTTTGCCATCATTAAAATACGGGCGAGGGTCAACAATCTCCCCCTTTTTGATGATGACAAAACTAATAATGTAAAAACAGTTTTAAAAACTAAGTGTTAAGATTTTACAAAAATTTGGACAGAGTCTCCTCTGTTTTTCGAGAAAAACCACCCTGTAAACAAGCAAACACAGTTTATATTTCTTTCAACCAATCTAAAATTAAACTCAACCAATCAATAAACATTTTTACACAGATATGGAGCAATGCTCCCCCTAAATCTATGCATTGGTTGCCCAATCTAAAATTAAACTCAACCAATCAATAAACATTTTTACACAGATATGGAGCAATGCTCCCCCTAAATCTATGCATTGGTTGCGTTTTACTTAGATTTTCTCGTTTTTCTCGTTTTTCTCCCCCGTTTTGACAACAGCAACCAAAGGGGGCATAACATAAAAAATAAGCTAATTAGCCAATACAGTCAAATAGGTTATAAGAATACAAATATGTACGCGAAGATGTGGCTTCATTTGAATTTCATAAGCCTTCCCGGGAAGAACCGGAAGTTTTTCAAGCATATAAGCATTTTATATCAGATTTAGTGACTAAACAGATATTTAAAACAGTTCTAACATATCACAAATAGCGTAAATAAATGCAATAAATATGGTTAATAGTATTACATCATTATAGAGAAAAAGTCAATACAAGTAGGGCCTCATAGAGCCATAACTAAGAAAAACAAACATGAGATGTCCGTGCTATGTGACAAAAACTGGAAAAGTGCTAAGAACTGAGAGACTCGTGGTGCGGGAGAGTCCGAGCTGTCACGAAGAAGTTCCCTAATCTCAGCTAGGGAACCCTCGGTGTGCTCTCGATGTAACTCGAAGTCATCCCGTAGGTGGTCTATGGAGGAGCTCAGCCTCTGATAATCGGACTGCATGGACTGAAAACCGGACTCCATCGTCATCTGAAGACTCGCGATAGCTCGTAGGATGTCACCATATCTAGTCTGACCAGTACTCGAGTCACTAATGGGAGGTGCTCGGGTATCTGTCTCCATCTCAGCAGCCGTATCAGCATCCTCATCACTGTCACTCGCATCCTCTCGAATCCTTAGGCGCTTTCCGGCCTTAGGATAGAGAAACCCTTCACGAACAGTACATCCCATCTTCTTTAGAGATGAGATGTTGATGATATCCGTCAATCCGATATCCTGAGCCTCGGAGGCAGGCAAAGGTACCCGGAAGTGCTAGAGGATGAGTGTAATGAGCATCCCATAAGGAAGACACCCGGAGTCGTTTGCTTCACCGTTTATCATGTTGGCGAGCAGCAGAGGATATATATTGAAGTGGTGCCCAGATTTTAGGCACCAAATCAATACCGTATCTATTTTAGATAGATACCCTCGACTCCCGAGTCTCGGGTGGATGGTCCAACTGACAATCAATTGAAACATTTTTGAGTCGAGGGGCAAGTCACTACATGTGTGAAATGTAGTGGGTCTGTACACATAGTTAGGGTCGCCCCTGACTATCCGACAGGCCTCCTCAACTTCAAAGTTGTCTGGCCATCCATCCAGACTCCATTGAACCCCCCTTATAGGGATTCTCAGAATGCTCATCAAGAGGTCAGTGTTGACCTCAAACTCCACACCGCTAACTCTGGTTCTGAATCTCAGAGCCAGAGGACTGGGTTTCACCAAGTTCGCATAGAACTGGTGAATCAGTCGCGGGTAATATTTTTCATGAATACTGACCAGTGGGGTCAGATTTATTGCCTCAAAGGCTGGTAGAATATCGAAATTACCATGACGAATGGAGTCGAAATCAACGACTCTACCCGTCATGATTTTCTTGTGACGGATTATAGAGTTATACCTCTTATGAGCAGCTGGGCTGAAAAACAGAGCCTGCTCCAACTCTGTTCTGGGCTCCTTGCTGGATGACCCTGCTACTCCCTTCCCTTTTGATTCCGAAGCCGAAGGTTTTGAAGACCTAGGCTTTTTGGGCGCATTAGGTCCACTTGTTGTGAGTTTTATACGGATTTTGTCACTCATTTTCGAGAAATTTGAAGTTTTTGGAAAAAGGAAATTTGGTAAAAATGAGAGATTTTAACCGTAGAAAGTTAAAAATCTCTTTAGGAATGAGTAGATCGGTGTGTTTAGAAGGGATTTGGATGGTTTTTAGAAAAAAAGATGAATTTTTCTAGAGAGAGAAAGCTTGGGCTCTTTGAAAATGGCGTAAGAAGGGCGAAAATGAACAGTCCCTTTTATAGAATCGCGATACCAGTCGACTGGGTAAACTTACCAGTCGACTGGGCCCCTTTGAAAAGATGAACAGTTTCTCTTACCAGTCGACTGGGTAAACGTACCAGTCGACTGGATCAACTGACAGTGAGATACCAGTCTACTGGGCTATCGTTACCAGTCGACTGGGGGTTCAAAAAAAATGAAAAAATTTGGCTCCAAGCATGATTTGATTTTATAGACGACTGGAGAAGACTTACCAGTCGTCTGGAGTTTTTGGCAGAGAGTTACCAGTCGACTGGGTTAAAATTACCAGTCGACTGGACAATCAGGCAGTGACTTACCAGTCGACTGGACCATTAGTAAAATTTTCAGTCTTGAATTTATAGCACGAATTTGTTTATCTATGACATTTTTGAGTGAAGGGAATAATTAAACATGGATTAATACTCTATCACTCAATGTCAAACTTGCAAATGATGAAATGAGATGCAATCAAACATTCAATTTATCAAAATCAAGCAATCCCATCAACTTTCTTATTTTGCAAAAACTAGCTTCACTTAAGGGTTTTGTAAGAATATCAGCTATTTGATCTTCTGAAGGTATAAATTCTAATCTTATATCACCTTTTTGAGCATGGTCTCTTAAGAAATGATGTCTAATCTCTATATGCTTGGTTCTAGAGTGCTGAATAGGATTTTTGGTTAGGTTGATGGCACTAGTATTATCACAAAATATAGGAATATTTTTTAGACTCATGCCATAGTCTTCTAGTTGTTGTTTCATCCATAGTACTTGGGCACAACAACTGCCAGCTGCTACATATTCCGCCTCAGCGGTTGATAGTGCAACTGAATTCTGTTTCTTGGAGAACCATGAAGTTAACATAGCACCTAAGAATTGGCATGTTCCACTTGTGCTTTTTCTATCTAACCTACATCCAGCAAAATCAGCATCCGAATATCCTACTAGCTCAAAAGATGATTCTCTAGAATACCATAATCCTATGGTCTGGGTCCCTTGTAGATATCTAAGGATTCTTTTTACTGCAACTACATGTGATTCCTTAGGATTAGATTGAAATCTAGCGCACATGCATACACTGAACATTATATCAGGTCTACTTGCAGTCAAGTACAGTAAAGCACCTATCATGCTTCTATAATATTTAGAATCTACAGTTTTACCTCCTTCATCAAGATCAAGTTTGGTGGTTGTGCTCATAGGCGTTCCAATTGGCTTTGAGCTTTCCATCCCGAACCTCTTTAGTAGATCTTTGATGTACTTTTGTTGATTGATGAAGATACCTCCTTTTAGTTGCTTGATTTGCAGTCCAAGGAAGTAGGTAAGTTCTCCCATCATGCTCATTTCAAATTCACCTTGCATGCACTTTGCAAACTCTTGACACATAGATTCATTAGTAGCACCAAATATAATATCATCAACATATATTTGAACTATCAAAGTGTCATTTTTGTGAGTTTTTGTGAAGAGAGTTGTATCTATTCTTCCTCTTACAAAATCATTATCAATCAAAAATTTGCTTAGTCTTTCGTACCATGCCCTTGGAGCTTGCTTCAGCCCATATAAAGCCTTAGAAAGCTTGTAGACATGATTTGGAAGACTAGGGTTTTCAAAACCAAGAGGTTGTTCAACATAAACCTCTTCTTCTATAAAGCCATTTAAAAAGGCACTTTTCACATCCATTTGAAATAGCTTGAATTTATTAAAGCATGCAAAGGCTAATAACATTCGAATAGCTTCTAATCTAGCTACGGGAGCATAGGTTTCATCAAAATCTATTCCTTCCTCTTGGTTATATCCCTTAGCAACTAGTCTAGCCTTATTTCTAGTTACTATACCATTTTCATCCATTTTATTTCTATATACCCATTTAGTTCCAATAATTGAATGATCTTTAGGTCTTGGAACTAGTTTCCAAACATTGTTTCTCTCAAATTGATTTATCTCTTCCTGCATTGCAATTATCCAATCATTATCTTTTTTAGCTTCTATAAATGTCTTAGGTTCTACTTGAGACAAATAAGCTACAAAATTACAAATATTTCTAATGGAAGAGCGAGTTCTTACCCCTTGTGAAGGATCACCAATTACTTGATCAATTGGATGATGATTTACATACCTCCAATCCTTGGGTAGATTTTTCTCTTGTTGACTTGAGGATGGTTGGTCCAAATTTGGAGTTGCCATCCCTTCATTTGTTTGAGAAGAACTCACTTTTGGGTCAACAATGGGAGTAGAAGTTTCCATTCTTGGAATAAAATCTGCATCATCTTTAAAGGAAACTTCTCCACTACTCATTGGGTTAGATTCATCAATAGTTACATGCACAGATTCTTCTACTACTAGAGTTCTCTTATTGAAAACTCTATAAGCTTTACTAGTAGTAGAATATCCTAAAAATATCCCTTCATCGGTCTTGGAATCAAATTTACCCAAGTTAGTTTTATTGTTATTTAAGATGAAGCACTTACTACCAAAGGCACGAAAATAGGAAATATTGGGCTTTCTCCCTTTCCATAGTTCATAAGGAGTTTTATCAAGCAGTGGCCTTATCAAAATTCTATTTAAAATATAGCAAGAAGTATTCACGGCTTCAGCCCAAAAATATTTTGGTAAATTATTTTCACAAAGCATTGTTCTTGAAAATTCTTTGCCATGATCACTTCTTATGCTTGAAATACAAATTCCTTTTTCATTTTGTACCTTTTTGCAAAACTTTTCAAATCCTTTGAAAGCTTCATCCTTATAAGCAATAAAAATAACAAAGGTATATCTTGAATAGTCATCAACAATAACAAGAGCATATTGATGGCCACCTAGACTAATGGTACTAATTGGACCAAATAAGTCCATATGCAAAAGTTCCAAAGGTCTAGTAGTTGAGACAACATTTTTTGCTTTGAAAGATATCCTTGATTGTTTTCCCATTTGACAAGCATTGCAAATTTTGTTTTTCTCAAAATTGATTTTAGGAAGACCAATAACTAAATCTTTTCTTGAAACAATTTTTAGCAAGTTCATGTTTACATGACCAAGCCTTCTATGCCACAGCCATTGATTTTCACTAAAAGCAGGAAAGCATTTTTCATTATTGGAATGTAAGGATTTCAAATCAACTATATAGACATTTTCATGTCTATGGCCAATGAATTTGATCTTGTTGCTCTTGATGTCTATAACTAGACAATGAGAGGTTTCAAATGTGACTTTATATCCTTTGTCACATAATTGACTAATGCTAAGTAAATTTGGCTTTAAGCCTTGTACTAGCAATACATTATCTAAAGTTGAGAAATCATTACCGACTTTTCCATGCCCGATGATCTTTATTTTAGTATTGTCTCCAATGGTCACAAGTCCACCATCTCTTAGAGTTAGCTCCTTGAATACGCTTTTATCACCGGTCATATGCTTCGAGCAACCGCTATCAAGGTACCAACAGTTACCTTTCTCCTTGGTGTGAAGGCAAATCTACATCACACAAGGATATATGATAGCATTTTTAGGTACCCAAAATTTCTTGGGTCCTTTGGGGTTAGTCCTTGAAAATACGGTTCCTTTTGGGACCCATACTTTCTTAACAATATATGGTGCTCTATGAACATGTTGATGATGCACAGACCTATCATTATAGTCATAGAAATTTCTAGGAAATTTTACATGTGCATTCCTATAATCCTTAGGATGATAGTTCCTAGGATACATGATTCTATGGTAAGGGGTATGAAAATGCATGTCATTTCCAGAAAATGAACGATGATGCATTCTAGGATACATGCTAGCATATGTATGCAAGTTATTTCTAGAATAGCTATGATGGTGATTCCTAGGTTGAGCATGAGCAGAATGCATTCTTTGATTATACACATTGTTCCTAGAATGAGCATGATGATTATTTCTAGGATGTGTATGAGCATTTCTAGAATGAGCATACAAATAAGCATGAGTATTTTTAGGATGCTTCAATTTAGTATGATCATTTAAGTTTCTAGAGTTCCTCGGATTTATTAAGGGAGTGCTTTTAACAAGGTTAGGAGCTTTCGAAGTAGAAGCTCCATCTACACAAGAGGCTTTCATGAATAAGCTCTCTTTTGTTTTTTGTTTTCCCAAAGGAGAATATCCTACACCAGATTTTCCTCCACTTAATCTTTGGGAAGAAAGCACTTCATCAAGTTTTTCTTTACCAAGCATAAGTCTAGATACAGTGCTGTTTAATTCAGAAATTTTATTTTTCAAATTTTCATTTTCATCTTTAAGAAAATCTTGAGACGAATTATACAGTAAAGATGATAATTTTTCTTTTTCTTCTCTAAGAACTATCATTTCCTTAGAAAGAGATGATACTTCTTTCTTAAGAACAGAATTTCTAGAATCAAATTTCTTTAATTCTTCATGCATTTCATTTATGACTTCTAGTAATTCTTCGCTACTAGTAACAATATTATTTTTTGAAGAGGGAGAAGATGTTACCTCACTTTCATCATCGATTGCCATTAAACAGAGGTTGGCAATCTCTTCGTATCCAATTTCTTTGTCTGATGACTCATCTTCTTCGTCATCGCTCCAGGTAGTTGCTACCATAGCTTTCTTCTTGAAGCCCTTGTATGGTTTGCTTGAAACCGGACAGTCAGCTTTTATATGTCCTGGCTTCTTGCAGCCATAGCACATAAGTGGTTCCCTTTTTGAGGTGGGATCCTTTGAGTAAGGTTTCTTGCTTTTCTTCAAGAACCTATGGAATCGTCTGGTGATTAAAGCCATTTCACCATCCTCTTCACTGCTCTCTGCTTCTTGTTCTAATTCCTTTTCTTTGTTGCTCGTAGAAGCTTTGAGAGCAATTTGCTTCTTCTTCTTCTCATCATCATTGACGATGGGAGTCATTTCTTCCATCTCGTATGTCAATAATGACCCAAGCAGCGTCTCAACATCAAGCTTGTCAAGATTTTTGGCCTCTTGAATGGCTGTCCTCTTTGGTTTCCATTCTGGAGGTAGAGATCTTAAGATTTTTCTGGTTAGTTCAACTTCCTCAATATTCTTGCCAAGCAGTTTTAAACTATTTATAATAGTAGTAAATCGTGAGTGCATTTCAGAAATGGTTTCGTTAGGAGACATCTTAAAAGATTCATATTCAGAAATTAGCATGTAAATTTTAGACTTTTTTACTTCACTTGTTCCTTCATATGTGACTTGCAATTTGTCCCATATTTCTTTAGCAGAAACGCATGCAGATATTTTGTTATATTCAGAAATATCTAATGCACATGTAGCATGCTTGTTGCTCTGCTATTGAGAGACATCGTTCTACAATCATCGTCAGTAAACTCAGTTTTAAGTTTAGGCATTGTATGAAGAGTCTCTCCAATAACTATTTCTTTTGAGGGAATTTTAGGTCCCTCTTCTATAATTCTCCATAGATTGTAATCTTGTCCTTCGACGAAGATTTTCATTCTATTTTTCCAGTAGTTATAATTTGATCCATGGAACAATGGTGGTCTAGTATAAGAGTGTCCCTCAGAGTAGCTATTTGCTGCCATTGGATCAACTCTAGGAATTTAAGCCTTATAAAGAGAACGAGGCTCTGATACCAATTGTAGCTCGAGGTTTCAACCCAAGAGGGGGGTGAATTGGGTTTTTAAAAAACTTTCGCGGAATTTATACAAGTTTATAAAAACTGATAAGCAACAAATAATTAATACAAGTAGAAAGCTGTAAATAAAAAGTTTAAGGAAAGAGGATGCAAACACAGTTATAGTGGTTCGGCAATATCGGATTCGTTCCGACCCTACGTCCACTCTCTTCAAGGAACTCCTTGAAGTAATCCACTAAGAAAACTTAGTCGCACAACTTAGCCGGGTGTTGCACAAACCGTACACAAGCAATTTACAGGAATTGCTTAAATCGAAAAATCCCCTTCCTCTCGGAAGTAATCCCTTTACAAAGATGGTGTAAAGTAAAAGGTAGAGAGACAACAAATGAAAGCTTATTACAACAGAAATGTCTCTCTTTCAAAGTAAAGCTTGAAGAAATGGCTCAATAAGATTATTTCAAAGCTTTTTGTGTTTCAAGAGTATAAAAACTTGATTATATGAGATCAACTCTTTTTGAATATGTGCTGCTTGTTCTTGAATGCTTTGCTGAGTGGGTTTATATAGCAATCAATTAATATGGCCGTTTTGGACTTTAATTTGAAAAAGATTTACTTTAAAACGTTCAGATTTGGAGTCCAACGGTCATATTTTTGAACTACCAGTCGACTGGGTCGAGATACCAGTCGACTGGGTTCACTTGAAAAATATACGTTTTCAGACCTTCTGGGTATCCAGTCGACTGGTATATATCATCCAGTCGACTGGGGACTTTCTGTCCATTTTACCAGTCGACTGGGTTGATTCATCCAGTCGACTGGGAAATTACTGGTCAAAGTACCAGTCGACTGGGTTAATTCATCCAGTCGACTGGGTACCTTCTGACCCATATACCAGTCGACTGGTATATGTACCCAGTCGACTGGGTTGTCTTCCAACCCAGTTTTTCTTCTGTTTTTCATTAAAAACATTTTAAAATTAATGGTTTTTAGAAAAACCATTTGTGTTTGAGCCATTAAACAAGCTAATACAATGTATGAGTGAGACTTACATTGGTTCTAAACCTTAAGACCTATACTAGATCTTCAGTCTTCACTTGATACTTGATTTGGTTCGAGTTTTTGCACTTTGTTCCTTGGTTGAATGTGTTTGATCCTTAATACAACTTAGTTTAAACATGTTAGTTAAATAACAGTTGTGTTTTGCCATCATTAAAATACGGGCGAGGGTCAACAACAAGGAAGACCAAAAGGTCAGAAACCCTTGATCTTCCTCAAAAAACATTATGGAGTCAAGATTTAGAGGAAAGCCTTAAATGGAAAACCAATGGGCCCCACTTTTTGACCAAAAATCAGCCCCAAAATCAACCTAAAAATCTCAAAGAACCAAGACACAAGTCAAGAAGCTCGGCCAAAGCTCACTCAAAAGGTCCCTCAATCAAGCATTAAAGAGCTTACTCCTCAGCTATTTTTCCATAAGAGTTCGATGAGAAAGTATCGAGCTCTTCACCTCCTCAGCAATTTTTCCATAAGATTTCGAGGAGAGCGCACCAAGCTCTTGACCTCCTCGAACATTTTTCCATAAGAGTCTAAGGAAAGAGCACCAAGCTCTTCACCTGCTCACCCACTTTCCACAAAAATCTGAGGAGAGTGCACCAAGCTCTTCACCTCCTCAACCATTTTTCCAAAAGAGTCCTAGGAGAGAACGCCTAGCACTTCACCTGCTCGGTCATTTTTCCATAAAAGTTCGAGGAGAGAGCATCGTGCTCTTCACCTTCTTAGCTATTTTTTTCATAAAATTTCGAGGAGAAAGTGTTAAGCTCTTCACCTCCCCGACCATTTTTCCATAAAAGTTCGAGGAAAGAATGTCGTGCTCTTCACCTACTCGGCTATTTCCCATAAAATTTCGAGGAGAGAACGTCGAACTTTCACCTCTTCGACCATTTTTCCACAAAAGTTCAAGGAGAGAGCACTAGGCTCTTCACCTCATCAGTCTCTAAGGATTTGTACAAAGTCTAAACAACATAGCTTAAGGCACACATTTCAAGAATTACCTCCTTAACCGTATAACTACACTCAAGGAAGTGAGGGCATATGATGTATGAGAATTTTCCTCAATCAATAACATGACGACTCGTGACGCCCTCCAAGGGCAAAAAAAACAATTTCACAAATTAGAAAGAACAAAAACCAGATTGTTACATGTGGCAATGGGCAAAATAGTAATCTCGCTTCAAAACCTTGATCCTCAATATCTCTAGTCCAACAAAGACACTCTATCTTATGGAAACCTTAATCCTACTAGGGTACTCATCTCTAGGAAACCCTAGTCCTACTATGACACTTCAACATTAATTATTTTCCTAATTAGACTCTAAACCGAAACTCTATATAATGGGGGCTTTCACGGGTATTAAGGACATAATTTACAATTCTCTATCTTTCTTGCTCTCTACTTTCTCTACTTAAGCATCGAAGAATTCCCTCGAAGGCACAACCCTTCTAGTCCTCCAACGACGAGTTCTCCCTGTGTTTTTTATGTGTGTAGGTGCACTCCAGCGTTCGTAAGATCTCCCGCCACAAATTCAGCATCAAAATACTCAATTAGAGACTAGATCAATGAAAAAGTGCCACAAGATCTTCTTAATAAATTCTCTAACCTTTTGCTTGAAATTAAATGAAGTATGAAATTTATTTCACTCTTTTTATCGCCATTTGTTATGGTGGGAGGTTAGGCAGGAGCCCTACTAGATTATTTAAAAAAGAAAAGAGTACATTATTTTTAAAAAAAGAAAAAAAGTAAAGTAAAAAGTACAATCAAACCATGGCAAATAACAAGTTGATGGATACAGAGTGAAAAAAGCACACCAAACAAGCTAAGGGGGTCTAAAGGATTTTGTTAGAATGTTACTCAAATTTAAATTTTTAGTGATCTCATCTATAGATAAATTTCAAAATTTATTAGCTCTCCAAATATAATAAATTAATTATAAAATTGCTAATGAATTTCATATAATTTGTAAGATTCATTTATTCTATAGGGGATTCCAGCAACCACTCAATTCTAATAAGCATTGATATTTTTTTCCTAAGCAATATAAGCATTGATAGAGAGTAAAAAAAAAAACATAATCAATAATATTGTCTTCTTGCCAAATGGAGCCAACTTCTCAATGTGTTGTAAACTACAGAAAGCATTCTCAACAACGGGGAAAAATATCACTCTGACACCAATTGACTCCTTGAATCATTGCAGATGGACTCAATCATAGACACTTTGCTCTTGCGACGATAATCTGATGATAACCTGTGTGGCAAACACAAAGAATGAGACTGAATGAAAATTCAGGAATGCAAAGGAAATATGATTCCAGTTGTATCATTATTTAATGATTCATTAATGACTTGATCAAACAGAGCAGTTTGATTTAGTTTGACTTTCAATTTTTGAATGTCAACGAAATTTTAAAATAATTTTTGATAAAATAATTATGAAATTAAAAATTATTTAACATTTGATAAAACAATTATGAAGTTTTTGCCCGAGACATTTAGTTTTTTATAATCTATTTTTAACTTTTAATTCTTTTTAAAAGTTATTTTTCTTTTGTGTTTAATCAAACATATATTTATTGAAAATATAAATCATTTCAAAAATTTTATTAAATAATAATCATCAATGAGCATTTCAAGATCAACTGAAAGGACGAATTGAATCATAATTAGAGGACTTTAATGTACCCTAAGTGCAAGGAAGTGTTTGACTTGTCATCATCGTTCTGCTCATCATCCTCTTCCTTTTTTGATGAGCTGTCACAATCAATTTTCGAACTTGCGTTGAAAAACTTATTTTCCATTTCTGGTGGATTAAATTCCTCAAATAGTCGCTTTGAACTTCGTTGAAGCTCCTTGACCTATATACACATTTGGTGAAATTAAAAATTAATCAAAAGTTTTCTTTTTCAATTTAAAATTTTTAATACTACAAATTAAGAAAAATGTTCTAATATGTATCATGGTTATCTAGGATCAAAGTTAGGACTTGCCTGCTTGCGTAAAGTTTCGTTCTCTAACATGGCTTTTTGCCCCTGAAAAATAAGTATCAAGACAATTATATGGTAACTTCTAAAGAAAACTGAAGTTTTGATAAGTTTTTCTTCTGCATGAATTTGCTTTTATTGTACCAAAAATTGAATTATGCTTTCTTAGACAATGTGTTTTTTTCCTTTCTTAGAAAATGTGTTTTATATTTAACTTCAAAAATTTCATACAGATCCATATTTCAATCCAAAAATAATTTTTAAAAAATATAAATGAAGTTTTTATTAATCAAACAAAACATAATTTAAAACAACATAAAGTAATTAAGGGGTGAGGAAAGCCAGAAAAGTCACACAGGACTTAATGCAAACACCAAGAGGCAACAAAGATTGCCACACAATTAATAAAATCTAATTGTCCAAACTATTTACCTCAAATCTAGATCTTTTAAGCTGCTCCATTAAAACTTGCTCCTGCATGATAAAATTTCATATGTCAGTACCATTTAAATCAACTTTTATTATTATTATTTTCAAGAGGAAATATCATTTCATGTAATTACAATTTCAATTGTCGGGAGTTAAAAACGAGTTTTAATACAGTTTTTAGTAAAATAATTACGTAGTTAAAAAGTTGTTTAGGTTTTATTAAAATTCTTGTTAAACAAACTTCAGCTCTTAAAATCAGTTTTTTGGCGTTTAAATTTTTAAAAGAAAAATTATGTTTTTCATGTTTAAAACCGTTTGAAAGTTAGCTCAAAAGATAAAAATAAATAGTTAACAAAGTATAATAGACTTTCATATCAAACCCGATGAGAAATGATTGAGAGGTGATTTGGAATCCATTCAGGGAAGTTGTAAAATGCATGCTATATATCATTTCATAATAAACAAATGATAAAACTTTATGAGAAAATAAAAAGTTTATGGCAGCACCGTCTTGTCCTTAATAGATAGTAACCCTTCACTCAATTGATGCTCTAGGTGTTGCAGATCTTTGAAACTCAAACCATCTAATTCCTTTCCCTTCATCCGCCTGAAAATTAAAAATTATATTAAAACAATTTCTCTTTAAATTAAGCCAAACTATGTACAGTTAGTCAAATTATATGAGTGCCCCCAGTTCTAAGATAAATAAATTGAAGAAGCTAGTTTCAAATTTATTCATCCTTGTCTACCCATTTAAATTCAGGCCAAATCCATGTAACACAATTTTTTTTTCGCAATTTTTTTCTCAAGTAAAATATTATATCAAATGTTAGCTATCGTATTACTAATTTGGGTCGGATAATGAAAATATAAAACCGAATCAAATTCTCAGTTTATACAATTTTTTTTAAATTTCAACCCAAATCAAAATCAACACTCAGAAAACAAACCTAAACCGATTCATTGAGTTAATTTGATTTTATTTGATCGATTTCGTTACTCTTCCTTATTAATTCTATATATAATAAGATATGAAGAGAAGGACTTACATGTAGGCCAAATTTAATCTTGCAAAGTCATCTCTCTGGGCATTCGTATCAGGCTGCATTTGCTGTTCAATTAGACATAGTAAGACTTAATTATTTATGTCTACGATTAATACCGTTCAATTAGACATTAAAAATTAAAAATCATAGAATACCTCCTCTGAAGGGTATTGGTGTCGTTTACTTTCCAATCCAAAACCTCTGCCCCCTAATCTTGTAATTGTGTGCTCCATGCTTCACAAGTGAAAATACTTATTACTTTACAAAACTTTAAAAAAAAAATTATTTGATAAAAAAATACTGCTAGTAAATATACAATTTGATAATAATTTAACTTTACATAACATTAAAAAATTACCATTTAACAGTAATTTGACAATATTGCAATGATTTAAATTATTGTAATTGAACCCAAAATTCAACAGTTATGCAATTGTAGTAATAAGTATTTTAAAAAATTCAAGCACAATGAAAAAGAGAAAGTATTGGATAAATACATGATTGTAAGTCCAATTAATAGCGAAGCGTTACTTTATGGATACCAATGAGAATCTTTTTATATAATAATTTTTTTGTGTCAAAATCATTTTTTTAATATCATATAAGAGATTTTGATTAAATATTATTAATAATGGATAAAAAAATGAAGATTCAACTCTCACCTAAATAACCAATGACTTTTGAACCGAATAAAAAATTGGGTCATAAAACGAAATATCCCAAAATTCCAATCAGTATTGGGATGCCTAGTAAAATTGGGCTAAAATCTTAAGAGATAACAAGTGTTCTAAAATTTAATTATTACGTGGTTATCATATAGTTTAGTTAGTAATATCACTTATTATTTCACGTTAAATTTGAAATCGAATCTCACTTGAATAAAGATAAAAAAATAATAAAGAAAGAATTTTGTGTAATCTATAAAATCAATTAAACTTTAATAATTCAACAGAAAAAAAGAAAAGAAAATAACATATCAAGATTTTTTTTTACCATTATAATGATAATAACAAAAACCAATTTTTATATATAATTGTTGGGTTAAACTCATGATCACCATAGATCAAACAAAATTTGATTGATCTTAAGAGTTCGATTTTCCAAAAATTTCAGTAACTATATATGTTTTTAAAAGTTTAACATTCAAAAAGGCTTGACTCTTGACAGATTTTTGTTGGAAATTAAAATATACCAAAAGAGATAAAGCAACAAAAGGCAACGAGTTTGAATTAGGTCAAAACTAAATTTTACATTCAAATAATGCTCAAACTTTGAAAAACAAAACTGAAGGAAAGATAAAAAAGAGATTCATACCTTGTGCTGGAATATTCATACACCTTTCCTGTGCTAGAAAAGATCAAGACTGCAACCTCTGCATCACATAAAATAGATAATTCCTTAGCTTTCTTCATCAACCCATTACGACGCTTGGAGAAGGTCACTTGCCTGCTGTTCAAATTTTCTATCTTCTTGATCTCAATTCTCCCCCTACCCATTGTTTTTCTTTTCTCTCTAACAAATCTATTCCCTCTCTCTCCCCCTCAAAGCACTACAATGCGGCCAACAAGTATTGGAGATTGCAAATATCACATGCAAATTAATAGAAGAAAACAACTCTATATATAACTATGTTTCTTAATTTGATAGGGATTCTTTTGCCCTAAAAAAGGAAAGTGTGACCCAAAATAGGACATGTGATAGAAAGGCAACACAACGATACTATATCCAGAAATTATCCAAAAAAGGTAATTACTATTTACTTGAGGTGTAGGTTATGGGTTTTATATACTTCTCTTGAAACTTTTGCTAACGGGTTTGTTCGGAAGTTTCATGGGTCTTTTCATTATATATGTGTGTGTGTAATCGGGTTTAACATGTATTCAATGTTAGAATTTTTCTATGTAGGCTATCACTAATTATAGTGGTTTTGGTTTTATAAAACTGGGTCAATGGATTTGGTCAAATGAAAAAAGTACGAGAGTCCACTGTTGTTAATTGGTGATTCTGTTGTTTGAGCTTGTATACATCTTAATATTATTAATATGGATTAGCAGCTAGTGTAGGCTTTAGTCCAATATGGCTCATAGATGGAAGGACTCATTTGGACTCTCAGTAACTAGGGTTACTAGGTGTATATAAACAAGCTAGGTCCATTCTTTGGCTCCCAGTACTTATGAGTATTCAGTTTTTCTATCCATTTGAGAAAGTTGTTGTTGTTGGAATATAAAAGGGAAGACCTAACCCTAATCACTTCCGTTGTGAAGTAATTTGAGTTTCCACCGTGATGATGACTCAATCAAGTATGTGACCTGACATATGGTATCAAAGCCTACATACATGAATTTAGAACTTAATTCAAGAATATTACGTTTATTTTCAAGTGAAATTGTTTTATTTCATGTGAAAATACCAATCAGAGCCGCAATTTTCGGTTGCCAGATTTATCCCTTTTCAAGCTTTGTTTTATAATAAATTTATAGGGTTATTGTTCCTTTTCAATCAAGAATATAATTTTTCTTGAATAAAGTTATTATTCTGCATAAACAAGGCCACCAACAGATATTATTCAAATTAGTTGGAACATAGTAATTACATCTAAGAGATAACAATCCCCATGCATTAAGTTTTTATTTTTTATTTTTTGATAAGTCATGCATTAAAACCGAAAGGTCAAAGGAAAAAAGGGGTACGATACTATTTTGACCTTCCTAATATAGTCCAGTGAGATTTCTCAAATTGAAACCAAAGAAAAAGGAATTGCAATTACAAGCTGACATGACGTCTTAATTTAATTGGTCAATAACCCATCTTGGAACTTCAGTAACTAGGCTCTCACTAAATGATTGAACAATAGTGTGGAGTTCAATCCAAAAAAAGAATCAGTTTTTTTAGCGATGGGCAAGTATATTGAGTTTAAAACTGTGATATTGAATTTGATAACAGAAATTTTGCTAACAAAAATAGATGATATTGAATACATGTTATATGATAAGTTAGAACTAGAGTTCTAAATAGAATACCATAGACAATTCATTTTCACTATTTAATTCTAGTTATTGTGTTTTAATAAAAAGTTGTTTGTGGAGAAAAAACAGGAGAGAAATTGAAATTTTGAATGTTGTTTCTGTTCCTCTACTGAACTTAGAGCTAGAGAAGTAATGGAGTTCTATAAATTTTTATGTTATTGAAAAAGTGAAAGTGAAGCCAGACTTATACAAAAAAACATGTAGTCTGCAATACCTCCAATTACGGGCCATATACAACAAGAGATGTAGTGGATCTTCACATGGTTTGTGTTTGAAAAGATGATAAGAGCTGTAGTAATTTTCATGTATCAACAATTTTTGGTGATGACCAATGGGTAATTGTCGTAATCAAGTCTGATTTAATCTATTTTAATCTATGTGATAGATTACAAGAGTGCGGTCTAACCATACGGTTAGGATGATAACAGAAAAGTGATCTAAAAAAAAGTGACCTGAATAAGGTGGTGAGTGAATTTCTTTTTTCGAAAGTAAAATGTGGTAGATCTGGTCTTTTTTCTACTGTTGTAGATGTTTCTAGCTCAAAAATTAATAGTTATATATTAGATCTAATGAAATTATATGATGAATAAAATAAAATAAAATAATATATTAATTGAAATTGTGACTCTCGGTTTGGGTATTTATGTGTTTTTCATAATGCATTTGGTTTGGATAATTGTTTTTAATTGGTACAAGGGCAAATCGGTCTATTTACACAGTTTTCATTAAGGTGTCTAACCATTGCAAGGTAACAAATAAATTCAAAAAATATAAAAATGTATACATGTTGTTTTAGTACGTGTACATATTGAGCAATATGTTTTATTAGTCTTGTTTTGAAATAGTTTCATTAATTGATGTGGCTGGTTACCGCCAAAGTGATCCATTCACTGATATTTATGGGGTTATTTTATGTTGTTGTTACAGGACATTTATCTGGGTTATTGCATTCAATCATTTGCCTAAATGAGGTAATTGCGTGTTTTAATTCAGAGGTTGACATGAAACATTTGATGAAATTTATTTCAGTCTAGATTGTTTTTCTACCCAAAAGTGTTAGGCTTTTCGAAAACTAAGATACGTTAACATGTTGGTTTCGTGTAAGATATCCCACTTGCATGTTGCATACTCTACCCAAATGGGAGTACGTAATGATGGACAAGAAATCTGGCTGTTGTAATTACCATTCTTATTAATATGTTGTCTTTTGGTTGTCCTGAATAGTTTCCATTATTGTTGATAACAATAGTGCTACTATTGAAATTTTTACTAGGTCAAATAATAAAATCAAGTCTACTTTTATGAGAATGTATAGAAAATATAAAAATTAAAAAAATAGATAATATGTAGCTTTTTTAAATTTTCTAAAACGTATTTGCTCAATTGGTGCACTTATCGACAATAATTAAATTTTGAGCATGTGAAATATATTTCAATGTTGTGATATGCTAATATATGGAGAAAAAGATGAGTGAGATCTTAATATTTTATTCTTCATAAAATTTTTGTTCAGTATACTCATTGGAATTAATTATTATTTTATAATAATTACATATTTTTCTGTAATCTTTGGGTTCAATAAATATTTATTTATGAACATATGTGATTAATTGCTTATTTCTCGAAATCTATGCATATATTTTGAAATTTTATTTCATAGTAAATTATTTTTATGTGCTGAGATGTTGTTAACAATAAGTAATCTCCTAGATTAATTTTCTTTTTATTGTACTCTCAATTTAAAAGAAAATGTAGAAAATATGCATGTTATAAGAAATAATTAATTATTTTGTTATGTTCAAGACCTGTAGTAAGAATGCAACTGTTGATTGTTTGGTGACTCATAAATATACATATTGTTTAGAGTACCTCTTGTTGTATGTTCACATCCATGCTTGTTGTTGTGAGTTTTAATTTACTCACAATCGCACGAGTCGTTTGCAATATAGCGTTGTGTAAGTGCGAGGTCGAATCCACAGAGAATTGCGTTGTGAAAATATAATTTAATCTAAACTAACTTTATCTTAACCTAGTTCCGAATTTTGAATGATATTTTGAAAAAACAAATTAAAACTAAACTAAATTGATTTTAAAAACTAATAATAAAAACACTAAGGTTTCTGAATCCACCCCACCAAAGTTTAAGCATATATGTCCTAAAAACATAGCCTATCAAAACATTCCATGAATCCAACTTACGAAAAAAAAAAACAAAGAATATCTCAATTAAACCAAAAGCATCCAATGTATCCGCTTTTAACAAATCACAAAGCAAATCCAATTTAATCGAAAACAATTCAATGTATCCATCAGATGAAACACAAGGAATATCCAACAGAACAATTTAAACTCAATCAATCACAAGATTAACTCAAATAATTGATAAAACATTTATACTAAAAGATTGTCATATTTGTACAAGCAAATCTGAACTACTGTGCCAAACAACGGCGATGCTTCATCTTCAACCTTAGCTGAAGATTCTAGCCACTCATAACTATGAAACTACAATTCATAATAAAAGTGCTAAACATTAAACTAAAACAACTAAATTAAAAGAAATAAATAACTTTACATGGGATAAATTCCACTCGCTGATGGGCGGCGCTTCCCCTCATCGTAGCAAAGCCTTCGGGATCCACCAGAATGCTAGCAGACGTCCACCGGTTAACACCAAAGTGGCCCAGGAATTGTACACTGAATGATGGAGTCAGATGGTGTTTATATAGGGGGAGTCTCGGAGCACTGTAGGTTTCAGATTCGATGTGGGATACTGACCCGAGTGCACTCGATCGCAGAATGGTGCGATCGATCACATGTGCGCTCGATCGCATGTCTGTTACGATCGATCGTAGACGCACTGAACTACAACTATTTCGATGTGGGATGTTGACCTTACGCTCGTTCGTAGGCAAGTGCTCTCGAGCGCAAGTGCGCTCGATCGTATATCTCGTGTAATCGATCGCACTATGCATCCTCTTTGCTCTTGAAGCTTGATATCTCCAGAAATGCTTCATTTTCTCCACAAACCTATAAAAATACACAAAACACAAAAAAAAAAGACATAAAATAAAGTGAAATAATACAAATTAAGAACCTAACAAATATAAATTAAAGGGCTTAAATAAGCAATATTTAAGACTCATCAAATACCCCCAAACTTATATTTTGCTAGTCCCTTAGCAAAACAAAATAAAAACTAGATGAAAAACAAAGAACATAAAGATAAGTTCATCACTCATGTTATCCAAAAATTTAAGGAGCACACACCACCATGATATTTAGTCATGAGCAAGCTTAAAGAGATAAACCCATCTTCACAATGAATAAAAATGTTAAAATCTAATTACTTACAAAAGGCAGGATAAGGCATCACAAGTCTGACACTGTGTAAAGTGAATTAGCATATAAAAATGAAGCTTCCAAATAACTCCAATGTGTAAGGTCTCCATGTCTCAAGATTCACCAAATTTTCCATCAGAATGAACGAAAATGGCATAGTTTTTATTTTCTTCTTTATATATATATATATATATATAAGGCTCTGCTATGTTTAATTCCCTTAAGCTTTCTAATTGACCCATGTAGCGAGTGTTAAGTCAATGACTCCCAAACCAGATGGTTTTAGGGCATTAAGTGTAAAGACACCCATAAGGACTTACTAACTCGAGTCAAAAAGGCTACGAAACTAAACTGACCTTAATGCTACCAAACAAAATTTTCACCTTTCGATGTGAACACTCACTGCTTACTGAGGCAAGAGGTCCAGTGACTCAGCGAAAAATTTCGCAATGATTATTATGAATAAAATTCCCACCTTTTGACGTGAACACTCACTGCTTACTGAGGCAAGAGGTCCAGTTACTCAGCGGAAAGTTTATTGATGATGATCATTAGTAGTATTATTATATATATAAGTATGTATATATATATATATGTATGTATATATATATATATGTATGTATATATATATATGTATATATATATATATTATGCTTTTCTATGCCCAAGTGTTTATCCAACAAGTCATCCAGTTTCAGTTAAGACAAGGAAACGTACACATTAAAATCACATGTCATACCTCACACAATTAGTGCTAATGTGCTTGTGTTAGATTAGATCAAACATGTGAATTCCCAAATGCCTAAAGTAAGTAACTAAATTTTAAAACTTTTTCACCAGATCATGTGTTCAAAATTTTAAGCTTACCGTTGACATCACATCACAGAAAATGTTAAGATCAACCAAAATTTCAAAATAACATGAGCATGCATTTATGTTTACGACGAAAAGACAACAAATTAGGACAAAGTGTGTGATGTGTCTCCCATACCCCCAAACTTAAATTACACATTGACCCCAATGTGCGAATAATATGGAAAGAGCTGACCTGGGATATGGAGAATTATCTAGACTAGTATGGCTCGTAGCATACCCCCAAACTTGAACTGAAGTACGCATTGTCCCTGAAAAATAAATACTGGAAAACAAAAAATACTGGAAACAAACATTAAGCATAAATATGTAAAATAATAAACAAATAAAAAGATAAGCTGTGGGGTGCCTCCCATGAGCACTAAGTTTAAAGTCTTCAGCTAGACTCCCCTTAGTAGACGACACTCAATCAGAGTAACTAGGATCCTCCAATAATATTGTCTCTATATCCGGACTCCTCAACTCCAAGAATGGTTTTAGCCTTTGTCCATTTACCTTAAAAGTGTTACCATTCTTGGGATCCTAAATCTCGATGGCCCCATGAGGAAAAACTGACCGAATAATAAATAGGTCTGTCTAATGAGATTTGAGCTTGCCTGGAAAAAGATGAGGCGCGAATTGTAAAGAATAACTTTCTGACCCGGCTCAAAAGCTCATCTCAAAATGTTTTGGTCATGAGTTTTCTTCATTTGTGCTTTATATGATCGGGCACACTCATATGCATCATTCCGTAGCTCCTCTAATTCATCGAGTTGGAGCTTCCTTTGTGTGCCAGCCTTCGAAAGATTGAAATTCAGTTGCTTGATAGCCTAATATGCACGATGCTCTAATTCGACCGGAAGGTGACATGCCTTTCCGTACACAATACGATAGGGAGACATGCCAATTGGCATCTTGAAGGCTGTCCGATATGCCCACAGTGCATCAGTCAATTGTAGAGACCAATCATTTCTACTAGGGTTCACAGTTTTCTCTAAAATGTGTTTGATCTCGCGATTAGAATTTTCCACTTGTCCACTCGTCTGTGGGTGATATGGGGTGGCAACCTTGTGTGTGATGAAATACTTCTTCATCAACTGCTCAAAAATCCGGTTGCAAAAGTGCTTGCCTCCATCACTTATGATTGCTCGAGGCGTACCAAATCGAGCAAAAATAGTGTCCTTCAAAAACTGGACCACAACTCTGTGGTCATTGGTCTTGCACACAACGGCCTCCACCCACTTGGACAGATAATCCACAGCAACTAGAATGTACAAGTTGCCAAAAGAGTTTGGGAACGGTCCCATAAAATCAATGCTCCACACGTCAAAAATCTTAACAATCAGAATAGGATTGAGGGGCATCATATTCCTCCTAGAAAGACTACCTAGCTTTTGGCAACGCTCACAAGATACACAGTAGGTGTGAGAGTCTCGAAACATGGTAGACCAATAAAATCCACACTGCAAAATCTTTGCAGCTATCTTTTTAGCACTGAAATAGCCTCCACAAGCATGATCATGACAAAAGGCGATGATGTTAGATTGGTCATGCTCAGGAATACACCTTCTGATGATTTGATCGGGACAATACTTAAATAGATAAGGATCATCCCAGAAAAAATGTTTTACCATGACTAAAAACTTTGATTTATCTTGTCACCCTCAATGCAAAGGCATGTGTCCGGTGACAAGATAGTTTACTATATCAGCAAACCATGGAGCAGGATTTTGAGCAATGAGTATTAACTGCTCAACAAGAAAGGTCTCAGAAATGGGAGTGGTGGCCTCAGCGAAATCCACAATCAATCTAGATAAATGGTCTGCCACCACATTTTCTGAACCTTTCTTATCCCGAATCTCAATGTCGAACTCTTGAAGTAGCAAGATCCATCGGATAAGATGAGATTTAGCATCTTTTTTTTAGAAAAGATACTTCAATGCTGCATGGTCCGAGTAGATAATGACTTTAGATCCTAGGAAGTAGGATCTAAACTTATCTAATGCAAAAATGACTGCAAGCAACTCCTTCTCAGTGGTAGAGTAATTGAGTTGTGCATCGTTTAGAGTACGACTTGTATAGTAGATAACATGGAGAAGTTTATCAACACGCTGCCCCAAAACAGCTCCAACAGCATAGTCTGATGCGTCACACATAATCTCAAAGGGCACACCCTAGTTGGGTGGCTGAATAATGGGTGTGGACGTCAGAATCTTCTTCAGATCCCCAAATGCTTTCTTACAGTCCTCATCAAATATAAATGGAGCATCCTTTTGTAATAACTGGCACAAGAGCCTGGCGATTTTGCTGAAATTTTGGATAAATCGCCTGTAGAAACTTGCATGGCCCAGAAAAGATCCAACCTTCTTCACTGTACATGGGGGTGGAAGGTTGGAAATCAGGTCCACCTTCGCTTTGTCGACCTCAATCCCCTGATGAGATACGATATGCCCCAGTACAATGCCTTGCTTAACCATAAAATGGCACTTCTCCCAATTAAGCACTAGGTTCTTCTCCTTGCACCGCACTAAAACCAAAGCGAGATGGTGCAGGCACTCTTCAAAGGTTGAACCGAAGACGGAGAAGTTGTCCATGAAAATCTATAAGAACCACTCTACTATGTCAGAGAATATACTGACCATGCATCGTTGAAAAGTAGCGGGTGCATTGCATAACCCAAAGGGCATGTGACGGTAGGCAAATGTCCCAAAAGGACAGGTAAACTTCGTCTTCTCCTGATCTTCGGGGTCCACGGGGACTTGGTTATATCCAGAATAACCATCCAAAAAACAATAATACTCATGCCCAGCCAAACACTCCACCATCTAATCAATAAATGGCAGTGGAAAGTGATCATTCCTTGTGGCAACGTTCAGCTTACGGTAGTCTATACACACTCTCCACCCTGACTGAACACGAGTTGGCACCAACTCGTCGTCCTTATTCTTAACCACCGTCAATCCTGCTCGCTTGGGCACGACATGAATCGGGCTCACCCACTTGCTATCAGAGATGGGATAAATGATCCCTGCATCTAACAGCTTAATTATTTCTGCCTTCACAACCTCTTGCATAGCTGGGTTGAGCCTTTTTTGTGGCTCTCTCGATGTTTGGCATTCTCCTCCAAATGTATCTTGTGCATCACCACTGAAGGGCTGATTCCCTTGATATCCTCAATGGTCTACCCGATAGCTTCCTTGTGCTATCTTAAGACATCTAATAATTTCTCCTCTTGAGCTTCAACCAAATCTGAAGCTATAATCACAAGCAAACTATCGGTTGAACCAAGGAACTTATACTTAAGATTATCTGGTAAAGGCTTAAGTTCCTTCTTGGGGGTTTCAGGTTCGGTGGTCTCCTCTGTCTCATTGCTTTCTTGAGGATCAGACTCCAAAATGGCATTCACTTCCTCGAGTAGTTTATCTAAGCCCAAGTCCTCTCCAAAGTGAGCAAAACACGCCTCCAGGGGATCCTCAATGCTTGATTTATCCACAGTCTCCTCAAGAATCTCCTCTATCAAGCATACATTTCTCACTTCATCATACTCCAGTGGTTGCCTAGTGATATCAAAGATGTTTAACTCCACTGTCATATTTTCGAAGGAGATCTTCATCACCCCTGTCTTACAATTGATTAGGGCGTTAGCCGTTGCTAAGAATGGTCGCCCTAGAATTACTGGTATTTGAATCCCTACATTATGGATCGGCTCTGTGTCAAGCATAATAAAATCCCCTGGGAAATAAAATTTATCCACTTTTATCAAGACGTCTTCAACTATTCCCAATGGTCTTTTCACTGACCTGTAAGCCAATTGAAGCGTCGTGGATATGGGCTTCAATTTTTTTAACCCCAACTGCAAATAGACTAAGTAGGGTAAAAGATTCACACTCGCCCCTAGATCCAAAAGAGCCCTCTCAATATGGCTGACTCCTATCGTGCAAGAGATGGTAGGACACCTCGGGTCCTTATACTTGATGGGGAGCTTGCACTGAAGGATTGAGCTGACCTACGCGGTCAAAAATACCTTCTTTGGGACATTCGTCCTCCTCTTGATAGTGACCAAGTCCTTTAAAAACTTGGCATATGATGGCACTTGATGGATGGCATCCAAAAATGGGATATTGATTTGGACTTGTTTGAATACCTCCGGAATTTCCTCATACTTCCCTCCTTTCTTGTGCGCCTATAGTCTGTCAGGGTAAGGTGCTCTAGGTATAAACGACCTAGGAGGGTCTTTCTCAGTAGGTGTGGCTATAGATGGCTCAGCATCTCTCTTCTCCTTGTTGCCACTCCCTTGCCCTTACTGCATAGCAGGGCTCTCTTTCACTCGATTATCCACTTGTCTCCCAGACCTCAATATGACAAAAGACTGTACTTGTTCCTCCCTGTGCGTAGGAGTTGATGAACTCCCAACCATAAATTGTCCTTTCGGGTTGGGCACAGGCTAACTGGGGAACTTTCCCTTCTCTCTCTTACCCAAGTGACTTGTAATTTGCTCTATTTAACTCTCCAGCTTGGCAATTGCTTGGGTGTTTACCATTGTTGCACTCCTTACATCGCTCTTGGATTGGCTATTCATTTTCATGTATTCCTTAATGGTGTCCTCTAGTGACTGTGAAACTAGCGCTGGTGTTTGAGTGGGAGCTTGGTAAGTAGGTAATGGTGCTGGATGGGCGGAACGACCATGACCAGGGATTTGTTGGGAAAATCCTGGAGGATATTGATTTTGAGCATTATGAGGGGCTCCTCCCTGATTCATTGGTTGGTTCTGCCTCCATGAAAAATTTGGGTGGTTCCGTCACCCTGGATTGTACGTCTCAGAGTACGATCCATTTGACTGCCTTCGATAGTCATTGAAAGCATTTACTTGTTCCATAGGATACTCGGCACAAGCCGGCATTGATGGGCAGTTCTGTGCTAGATGCATGGGACTAGCACAGATGGAACAGCTTTCAACATTGAATGTGTTGGCAGCATTGATGGATTGGCTCACAGTGAGAGTGTCAATCTTCTTAGTGAGGGCATCTAACTTTATCCTCAATTCAGCGTCCTCCCTGACCTCATAGATGCCTCCCCTCTTAGGAGCACGAATGGACTTGTCTTGACAGCTTGAAAAATCCCACTGCTGCAAGTTGTCGGACAACTTGTCCAACGCCATAAATGCTTCATCTCCTGTCAGACTCAAGAATGCCCCCCATTCATAGACTCGATCATGCTACGGTTGGGTTGAGTCAACCCTTGGTAAAAGAACTGAACGAGTCTCCACTTCTCATATCCATGTGGAGAGCATTTGATCAGTAGCTCTTTGAAGCGCTCCTAACCCTCAGAAAATTTCTCATCCTCATCCTGAGTGAAAGAGCTAATTTCCTTTCGGCACTCATTCACTCTAGAAATTGGGAAAAACTTATGATAAAATTTGCTAAGCAGGTTTTCCCAAGATGTAATAAACCCAGGCGTGTTGGAATCCAACCATGCCCTAGCTCTATCGTGAAGAGAAAAAGGGAAGAGTTGAAGATGGACTGACTCCTCAGAGAAGTTCTGGAATTTAAATTTGGCACAAATGTCTTTGAACTTCTTTACATGGCTATAAGGATTTTCAAGATCTAGGCCATGGAATGAGGGTAAGAGTTGGATAACATGTGGCTTTAAGTCGAAGTGGGTGGCATTGGTAGGTGGCAACACTATGCAAGAGGACGAGTTAGTCGCAACGGGTGCGAACAAATCCCTAAGGGATGTAGTGGAGTCCACGTTCCAAGCTCTAGGTTGCTCTACATGTTCAGGATGATGTGCATCCCTAAAATTCTCTCCCATCTCAACAGTCTCTCTCTCAACTAATGCTCTTCTCTGTCTCCTAAAAGTTATTTCTAAGTCAGGATCTAAATGTACCAAATCTAAGTTCAATGATCTCCGACCAAGCATACACCAACAGAAAACAATGAGGTACTAACCAGCAGAAACAACAGAATAAAGCAAAAATAGCAAACACACTACTCACAAAAATTAATTTTTTTAAAAAAAAAAATTGATAACTAACAAGTAGAAAAATAAAATTAATTCAGACAAAAAATTCACAAACAAAACAACTCCCCGACAACAGCACCAAAAACTTGTTGTAAGTTTTAATTTACTCGCAAGCGCACGAGTCGTTTGCAATATAGCGTTAGGCAAGTGCGAGGTCGAATCCACAGGGAATTGCATTGTGAAAATATAATTTAATCTAAACTAACTTTATCTTAACCTAGTTCCGAATTTTGAATGATATTTTGGAAAAACAAATTAAAACTAAACTAAATTGATTTTAAAAACTAATAATAAAAACACTAAGGTTTCCGAATCCAACCCACCAAAGTTTAAGCATATATGTCCTAAAAACATAGCCTATCAAAACATTCCATGAATCCAACTTACGACAAAAAAACAAAGAATATCCCAATTAAACCAAAAGCATCCAATGTATTCGCTTTTAACAAATCACAAAGGAAATCCAATTTAATCAAAAACAATTCAATGTATCCATCAGATGAAACACAAGGAATATCCAATAGAATAATTTAAACTCAATCAATCACAAGATTAACTCAAATAATTGACAGAACAATTATACTAAAAGATTGTCAGATTTGTACAAGCAAATCTGAACTACTATGCCAAACAACGACGAGGCTTCATCTTCAACCTTAGCTGAAGATTCTAGCCACTCATAACTATGAAACTACAATTCATAATAAAATTGCTAAACATTAAACTAAAACAACTAAATTAAAAGAAATAAATAACTTTACATGGGATAAATTCTACTCGCTGATGGGCGGCGTTTCCCCTCGTGGTAGCAAAGCCTTCGGGATCCACCAGAATGCTAGCAGACGTCCATTGGTTAACACCAAAGTGGCCCAGGAATTGTACACTGAATGATGGAGTCAGATGGTGTTTTTATAGGGGGAGTCTCGGACCACTGTAGGTTTCAAATTCGATATGGGATACTGGCCCGAGTGCGCTCGATCGCATGTCTTGTGTGCACGATCGCATGTGTGCTCGATCGGATGTCTGTTACGATTGATCACAGACGCACTGAACTGTAACTATTTCGGTGTGAGATGTTGACCTTGCACTCGTTCGTAGGCAAGTGCGCTCGATCGTATATCTCATGTGATCGATCACACTATGCATCCTCTTTGCTCTTGAAGCTTGATATCTCTAGAAATGCTTCATTTTCTCCACAAACCTATTAAAATACACAAAACACAAAAAAGACATAAAATAAAGTGAAATAATACAAATTAAGAACCTAACAAATATAAATTAAAGGGCTTAAATATGCAATATTTAAGACTCATCACCTGTCATTTTTGCATGCGTCTATAGTTGTAAAGGGCATTACTGTTTATCCCGGTTTTGGAAAATTTAATGGGTTGATATGGGTGTTTGTTGCCAAAATGACACATTCATTAATACTTGTGGGATTTCACCAAAATATGTTGCAAGATTATTACTGTTTATCTCAGTTTTGGAAAATTTCATGGGTTAATGTAGATGTTAGCTACCAAAGTGGGACACTTATTGATACTTGTGGGATTTCATCGAAACATATTACGGGATAATTACTGTTTATCCCGGTTTTGGGAAACTTCATAGGTTGATGTGGGTGTTAGCTGCCAAAGTAGCACACGCATTGATACTTGCAGGATTTCACCGAAACGTGTTGCGGTATGATTATTATTTATCTCAGTTTTGGGAAATTTCATAGGCTGTTGTGGGTGTTAGCTGCCAAAGTGGCACACTCATTAATACTCGTGGGATTTCACTAAAATATGTTGCAGGATGATTTCAATTGCATCATTCAGTTACATGCCTAAAAGGAGGTAGTTGTATGTTGTAATTTGTGGAAATACAAGTTGATGGGTCGGTTTATAAGGTCTGTCTGCCCAAAGGGGATAATTCCTTCAAAAACTAAAGCAATGTCTTCATATGCTTCATGTGTAGAGTTTCTAAGTGTTTGTTGTATTCTCTGCCTAAATGAGAGTTTATAACAATACTCTTAGATTTTCTATTTTGGAATATGTTGGTCATTACCCTTGTACTACCATGTTGTATTCTTATCTTGAATAGATCTCATTTTTGTGAACAATAACCAAACAACCATTGAAATCTTAACTAGTTTAAATTATAAGAAATGAAATGAGGTAATGTCTACTTTATGGCATAGGCACCTAAGTCATATTTCTAGGGGATAAAGCCCAAGCTTAGGATTTTCATTTGTATTCGCTTAGTAGTTTATTTAGCTTTTGTTGTTTATGAACCTTGTTTTGTAATAGAACTTTAACTTTATGGAATTATGTTATTGATTTTGTTTGCTTTTATACTTTGCTATATGTTGTGAGTTATGGCCTTTGTTATTGAGTTATTTTTATGCCCATGTTGTGGCTTTCCTTTGTGAAACTCCAAATTCATTTTGGGTCCTTTGTGCCCGTCTTGGGGTTTTCTTTTGTGGAATCCTAATTTCTTTTGGATCTTTGGTGCCCAACTTGAGATTTTCCTTTATGGAACCCCAAGTTCTTTTAGGTCTTCGGTGCCTGACTTTGGGTTTTCCATTGTGGAACCCCAAGTTCTTTTGGGTCTTCAGTGCTCGATTTGGGGTTTTCCTTTGTGGAGCTCTAATCTCTTTTGGGTCTTCGACCTCAGTCCATAGCTGTGGAGGGTGTGCGGGGTGGATGCTAGTTTGGGAACCACACTTCAGTCTTCAGTAGTTTAGGATGTCTGAAGTGGATGCTAGAAAGTAAACTTACACAAGCTTTGACAAAATATTCATTTAATTTGATAAATTTGGAGTGCTTACATGAATTTTTTGGCTTTTACACTATTTTACACTTGCGATTTACTAATAAAACTTTCTCAAATTATCTGAGTTCCATCTTTGCGGCAAGGGTGTGCCATCTAATCTTTCCAACTTGAAGGTCCCAACCTTGACTACCCTATTGATGCCGTGTGGGCCTTTTCAGTTTGCATAGAGCTTCTCCATGTTGTGGGAGGCAAATACCTCTTTCTTTTGGAGGACTTGTTAGATTCTTTTTGAAGTCCGGGCTACTAATAACCTTGTTTTAGTATGTTATGGGCTAGAGCTCGCCCACTCGGGTGATTTCCTCAGATCACCCCATGTACCTCCCTTAAGTCATAATAAGTTTCCTTAGGTTTGAGGAACTTGAGATAAGGCTGAGTAAAGGACCATTGATATAATCTATCCTCGATTATACAATAGTGGGTTGCCCTGGATAAGAGCTTTCTTGCTTCTGCTTTGGCTTTTGGGAGTTCCCTATTTGCTAGGTATATGACAATAGAGTCTATCTAGCTAGGCTCATCATCGATGTCCATGATCTCTTTTTCACTCACACTTGGTTTCTACAAGATTTCAACATACATGGCCCTTGGGAGGTTGGAGGTCTTAAAGGAGGCTAGTTGTGCCAGGGCATCGACCTTGGCATTCTCTGTCCTTGGTACTCGATTCACAGTGACTTCTTTGAACGCGTTCATCAGTTGCTTTACTTTGGCCAAGTATTAGATTATTTGTGTTCCTCTTGTTAAATACTCTTCGATGCCCTAAAGTTAAACTGTATAGCGTATCCTACTATGAACTCCTTAAGGATGACTAGTATGAGTCCCTCACCGTTTCCTCAATCGTTAGAGAAGCCATCTATGAAGAGATTCCAAGTCTGCTTTTCTTGTTTTTTTCTTCTTGTTCTCTTAACTCTATTTTAGGAAACGTGCGTTGGACGATGAAGTCAGCCAGTGCTTGGGCCTTAATCGTTGGTTTGGGCTTGAACCTGATATTAAATTCCCCTAACTTAATGGACCATTTTACGAGACATCCTGAGAGGTCGGGTTTTTGGAGTATTGTGTTCAACGGATGGTCTGTTAATACACTGATAGAGTGCGATTGGAAGTCAGGTCATAGCTTTCAAGCCGATATGACTACTGCGAATGTCAACTTTTTGAGAGGTTAGTATCGTGTTTTTGCATTTTGGAGTACTCTGCTTCTTCTTTTCCTCTTTGATGAAGACTGAGGCGACGACCACCTCGCTAGCTGCTAAGTACATGTAACGACCCATCCCGGGTTGACCACTCCAAAACGAAGTCCTCACATTTTGAGAATCTCAGCACGACACATATATGCAACAAAAAAAAATAAAATAATAATAATAATACTAACAAAAAATTCATTATCAACTTCAACAAGGGAGGTATATAAATCTGACATTAATTTACATATAAGTTACAACATAAGATGCATGAATATTTACAAATATTTATTTTCTTTTCACACTAATCTAAGAATATGGACACGTACATGGTTACAGAATTTTATTCTGTCTGAGCTGGGACCCACCAACTACTTGACCTGATTGTTACCTGAAATCATTGTACAATGGGGGGATGAGCTTCACAAGCTCAGTGAATTAAATTTACTAAAAGTATTCTAATCTCATAAATAACCCATTCATATTTAATCATTTATTTCTCCTATAACTAGATAATAGCATAAATATCTAACAATTAAATAATTCCCATATATATATATTTATATTTATATCCTTCTCATTTTCTCATGGTAATTGTCTCTCTCTAAGAGACTCATCTATCTCTAAATAAATTCACCATCATACACCACACATCAGCATTTCAATAATGCAAGCAATAATTAAATCCAATGTCATGAATTAATGATTATGATGGGAACGTCTTCCCACCTGTCGACAGGTTGTTATTATCTTAGACTGGCTGCCCTCCCGGTTTTTTTTTTTTTTTTCTCATCAGACCGGCTGCCTTCCCGGTTAATTTCAGTATATACCGGCTGTCACGGTTTTCACTTTTCATTCCAGCATATACCGGCTGTCACGGTTATTTCATTAGACCGGCTGCCTTCCCGGTTCTTTTCTTTTCATTAGACCGGTTGCCTTCCCGGTTCTTTTCTTTTCATTTAATGCATATGCATATGAACAATGATATAAAAAAAACAACATATAAATTCAAAATATTTAAAATTGGCTAACTTCATTATTCTCAAAAATTCCTCTCACCCCAAATCACATCAAATCACCCATCAAAACTTGTCAAGATTCACGAAATTTCATCTCATCATAATTCGTGTTAAAACATAATTATAACTCATCAATAATTTATTTATCTCTTTTATGCTCAAATAACTTATTATTTCCAAAAATATCACTTCTCACCGAAAAATATTTCTAAATGTCCAAATTTCCTATCATACTTATAAATCAATTTTTCACCTATCACCCAAACATACTTTAATAATTAAATTTAATATTATCACTAAATAATTAATTTTTTTTTTATTTAGACTACTTAAAGTAAATCCAACTCACCACGTAGTACTTAAAGCTACCCGTGGACCACCTCCTTGCCTTTCTCGTTTTTCTCCGAAATTTCCCCCGATCGTTGATCACCGACACCTGACATAATATTTGAATTCAAATTTCTAATTATTTATTCATTTCTTCATAAACTACACATTTTGAAAATTTCCACTTCAGCTTCCTGGAATTTTCATAAATGCTAAAATTTTAAAATAAACATTACCTTATTACCTTCTGCTATTCTGATAGCTTCTTGAAATTCTCTATAAAATATTTCCGAAAATCTCTTCAAAATTTTGCTCCCTCAACTTTTCTTTAAACTCTCAAGTGATTTGAGAAAACAGATGAACGAAATTCCTTTAGAACCATAAAAACCTGGACTGAAAAACTTAAGCAGCTCTCCTTCTACAATATCCACGAGCGAGGCAACATCAACTTAAATCAGCAGCTTCAAATTTTTTTTTTTTTTTTCACTTTCACCTTTCACTTTTCACCTTCACCTTTCACTTTTCACTTTTCACTTTTCACCTTCACCTTTCACTTTTCACCTTCACCTTTCACTTTTCACCTTCACCTTTCACTATTCTTTCTTTGAAACTCTGTTGACCACCAAATTTTACTATTCACACCAATTTTTTTTTTTTTTACAAATACGGGTATTACAATTCTACCCACCTTATAAAAATTTCGTCCCCGAAATTTCCTTGCTGAAATCAAGTAAAGAGTTGGGGATAATCCTTCCTCATTATTTCTTCATGTTCCCATGTGACTTCTTCAACATCTTTATTACGCCATAATACTTGAATCAAAGGAATAATTTTATTGCGTAAAACTTGCTCCTTTCTGTCTAGGATTTTGACTGGTGTTAGCATAAAAGTCAAGTTTTTCTGAATTTTTATCATCTGATTCGTGACATTATGGGACTCATCGTGCAAGTACTTCCTCAGTAGAGACACATGAAAAACATTATGTAATTGCTTTAATTTCGAAGGCAAATTCAATCGATATGCTACGGGCCCAATTCTCTCAATTACCTCATAGGGCCCCATAAATCTTGGGTTTAACTTTCCCTTCTTCTTAAATCTCAATACTCCCTTCCACGGAGATATCTTCAAAAATACCCAGTCACCAACTTGAAACTCGAGAGGTCGTCTTCTTTTATCAGCATATCCCTTCTGTCTGTTCTGAGCTACTCTGAGGTTTTCCCTAACCAGTTTGATTCTCTCAGTAGTCAAGTCAATCATTTCTGGGCCATATATCTTTCTCTCTCCAACTTCTTCCCAACATACTGGAGTTCTACATCTTCTGCCATATAAAGCCTCGAAAGGTGCCATCCCCATACTAGTTTGATACTGATTATTGTAGGCAAACTCGATCAAAGGCAAATAAGCATCCCAGCTTACTGAGAAACTTAATACACTTACCCTCAGCATATCTTCTAGTATCCTGATAATCCTCTCTGTCTGTCCATCAGTTTATGGATGAAAAGCTGTACTAAACTGTAATTGTGTACCCATAGCTTCTTGGAAACCCTTCCAAAATCTAGAGGTAAATCTAGAATCCCGATCTGATATGATACTCAAGGGTACTCCATGTAATTTTACTATCTCTGCCACATACAACTCAACTAACTTCTCTGGACTCCATGTAGTTTTGATAGGAAGAAAATGTGAAGAAAGTCTATCCACTATAACCCACACAGCATCATGCCCTCTCTGGGTACGGGGAAAACCAGAGACAAAATCCATACTTATATTTTCCCATGGCCACTCAGGTACTGGAAGAGGTTGTATTAAACCTGCGGGATGTCTATTCTCAGACTTTACCTGTTGACAAGTCAAACATCTAGAGATATATTCTGCTACATCCTTTTTCATCCCTGACCACCAATAATTTTGTTTCAATCCCCTGTACATCTTATTATTACCTGGGTGCATGGAATATACAGAATCATGAGCCTCCCTTAATATCTCTTTTCTCATCTCCACATCGTTGGGAACACAAATTCTATGCCCCAATACTACCATTCCATCTTCTCTAATTCTAAATTCAGTTGACTTCCCACTCATCACTTCCTGCCTGATCTTTTCTATCCCCTCATCTCTACTCTACATCTGAAATATGCGATCAATAATAGAAGATTGTATCACCATATTTGCCATTAATACTCCTCTATCATTGACACTCAATTGCATCCTCATTTTTCTTAATTCTATCATCAGGCTAGTATTATGACTCCCAATAACCGCTAATCTCCCTGTAGCTTTTCTACTCAATGCATCAACTACTATATTAGCTTTTCCTGGATGATAATGAATTGTACAATCATAATCACAAATCAATTCCATCCACCTCCTCTGCCTCAGATTCAACTCCTTCTGGGTTGGTAAATGCGCCAAACTTTTATGATCAGTAAAAATTTCGCACTTAGCTCCATATAGATGGTGTCTCCAAATCTTCAAAGCAAAAACTATGGCAGCCAATTCTAAATCATGGGTTGGGTAATTCTTCTCATGGTTTTTCAGTTGCCTAGATGCGTAAGCTATAACTTTCCCATGTTGCATCAACACACATCCCAATCCCTGATGCGACGCATCACTATAGACCATAAATCCTTCATTACCAGAAGGAAGCACTAATACCGGGGCAGTAGTCAGTTTTTCTTTCAACAGTTGGAAACTTCTCTCACATTCTTCTGACCACCTAAACTTCACATTCTTCCTGGTCAATTTAGTCAAAGGTACAGCAATCATAGAAAATTTTTGGATAAATCTTCTATAATAACCAGCCAACCCCCAAAAGCTTCTAATTTCAGTTACACTTGTGGGTCTCACCCAATTCAACACTGCTTCTACTTTTTGTGGGTCAACTGCTATCCCCTCTCCCGACACAACATGCCCTAAGAAAGATATCTCATTCAACCAAAACTCACATTTAGAGAATTTCGCATATAATTTCTCCTTCCTCAGAATCTCCAACACTATCTCTAAATGTCGCATATGCTCATCTTCATTCTTAGAATATACTAAAATATCATCAATAAACACAATTACAAATCTGTCCAAGAATGGTTTAAACACCCGGTTCATAAGATCCATAAATGCCGCAGGAGCATTGGTCAACCCAAAAGGCATCACTAAGAACTCATAATGACCATAACGTGTCCTAAAAGTAGTTTTAGGTACGTCCCCCTCTTTTATCCTCAATTGATGATATCCCGACCTCAAGTCTATCTTAGAGAACACTCTAGCTCCCTGTAATTGCTCGAATAGGTCATCTATCCTGGGTAAAGGATATCTATTTTTGATTGTGATCTTATTCAATTGTCTATAATCAATACACAACCTCAATGTCCCATCATTCTTCTTGACAAATAACACAGGGGCTTTCCAGGGTGATGTACTAGGTTGGATAAACTGTTTATCTAGCAACTCCTGAAGCTGAACTTTCAACTCTCTCAATTCAGCTGGGGCCATTCTATAGGGTGCTATAGATATGGGTGCTGATCCTAGAATTACTTCAATAGAAAATTCAATCTCTCTATTGGGAGGCAACCCAGTCAACTCTTCAGGAAATACATCAAGAAAATCTTTCACTACCAAAATATCTTCTAACTTTTTACCTTCCTTGCTAGAATCCACTACATAAGCTAAATACCCCTCACAACCCTTCCTCAACCATTTACTAGCAGTTAAGGCAGAAATCAGACAATTTGCAAGTATCTTACGTTCTCCCTGAAAATTAAACTCCTCTTGTCCGGGAATCCTGAACACTACATTTTTCCTAAAACAATCTACCCAAGCATGATATGCAGATAGCCAATTCATCCCCAGAATTACATCAAAATCTGTCATATTTAAAGGCAATAAATCAACTTCAAATTCTCTTTCAGCAATATTAATCACACACCCTTGATAGATTGTTCTGATAATAACCCTATCTCTCGTAAGAATCTCAACAATAATTACATGCATCATAGGACTAGCACTAGCATCAATAGATTTCATATAACTACTAGATGCAAAAGAATGAGTCGCACCAGGATCAATCAATAATCTAGCAGGCCTACCAAGAATAGAGATCATACCCATAACAACATCAATAGTGGCTTGTGCATCTTGTTGGGTCAAATCATAGACTCTGCCATCTCTGGACTGAATATGACTGCCATGTCCTCGCTCTGCTACTGATCCTCGACCTCTGCCTCGCACACCCCCTGATCCACCTCCTTTCTCCATTGATCTTCCCCCAACGCTTCCAACACTTACGTCAGTAGATTTTCCCGCTGGGCAATTTACAGCAACATGTCCTCCCTCACCACATATAAAGCATATCTGCGTAGGGCAATTCTGAGCTAAATGTCCCATCTGATTACATTTAAAGCAAATAATTGACTCCCGGTCATACATCAGATTACCGCTTCCTCTTGGTGGCATACTTATTCCTCTACCATGACTCCCAATTCCCATAGTCTACCTCCCAAATCGGGGTGTCCCATCGATATTACTCTGAGCTACAGAAGTAACAGATCCTGCTTGCCTCTGAGTCTGCCCTACAGTTCCTTGTGACAAGGAACGCCCCCTCTGAGGTGGTCTCCCGCCATGCACACCCATACTGCTACCACCTCTAGATCTCTTAAACCTAGTTCTCTTCAACCAATCCCTCATACCTTTAAACTCTATTAAATCCCTCTCAATCTGTAATGCTTTATCCACCAGTACAGCATAATTTCCTATGCCCATGTAAGAGAGTTTAGAACGAATTTTGTAGTGTAACCCGTATAAAAATCTCTTGCATTTTCTTTGCTCTGTATTCACGAATTCAGGTACAAATCTCGACAGGGCTATAAATTTACTATCATATTCAACCACCGATAAATTTCCCTGTTTTAGGTGGATAAACTCTCTTTCTTGTTGTGCTCGAAAAGTATCTGGAAAGTACTTTGAAAAAAACTCATCCTTAAATTTATTCCAAGTCAAAAGTTGATCTATTCGTGAACTCATCCTAGGCAAAATATCCTTCCACCATTGAGAAGCCTCACCTTCCAGCATAAACGAAGTAAAAGCAACCTTCTGTTTATCAGACACTGGTAAGACCTCAAAATATTTCTCCACATGCTCGATCCACTGTTCAGCTTCCACCGGATTTACAGATCCTCTAAAAGACTGAGGTTTAAACTTAAGAAACCTCACAAAACAATCCCCTTGCATCTCATTTGTAAATACCCTTCCTTTAGGAACCTCTTGTCTCACCACATCCGGTTCTCTCCTATCCCTTTCCTCTAATCTTCTCTGTAAATTATTAGCCCTTTCTTCAGCTGCATTTCTCATTTCTTCAGCTGCATTCATCATTTGCATAGCACGATTAAGGGCTTCTTTCAATTCATCATTCCTACCCTCAGGTTCTCTCTCAACTCTACTGGTACTAGCTGCACCATCAACATGTTCCCTTGAGGGAACTACAGACTCAACTTCCTTCTCTACTTCAGTCCTTCTAAAAATTGGGGGTCTACCACGTCCCCTCTGATTTAGAGTTCTACCTCTAGCTCTCGCACGACCACGTGTCATCCTCAGACTCTGCATTTAAGAATATTATTTATTTAGATCTTCCACTTTTTATGTTCTCATACAGTCTACAGAATCTTAAAACCTAATGCTCTGATACCAAAATTGTAACGACCTATCCCGGGTTGGCCACCCCAAAACGAAGTCCTCACATTTTGAGAATCTCAGCACGACACATATATGCAACAAAAATAATAATAATAATAATAATACTAACAAAAAGTTCATTATCAACTTCAACAAGGGAGGTATATAAATCTGACATTAATTTACATATAATTTACAACATAGGATGCATGAATATTTACAAATATTTATTTTCTTTTCACACTAGTCTGAGAATATGGACACGTACATGGTTACAGAATTTTATTCTGTCTGAGCTGGGACCCACCAACTACTTGACCTGATTGTTACCTGAAATCATTGTACAATGGGGGGATGAGCTTCACAAGCTCAGTGAATTAAATTTACTAAAAGTATTCAAATCTCATAAATAACCCATTCATATTTAATCATTTATTTCTCCTATAACTAGATAATAGCATAAATATCTAACAATTAAATAATTCCCATATATATATTTATATTTATATCCTTCTCATTTTCTCATGGTAATTGTCTCTCTCTAAGAGACTCATCTATCTCTAAATAAATTCACCATCATACACCACACATCAGCATTTCAATAATGCAAGCAATAATTAAATCAGATGTCATGAATGAATGATTATGATGGGAACGTCTTCCCACCTATCGACAGGTTGTTATTATCTTAGACCGGTTGCCCTCTCAGTTTTTTTTTTCTCATCAGACCGGCTCCCTTCCCGGTTAATTTCAGCATATACCGGCTGTCACGGTTTTCACTTTTCATTCCAGCATATACCGGCTGTCACGGTTATTTCATTAGACCGGTTGCCTTCCCAGTTATTTTCTTTTCATTAGACCGACTGCCTTCCCGGTTCTTTTCTTTTCATTTAATGCATATGCATATGAACAATGATATAAAAAAAACAACATATAAATTCAAAATATTTAAAATTGGCTAACCTCATTATTCTCAAAAATTCCTCTCATCCCAAATCACATCAAATCACCTATCAAAACTTGTCAAGATTCACGAAATTTCATCTCATCATAATTCGTGTTAAAATATAATTATAACTCATCAATAATTTATTTATCTCTTTTATGCTCAAATAACTTATTATTTCCAAAAATATCACTTCTCACCGAAAAATATTTCTACATGTCCAAATTTCCTATCATACTCATAAATCAATTTTTCACCTATCACCCAAATATACTTTAATAATTAAATTTAATATTATCACTAAATAATTAATTTTTTTTTATTTAGACTACTTAAAGTAAATCCAACTCACCACGTAGTACTTAAAGCTACCCGTGGACCACCTCCTTGCCTTTCTCGTTTTTCTCCGAAATTTCCCCTGATCGTTGATCACCGACACCTGACATAATATTTGAATTCAAATTTCTAATTATTTATTCATTTCTTCATAAACTACACATTTTGAAAATTTCCACTTTAGCTTCCTGGAATTTTCATAAATGCTAAAATTTTAAAATAAACATTACCTTATTACCTTCTGCTATTCTGATAGCTTCTCGAAATTCTCTATAAAATATTTCCGAAAATCTCTTCAAAATTTTGCTCCCTCAACCTTTCTTTAAACTCTCAAGTGATTTGAGAAAACAGATGAACGAAATTCCTTTAGAACCATAAAAACCTGGACTGAAAAACTTAAGCAGCTCTCCTTCTACAATATCCACGAGCGAGGCAACATCAACTTAAATCAGCAGCTTCAAATTTTTTTTTTTTTTTTTTTTTACTTTCACCTTTCACTTTTCACCTTCACCTTTCACTTTTCACTTTTCACCTTCACCTTTCACTTTTCACTTTTCACCTTCACCTTTCACTTTTCACCTTCACCTTTTACTATTCTTTCTTTGAAACTCTGTTGACCACCGAATTTTACTATTCACACCAAATTTTTTTTTTTTTTTTTTTTTTACAAATACGGGTATTACAGTACAGGTATAATTATTCTCTCTCATTTGGTTTAGTTAGAAAGAGAGATGAACTTAAGTACCTTTTAAGTTCCCCAAATGGGGTTTGACATTCTTTTGTCCACTAGAAGTCCGAGATCTTTTTCAATGCCTTGAAGAAATGTAGGCATTTGTTTTTTGATCTGGACATGAACTGACCTAGTGTGGTGATTTAACCAGTGAGTTGCTGGACTTCTTTCATACTCTTCGGGGCTTCAATGTCTAGGACAACCTTGATCTTTTCAGGGTTTGCCTCAATTCCCTTTTGGGTAACCATAAAACCAAGAAATTTTCTCAAGGTTACTCCGAATGCACATTTTGAGGGGTTAAGTTCATATGATGCCTTCTTAGTACTGAAAATCATTCTTCTAGATCAGTCACATGGTGTGTTGCTTGAACGCTTTTTACGAGCATATCGTCAACGTATACCCTCATGTTCCTTCATATCTGATCTTTGAACAGTTTGTTGACGAGTCTCTGGTATATTGCTTTGGTGTTTTTCAACATGAATGATATTAAATTGTAATAGTATATGCATTTTTCTATTACAAAGGTGATGTTTTGCTGGTTTGGTTCATACATTTTGATTTAGTTATAGCCTAAATAAGCATCCATGAAACTCAACATCTTGTACTCTGAGGTCGTATCAACTAGCTGGTCAATTCTTGGCAGAGAAAAACAGTCTATATGACATGTTTTGTTTAGGTCTGTGAAATCTATGTAGATCCTCCATTTCCTGTTTGCTTTCTTTACCATCACTACATTGGCCAACCATTGAGGATAATCGATTTCCCTGATGAATCCTGCTTCAAGGAGCTTGTTGACCTTCGTATGAATGGCTAATTATCTCTCTATCATGAAAGCTCACTTCTTCTGTATGATTAGCTTCTGGTTGGGGTCGATGTTCAGACGGTGCACTATTGTCTTTGGGTTAATGCTTGACATGTCAGTTGTGGACAAAGGGAACACGTCTCTATTTTCCTTAAGAAGGAAACCAACTGCATTCAGAGTTCACTCTCCAAACCCGCTCTGATTTGTACTACCTTATTTGGTTCTTCTTCCTCGAGGGGTACTGCTACCAATTCTTCCATAGATCTTCCTATCTAGATCTTGGTGTTATCCCTTAAGTCTTCTATCTGATGGACATTAGTCTTGTATTTCCCTTTCAATGAGGCCAAGTAACAAGTTTTGGTCATTGTTTGGTTGCTTTTTACCTCTCTTACTCCATTTTCTGTTGAAAACTTCATTTTCAAATGATACATTGAGATTATTGCTCTCAAGGCATTCATCCCTGATCGTCCGAGGATTGCATTGTATGAAGAAGGGAGGTTTATGATCAAGAAAGTGCTCAGGATGGTAGTCTGACGAGCTGAGGTCCCAACAGTTACTGGAAACTCTATGTTTCCTTTTGGATAAACTGGATCGCCTGAGAACCCGTATAAAGGAAAGTTTGTTGGTTTTAGGCGGTCTTCTGATAGCTTCATTTTCTTAAAGGCATCAAAGTACCATATGTCTTGGGATGATCCGTTGTCTAACAAAATTCTTTCTACTACAAAGTTTGAGACGACTAGTGTTACGATGATGGCGTCATCATGAAGAAATTTTATTCCCTCAAGATCTTCATCCAAAAAGCTGATGGTCTAGTCAACTTTCGTTTTCTTTGTGGGTCTTTCAACTGATCCTATGAAGCAAGCGTATGCCATTTGCGAGTTCGAGGACTCTCTTTCGAGCATTGTCCCCCTTAAGATAATTTGTCTGATGCTTGCTGTGGGGGTGTTGTCCAATTTCTTCTTGGGGGTTCACCGTCTTTTCTTATTTTCTCTCTTGGTCGGGCTTTGCTTTATCCTGTTTCTTTCTATAAGATTCAAGCTTATTTTGTTCGGGCTTCTAAAACCCAAGCTTTTTTTTTTATTCTATATTTACAAATTTTTTTAAGTATCCTCTCTGTATTAGGCTTTTGATCTCATCCTTCAGGTGTCTGCACGCATCCGTGTCATGGTCGTGGCCATTATGGAAGTGATAGAAATGATTTATATCTTTTTTGGCGGCTGGGATTTTGATCTTAGGAGGCCATCTAACGATATCTTGGTTGGCTATCTTCATCAGGAGGTTTGTCCTTTAGGTGTTAAGTGTGTGAAAGTCTTATACTCCTAAGGAGCTCTTGATTTTTCGCTCTTTCGTGCATCATTATGCCCTTCCTTTTCCTGCTCACCTCTGGGCTTGTGCTCTTCAAGTTCTTTTCTTTTCTTTCCTGTCAAAGCATCTTCATTTCTTTTTCGGAAGGCTTAATTTTCTTCTGCGATCATAAATTTGTCTACTTTGGCTAGATGGGCCGACATGGTATGCAAGGAATTTCTAGAGAGATAATGAATGAAGTCGGAAGCTTTAATACTGTTGGTGAAGGCCATGACTGCCATTCTCTAATCCAGCTCCCTGATTTGTGCCATGATCGATGTAAATTACGAGATGTACTCGTGGAAGCTTTCATCGACATGTTGGGTTATGTTGAGCAGGATTTGGGAGTCCTTTTAGGGCCTCGACTGCTAAAGAAATGTGTTGCAAAAATTTCACTAAGTTCATCAAATGATTCTATTGACAGTGCAAGCAGTCTGGAGAACCACATCCTTGTTGTTTCCTGAAGGGTTATTGGGAATGCTCGACACATTGCCGCTTCTAAGTGACCATGGAGGAATAAGGACTTGAAGATTTCCAAGTGGTCTATAGGGCATATCTTCCCCGTGTATGACTCCTTGTGGGGCATTTTGAAGTTCGGGGGCATTTTTTCATCCATGAACTTTTGGGAGAAGGGATTGCCTACGAGTTTGATCTTGTCAAGGATGTTTCCTCAAGTGGCTTCGATGGCGAGTCCAATTCACTAGTTCATTTCTATCAGCTGCTTACTCACCTCGAACTTATCTTGTTCTTGTTGCTTCTTGGATGGGTGAGAGTTTGAGATAGATTCGTCGTCTCGAATCGAACGTTGTGGACTTTCTCAGGGGCTTCGTCTACTCGGCTCTTTTCTGTCCTGAGGACACCCTCAACTCTTGTCCCATGTTGGGGGTTCATGTCTTCGTTATGAGCTCACCTTCTCGGATTGGATGTTCTGCTGTAGAAGTGCCAGCTTGGTAGTCTTCCGGATGGTGTAGGCAGTTCAGATTGTGGACTAATGGTTCCGAGTTCTGCTCGACTCTGGTCGTCCAAGGCGTGCAATTACTTCCTCGAGTCGACGCTGAAGAGCGTTATACTTGGCTCTATTGACAGGTTGGTTAGGGTCTGCCTCACGGGTTTCGTGTTGGATTACTTGGTTCGAGTGTGAGCTATATTGTTTTTTGGGTGAGGCTCGACTCTTTGTTCACCTTGGCTAAGTTATTATTCGTTGAGGCGCGATGAGGGTTTTTCCCTTCCACGAGAGGAGGAGGTGCTGGTAGTTCGAATAGGTTTACTTCAAAGGCTATTTGAGTGGTATTTCGATTTGAGATTTTTCTTGGTAGCATTTTCAACAAAGATAAGATTTATAAGTTCCCACGTATGGTGCCAATTTTATTAATGTTGAAAATAGGTTAGGTGCGTTTTGACCTAATCGGTTTTGTCTTTGGGGTCAAGTTTGAGTTGGTCAAAGGGAGATCGTACGTTGACTAGTTTTCATTTGATCCGAGTTGGGTTTGTGGTACTTAAAAAGAAAGTCGACCTAAAGTGATTGTCTTAGGAAAAGACCCTCCGAAGATTAAGTCAAAATATGGATTGGAGAGAGCAAAATTAGATGTCAAAAGTATATTATTTACTGTTTGGGGGACTCCCTATTTATATGGTCCAAATGTGATAGAGATTTCCATTTTGCCCTTGTAATCAACATAAGTAATCTTTTGGTTCGATGGTATAGTTGTCTTATATCAATTTCATACAAGAAAAACTGTTCTCTAAAGATCAAACATAAACAATTTAATTTAAAAAATATGGAGTAATTAAACTAAAGGAACTCCTGTATCCAAACATAAGACTTTCATCAACAAAACGCACACGCACTGAACGCACCACTTTCCTAATAAGTCAATTCTGCCGTCCTGTCCAACGCAAACACATAAAGAATGAAAAGAAAAAGGAAAATGAAACTGCAAGGGACCTCAGCCGTCAGATTATAAAAATCACGTGGATCCGACAAAAGGACGGTCAAGATCTGTACATCACATACACTATAGACACCGTAATTTCCTCGCAATCCGCTGTTATATATGCAGGAGATGAACCCCCCCATTGCCTGGTGTTCACAATTTCGACATTTTCTCAGCGAGAAGAAGAGAGAGAAGCGAAGGAGAGGAGAAGGAATATATAAAGAAGAAGAAATAATTTAACTAAAAACATAACTGGTTTAATCTTCATTATTTTTGCTGTAAATAGTATTATAAAGTATAAATATATATAGAGGCAGAGGCAGAGAAATGGGGGATGCGTTCTGTTCGGACTGCAAGAAGCACACGGAGGTTGTGTTCGACCACTCGGCGGGGGACACGGTGTGCTCGGAGTGCGGGCTGGTGCTGGAGTCTCACTCCATCGACGAGACCTCGGAGTGGCGTACCTTTGCCAACGAGTCAGGTGATAACGACCCAGTCCGTGTTGGTGGGCCCACCAACCCACTCCTTGCCGACGGCGGCCTTTCCACCGTCATCGCTAAGCCTAACGGTGCCTCTGGTGACTTCCTCTCCTCCTCTTTGGGTCGATGGCAGAATCGCGGCTCCAATCCCGATCGAGGCTTGATCCTTGCTTTCAAGACCATCGCCACCATGTCTGATAGGTAATTGTTTTCCTTTATTTACTTTAGAAGGTGAAATTTTGTCTTGCATAGTTGAGGTTTTAGGGAGGGTATTTTGATTTTTTGATAATGGGTTGAAGCTGGATCGGGCTTTGGTTTCTAGGTTTGGGACTGTTTTTGGTGTGTGGTTTCTGTGAGCTCACTCTGATGGGGTTTGTGTGGTCGATGACAAAGTGTGGACGATGAGATAAAAACGGAGAGTCTGAATCTTTGTTCGGGACGAGACTGAAAATATTAACACATTTTCATAATTGGGGATAACCATCAAATTATTATATGAAAACCTCTTATTGGAATGAGAGTTGAAAAGGATTCCACGTCGGAGAGAAAAATGTGGACAAAAAAGCTCGGTTAAAGTTTCTGTTTCCAGTGTTTTGTTTCCTGGTTTCTATTGGCAGTTGTCAATGTTTAGAGGATTCTCGATTTACATTTGGATGGTTTTCTTACAGATGATTTGCATTTCTGGAGGTTATGATTGTACTTATGTGACTTTAATGATTTTCTTCATCTGAGATCTCAATATTAATTTGTTTCATGGGCATATCATCTTGTTTTGATTGCACTTGTGCCTGTATAGCATTTTTTTGGATTGGTTCAATAAATGCATGTTTCTGTCTTGTTTGCCAAATATGTATACCTGGAAAGGCAATAAATTATGATAAGAGATAACTTTATGCTGCCTATTTAGCCTTCTGTGCATAAGGAAATTGCACAAGAGATTTCAAAGGCCTATAGTATTTCATCATTAAAACTCGTTTGGCAATCCTTTCTTGACAGAATCTAAGCAAAACTGATTATTTTGAAATTTGATGAATAAGCTCTATTGCCCATCTGTTTGCATTTTTTCCATTCAAGTTCAGTTTTAAACTACTTGGGACATCTTGTTTGGATATGAGTTTGAACAGCCAGTTTATAAGCCATCGGCAGTGATGCCAACACTCAGTTATTTACCACCAAATGTTTGTTCAGTATCTTTTGTGTTGTACTCTTATATGAAGCATGATATAATTTTTTCCCTTGTTTGACACACTTATCGATACTAATAATTTACACATTAAAGCATGGTCCTGTTTCTCTTGGTGTAAACATATATGCAATAATATTGATCTTTGTTATTACTGTACTTATAAATAAAAAAAAAATTCTTGAAGAGAAATCATAAATAGATTTCTGGACAAACATATGTCTGATCTCAAGAACCTTGTGTTTCAGGTTGGGCCTTGTTGCAACTATCAAGGTATGTTACTTAGTGGTTATGTGACCATTAGTAGTTTCCTTCTCGAGCACAAACTTTCATATATAGCTGAAGGACCGAATTTTCTCATAGGGATTTTGTAAAGCATTCATTTATTTTTGCTAAAGTCAATATATAAATGTATAAAACATATTATGATGCGGTTAATCTAGTGTTATATTAACTGTTATCTCAGAGACAGTTAAACTTGAACCCAGGATAGTTTGTGACCTATTTTATAATTACAAAAAAAAAAAAACGATTTAATTCTACAGTTAAGTGTATTCAATAGAACTTTTGATAAATTAATGATACACAAAGCAATTAGAAAAGTTGTTATACCCTGGTCTGCAGAAGACTTAAAGATGGCCAATATTTTGAAAAGGTTTTGTGTGAGCCCTGGAGCTTCCTGTTTAGAGCACAAATGGTTTCTTGCTCCTTTGGGCTTAGAGAGAGAAGTGGGCATTGGATACAAGAAAGCAGTTTGTTTTATTCAATCAAATCTTCTGTAGATAATTACTTGAATGGACTTCTAGAATTTTATAAAATAATCATCTTAGATTTTAAACAATGTTTACAAGATAAAAAAAAGGTTACTAGAATAACCATATTCCACTTTGTTTAAATTAGGTGTTAATCTCAAATTGATTGTGGTTAGCTGCATATATTTTTCTTCCTGTTTGTCTGGCTTAAGGTCACAATTGTTGTATGGTATCAAATCTTTTGTATGCTATTTCAACTAATGTAGATGGGCTACTTATTTATTTTCTCGTTCATTCAACTTGGGCCATGAATCAACAAGCATATGTTTCTTTGTATATTTTCATAAAGCCATGATGGAACTTTTCATCTGCAATTTATCTACAAGGTACTAGGTACCTACAGAATCTTGATTTTTTTGATAAATAAACTTTCATGAAAAAAGGCACCAAAGGGGTGCCAACCTATATATAAATTACTTACTAGACAAAAACTCTATAAAGTTATGAAGTAGTGTTCATCTTTAAAAAAAATTGGTCATTAAACAAAAAGCTAAGGGTGTGAAGCCACCTATCACTTAACAAGGTTAAAATGATCCTCTCCCCATCAAAAGCCCACTATTCCGCTCATTCCACACTGATCAAAAAATAGAAAGTGGAATTAAAGCAATGGCCTTCCTCATTTCTTCATTGAGGGAATTGTCATACCTAAAAAGATGAGTAGGTGGAAGTCGGAAATAAAATGCTTTCAAAACCATGGGATATTTGAGGATTAAAAAGGTGCTAACAAGTAACCCTTTCTTTACGGACCAACATAGCGTAGTGAAAAAATGTCTTCCCTTTTTTTTGATAAAAAGTAGAACCATTGGAGAGAGGAAAAGAATACAAAAGGGAGGATAAGGAATCCTCCTAAACGAGAAAGGAAACTACATAAGAATAGCCCTCCAATCTCTGTGCATATCATTTAAATTAGTACTCCTAAAAACTCTTGTAAGTTTGTAACTAAAGTCTAAGAGAGGGAAGGAAAACAACTCACCCAAAGATTCACAAACCAAGCACATTGGCTGAAAATCTTTTTTCGCTTGTTAATTTCAAAACCACAAAATTCGATCTTCACAAAACATTCTAAAGTAGATGGACAAATTTATATCTTACCAAAAATGCCAAAAAAAATTATTCCAAAGTTGCTTAGCCACATGACAATAAATAAATAGGTACATGAGCTTTGATCCTTGAGGGAAGGTGTGCCTTCTAGATAGTCTTGTCCAAAGGAAAAGGAGAGAGAGCGACAACTTTCAATAGATGTGACATGAATGATTGACAAATGAACGTACCTTAGCATCTCATTCCCAAACTTTAGTATCATGCTTGTAATGGGGAGAAAAAGAGCATTGTGAAGATAGAAGAGTCTATATGGTTGAGAAAAGGATTTGGAGAGGTTGTAAGTCTATTAGCATAGATAACGCAACAGAATCTAAATTTTTTTCTTAACTATGCCAATAAACTTTCACCAAGAATTCTCAACGAATACATTAAAGTGATAAATCAATTCTCCATGCAAGGTTAGGGTTTATACCTCAGTGAAGATTCAAGTTGATCCTTTGTAGATGAGTCCACAAGCCGTTCAAGCGTCCCACCTCTAAGTGTATCCACACAAGCAACCAAACATGAGGATCTCCTTCTTTGGGATGTCGAACACCACACGAGGAAGAGAACTAGAGCTGGCCGAAAATTCATAGTGCCAACTCTAGGTTTTTTCGACTTTTAGAGAGTGTCTAAAATCTGATTTTACTCCTAAAAGCTCTAGAATTAGAATTAAACTCCTAGTTTAATTAATTCCTAGAAATCTCTTTTTTAGCTCATTAGTTTTTCTTAGTCTTGTAATTGCCTTATTGTGTGTGACTCCTTGGGTTCAATATTGCGTTGGTGGTAGGTCGTAACTTTTAGGTAACAATTAGATCTTGTCCAATTAATAAAAACTTCTTTTAATTTTAATTCGAATTAAAACTCCTTTTAATTCTCCTTCTAATTAAGAATTAATTACAATTAATTCTTAAGGGTTTCTATAAGTCATGATTGACACCCAACAATATGTCATGACTACCTAGGCAATATGGATTAATGTGAACCTTTTCGTTGTCAGTTACCGTACAATTCAATCATTCCATCACTCAACGTAAGGCATGGATGCACTATCAAGCCGTAATTATTTAATCACATGTATCTTGATCTCAAGTCCATAACTTAAATGGTGAAATTAAAAACTTCTTTCTAATTTCCATCCCACCTTGGCTAATTATTAAGGGTTTCTACAAGTCATGATTGACACCCAACAATATGTCATGACTACCTAGGCAATATGGATTAATGTGAACCTTTTCGTTGTCAGTTACCGTACAATTCAATCATTCCATCACTCAACGTAAGGCATGGATGTACTATCAAGCCGTAATTATTTAATCACATGTATCTTGATCTCAAGTCCATAACTTAAACGGTGAAATTAAAAACTTCTTTCTAATTTCCATCCCACCTTGGCTAAAATATTTCCAAACTGTAACTTATTCAGATCACATAGGACATTCTTTCTCTTTTACCGATAGTGATGGATCCTCTATTGTACACTCACATACCTCCATGCATAAGTGGTCATACCCAATTACTACCTTTATGTGGCCCATTATTAGAACCATATTTAAATAGCATTGAAACATGATGACCTATACAAAAGATATCTATGGTGCAAGGATCACTTAACAACTGTGACGTAAAACCTCCTATTAACAGCCAGTAAAATGTCCATTAGGAATTTCTTAGTCGAGTCAATTCGGTGTACATGTTCTCTAACAAGCACTTACATAATTTGTTTTAGTGTCTCATACACTAGTGACTGTGAGACCAATCGCCCTTAACTCCTTGAGGAAACATAATATGTGCTAATCTATCCGAATTCACTTCTTTTTAGTAATCCTATGATTAGGAACATTAAGAGTAAACTTGAGGAAATACACCTCACTAGCATGATCTCATCATTGTACTTCTTTCTATTGCTCTTATTCTATGAGTTTTATTATGTAATACATATACAGTGATTTGTAATGAACATGATAACTAAAATGATATTATTAATATTTATTGTCAATAAATGAATAAGATTAATTATAAGTAACATGCCGATAACATCAAATGTTGTTGGCTTATAGGGTATTCTACTATCAATCTCCCACTTGCACTAAAGCCAATGGTCCAAGTATCTCATAGCCATTGCTTTAGTTAGTGGATTCACAATATCATTTGTTGATGAAACTCTTTAAATCTTTATATCGCTTGTTCTAATGATACCTCTAATCAAATGGAATCGCTTCAAGAATTGTTTGGATTTCTGATGAGACCTTGGTTTCTACGCTTGTGCAACAGCGCCATTGTTGTCACAGCATCATAATACTGAATTTACATGGTTCGAAACCATTCCAAGCTCAATGATGAACTTATTTATCCAAATAGTTTTCCTTGCGGCCTTAGATACAACAACGTATTCGGTCTCCATGATCGAATGCGTAGTGGTTTCTTGCTTAGAACATTTCCAGCTCATTGCTCCACCATTTAAGGTGAATACTTATTTATATATTGACTTACTATCATATTTTTTATATAGGAACTAGAATTTGTGAAGGCTTTTAGTTTCAAATCATCTCCTCCACTTACGAGGAACAAATCTTTAGTTCTTTTTAAGACCTTAAGAATGTTTTTCGTAGCTATTCGGTGACCCTCACTTGGATTGGATTGATATTGGCTCGTTACACTTATAACATATTCAACTTCAGGCCTTGTACATAACATGGAGTACATGTTAGGTCCAATCTACTCATTTGTTCTCTCTCCTCAGGTGTTGAGAGAGTAATTCCATAAATCATCTTGGAATTTTCCATACCAAATCACTTTAGCATTTTTTCTATGTGCGTAGATTTGGACAAGCCTAACATCATTTTAGATCTATCTCTATAGATGTATATCTCTTAAATATAGCATGTTTCACTCAAAACCTTCATGGAGAAGGTGTCTTTGGGGATATGTCTTTTGAGAGAGTAATTCCATAAATCATCTTGGAATTTTCCATGCTAAACCACTTTAACATTTTGTCTATGTACGTGGGTTTGGGCAAGCCTAATATCCTTTCAGATCTATCTCTATAGATCTTTATCTCCAAAATATAAGATGTTTCACTCAAATCCTTAAGAAGTTCTTTGACAGCTACACCTTGACTGACTGTAACATACCTACATCATTATCGATGAGTAGTATGTCTTCTATGTAAAGCACAAAGAATATCAAGCCACATTTGGAGATTTGGGTAAGGTAGGGTAAGAGTAGTTGAATAGGATAGTGGAGGGTACTGAAAGTTGCTCAATGGGTAAGGTTTTACCCTATCTCATGTTTGGATTATGCTGAATAAAAGGTTGAATAGGTTATTTTGATAAAATAAAATGTCTAAAATACACATCCTCTCCTTCGTCTGTTTCCTCTTTTTCTCCTTCTTCTGCCTCCTCCTCTTTCTCCTTCTCCTCCTCTTCTTCTTCGTCCTCGATCTGTAAGTTGCAGACTCTGGTTATGGTGTTTATCGGTGATACAGGTGGCAACACAGCTTGGGTTTTCAATGTTTTGGTCGGCAGAGGCTCGCGAAAGTGATGGTGGTGGAGGATCATCACGGAAATCATCGAAAAAGGCAAATCTGAGGGCTGAGGCTACGACAGTTTATGGTGATTTTCGGCCATTTTCCGGCAATTACTTGGCGCCTGAACATCAGCGCTGAAAAAATCGGCAAATTCCAATCCGGATAGTGTGCTTCGATTTGGTAAGAGGAGTTTTCCGGCAACAGCAGCAGCGGATGTTTGCTGAGTTTGGATTTTCTGCGTTTGGATTGTGCTGAATAAAATGTTCAATTAATTTGATGTTGTTTCATTTTTCACTGTTGGAAATTTTCAGGATGTGGATTGTGTTGAATCAATTTTTCAATTAATATGATTTTGATTGAATTTTTGTTCGGGATTAATTTTCTGTGATGTTTTTGGTTATGGCTGAATGGTTGGAATGGAGATTAACGAACTAAAATCTTGTCTGAAAATGTCTTAATGGGTATGTTTGTGTTGGTGGCTTGGTGCAGTGTTGGTTTTAGGTTGTGATTTATACCTGGGTTTTGGGCACTAGGAATCTGTAAATGGGTTTTTCGCTTTGATTTTTTTCCAATGTTGGGCTTGTTTGCATTATAAGTATGGTTTGCTTAAATTGTTTTTGGACACAAATTTGGTTGTATTCTGGAATTTTTTTGGAGAGATTTGTTTTTTTTTATAAGTTGTGACAGAAATGTTGGTTTTGGTTTAATTTTGGAAGTAGAAGATTAGAGAGGTGGAGGAGATTCTGGTTTTCTAGATATGATAGCTTGGTGACTCTACCATATGGCGGCATGGAGTGGTCGAGGCAGCTGCAGTCAGGGTTTGGAGGAATTGGGGTTAGATGGGATGATGAATAGTAAAAAGTTTGAGGAGTAATTTTCTTTCACTACTAGTAAGGCTTATACACCCACCATAGGGTGAGTAGTGCTTACTCAGTGCGGACTGAGTAAGCACTACACTGTGCAGTGCACAATTTTGCACCAAACACAAGATAGGATAGGTTAAGAGTCTTACTCACCCCTTACCCCACCCTACCCTTCATACCAAACGTGGCCTCACAGTGCTTCCATTGACCTTATACACACATGGTTCGTCATCATTCTTTGATAAAATCAAATGATTTGATTGTATCATCAAAATAGATGTTCCAACTTCTAGAAGCTTACTTCGATCCATGAATGGATCTTTGAAGCTTGCATACCTTGTCATCACTTCCACTAGATGTAACACTCTCAGGTTGTGTCATGTACACATCCTCCTCTAAGTTTCCATTAAGGAATGCAGTCTATACGTCCATTTGCCATAGAAGGTTTTGTCAAAGTCAGCTCCTTGCCTTTATATGAAACCCTTCGCTACCAGTCTTGCTTTATAGGTTTCTACCTTTCCATCCACTCTGATCCTTCTCTTAAAGACCTATTTGCAGCCTATAGTTATCATACCTTTTTGTGCATTAAGCAAAGTTCATACTTTGTTGGATTATATGGAATCCATTTCGGATTTCATGGCTTCTAGCCACTTCTCTGAGTCGATGTCTGACATCGCTTCTTCGTAGTTAGCAAGTTTCTTATCTTCTATAAGGTGTACATCTAGGTCGCCATTTATGAGCAATCCATATCTCTTTATAGCCTTAGGTATACTACCAGATCTACGAATTAGTTGTGTAATGGGAAGATCTATTGATTCAAATTCCTCAATTTGAATAGTACTAAGTTGTGGTTCTTGTGACACGTCATCAATATTTGCCCAATTTCCAAGGCGAAGGTTGACTTCTCCTTAGTTTCTTGCTTCTTCTCCGTGTCTATAACCTATTGCAAATGCGAGAACCATACTTGGTGCCTAATACCCAAGTAGAAGCATTATTAATTTCATCGAAGAACAACTGAGACATGCCTTCTAAAGGCTTGTCTTGGAAGGTGATCCTTGCAGTTTCAGTGTCCATATTTGCCAAAACAAAAGCACTGCCCATTATCATCCTTGGCTTTTGATGAAATAGCCTTGTTGCCATTTTTTTTGCTTTCAATGGTTTCTTCTTCTTTAAGACATTATTGCCATTGGGCTTAGAAGAAAAAGCCTCATCGATAAGCATAATGGGTATCTTAACCTTTCTTGGTCGTAGTTTAAGTAATTTTCAACATAAAACAAGTTCTAAAGATGTATTTCTTAAAGCTTTTGATTTTGAAATTAAGAGCAATTCTTAATTAAATCAATTTTAATTTAAAACTTTTAAAGATGAAAATTAAATAAATAATTTCATTTAAAAATGAGTTTTAATCTTGAGGAAATTTTAAACAATTTCAAAAACCTTTTAAAAATAAAATAAAAAATCTTTTTTTTACGTTTTATAGTTGACTACAACCTTTCTATGGTCGACTACATGCAATCTCTATCCCAAAAAATACATAGTGTAGTCAACTACACCCTAGCTGTAGTTGACTATATCTAGCTTTTGACCTAAAAATTACATAAAGTCTTAAAGCTGTAGTCGACTATAGCCCCGTGGTAGTTGATTACACCTTATTTTTTGGAGATTTTTCATGCGTTTACAGGTGTTTTTTCTTCTCCAAACTTGATTCAATTCGATACAAAATCAAATTTTGACCATGCAAATTGAATCTAACCAATTCTTATTGATTTTATATGTTTGAAAAACAATCTACAACAAATTCATTATCATCATATGACACTAAACAATTCAAAAACTCTTTCTTGAATTATCTTGACCTAGGTTTTCAAAAACCTTATGTAAATTTTAGATTTTTAAATTGCAATCTCATGAATTTTAAGGTCAGATCTTTAAAGTCATAACAATAGAATTGAACTCATTCTAATAATCCATAGTGTTAACTCTGATACCATTGTAAGTCTACCAACATAGATAACACAACGGAATTTAAATTTTTTTTTTAACTATGCCAATAAACTTTTACTAAGAATTCTCTACGAATACATTAGAATGATAAATCAATTCTCCATGCAAGGTTAGGGTTTATACCTCAATGAAAATTCAGGTTGATCCTTTGGAGACGAGTTCACAAGCCGTTCAAGTGTCTGATCTCTAAATGTATCCACATGAGCAACCAAGGATAAGGATCTTTTTCTACGGGATGACAAACACCACGTGAGGAATAGAACTTGGGCTGGCCAAAAATTCACAGTGCTAGCTATAGGTTTTTTCGGCTTTTAGAGAGAGAGAGTCTAAAATATTATTTTAGTCTCACAAACTGTGCATTGGGGTTTCTATCAAATAGAACCTTTATATAAAGCCTTTACTCCTAAAAACAAGATTTTTAAAATTGCAGTTAAACCCCTGGTTTAATTAATTCTTAGAAATCTCTCTATTAGTCCATTAGTTTTCCTTCTTCTTACAATTGCCCTATTGTTTGTGACCCCTTGGGTTCAATATCGCGCTGACAGTAGGTCATAAAAGAACAATTAGATCTCATTCAATTAATTAAAACTCCTAAGTTAAATTCGAATTAAAACTCCTTTTAATTCTCTTTTTATTTAAGAATTAATTATAGTTAATTCTTAAGGGCTTTTACAAGCCATGATTGACAACTAGCAGTATGTCATGATTACCTAGGCAATATGAATTAATGTGAACTTTTTTGTTGTCAGTTATCGTACAATTCAATCATTTTATCATGCAATATCTCTAATTAAACCTATGGCATGAATTTCCTATCAAGCCTTAAATATTTTAAATCACTTGTATCTCTATCTCAAGTCCGTAACTTAAATGGTGAAATTAGAAACTCTTTTTTGATTCCCACATTGGCCAAGGAATTTCCAAGCTATGACTTAATGAGATCAAACATTCTCTTTATTTTACCGAGAATGATAGATCCTTTATTGTACACTCACATACATTTATGCATAAGTGGTTTTACCCAATTACTACCTTTATGTGCCCATGATTAGAGCCACATTTAAATAGCCTCAAAGCATGATATACACAAGATATCCATGGTGCCTCAAGTCCAAGGATCACCTGTACAATTGCAACGTAAGAACTTCTATTGACAGCTAGTAAAATGTTCATTAGAAATTTTTTAGTCAAGTCATTTCGGTGCACCTATTCTCTAACAAGCACGTACATAACTTGTTTTAATATCTCATACACTAATGACTGTGAGATCAATCACCCTTAACTCTTTGAGGAAACATGGTATGCGCTAATTTATCTAGATTCACTAATACCCTTCTTAGTGATCCTATGATTAGGAACATTTAAGAATAAAGTTTGAGGAAATACATCTCACTAGCATGATCTCATCTTGAAGCTTATTTTCATTGCTCTTAATCTATGGGCTTTATCATGTAATGCATATGCACCGATTTGTAATGAACATGATAAATAAGATAATTATCATTATTAGTATTTATTGTCAATAAATGAATAAGATTAATTACAAGTAACATGCCCATAACATTAAATGCTATTGGCTTGTAGGATATACTACTATCAGAGGGGAACATCCCTAACCCAAAAAAGGAATAGAGGAACCATCTCCAACATTATAAAGAGTAAGTGGAAAAAAATTAGATATTTGTGAAATGAACTTCCAAGTATCCATATGTGCACCATAGACACCTTCTCTAGCATTCCACTTCTTCCGTGTAGTCCATTCATACTCTTTATTATCATACTCTATAGGGAGTTAGGTTTTAAGTAAAACCTCTTCAAGCATTTTCCCACCAAAGAAATGTTCTTAAACACCAAATTTCCAAGACCCAAAAGCCCTGTCCTTGGGTATAAAATAAGAAAGTTCATTTTGTGGTTGAATTTGTTTTTTAGCATTTAAAAAAAATTAACTTTCCAGTTATTGATTTGCCTACCAATAAGCTTGTAACCTATCCAAAAAGTTAAATATTTGATTGTTGCATGCTGTTTTGTCTTGCATGCACAGAATATCGTTAAAACCTAGTTTTGATTGTTTTCTATGCTTGCTTTCCATCCAATTTTCTTATACACGTACTTGCAAACACATGCACATCTATATTATCTTTTGGGAAGAATCTTAGAGTGCCTTTAGTTGTGGAAAATGTTTTTCATTTTCCTTAATAATTATCCTCAACAATTTGCTCATTCTTAACATAATTTGAAAAACACCACTTCTCTTTCAAATGTTATTATGTTGGAAAAAGTAGTGTTTTCCAAATTATGTTAAGAATATGCAAATTGTTAAGAAAAATGGAAAACATTTTCCACAACTAAACACACCTTTTAAGTATTTCAAGAGCCGAGCTTCATTTTCAGATATGATATTTTCTACTGTTTTGGCTGCTGAAGTTGTTCTAGGACTGACTAGCTGGTCTATGTTTCCAGTAATTATCTTCTGGAGATTGCTGTCCAGACTTGTTTATGTCTAGAGAAAGAAGATTACCTTGCTTCTTCAAACTAGATTGCATCCTGCAAATTGTTCTCTTTTATTCAGTTTCCTTTAATGGCTAATGGCTAATGGCTACCTTGCCATTATGTTCATTCAGTTCTTTGTGCATGTGATCCAATTACTTTGTTTCCTCTGATGGTGCTTTTGTAATTGATATGAAGGACCGGGCTAATGAGATATATAAGAAGGTGGAAGATCAAAAGTCTAGTAGAGGAAGAAATCAGGATGCGTTATTGGCTGCCTGCCTATACATTGCTTGTCGACAAGAAGACAAGCCCCGCACTGTTAAGGGTACAACTTAAGATTCTTTATACATCTGGATGCTTCCTGATTTATCTTTCCCTTTGTGAATGAGCTTCCCTGAACCTGTGGATTTCAACTAGAAATTTGCTCTGTTGCCAATGGAGCCACAAAGAAGGAAATTGGCCGAGCAAAAGAATACATAGTCAAACAACTGGGGTTGGAGACTGGTCAGTCGGTGGAAATGGGGACTATACATGCTGGGGACTTCATGGTGAGTTTTTAATAATTTTCATCACAATTTATTTATGATTTGGAGTGTTATATTTTAGGTGACCTTTCATGTCAGTTAATATGTGGTTGGTTCTTTCTTAGCATATATTATGACCACTTACCTTAACCTCAACTTTTATTCAGAGGCGCTTTTGCTCCAATCTTGGTATGACTAATCAAGCAGTTAAAGCTGCTCAAGAAGCTGTCCAGAAGTCAGAGGAGTTTGATATAAGGTATTTATAGTTTCTCTTGCATACTGTTTTTTTTATTGGTATTTTTACTCTTGCTTACTGTTGCTGCAAGTATAATATTAATTCTTTTCCTTTTCCACTTTCTTTATCTTAACTGAAGTGTTGCTTCTGTTGTAGTCAATTCATGGATTCACAGGATATTCACACTAAGTTCCTGTTATTAATTGTGATTATTCCAACTTCCATATCCCTGGTTAAAGATGATTTATACAGTATGTTCTTCAAGTCAATAACATCTGTTTGGGAGGATTGGAGTATCACCTTGGTATGATGAAAGAAAAAGTCAAAAGAAAAAGTTAATTGAGACCGTCTTTCAAGCAATTATGATTATGATGATTGGATATTTCAAACATTTATTATGAAGGCTGATGATGAGGCACTGGTTAGTGTGAGATGCTGAGCTTTCGGGGTTTTATGATTGTTGAGAAGAATATTCATGGTGTTCTTTTGAAAACCAAGAAATAAGTGGGCAGATTTTATTATTTTCACATTCTTGGGTACTGGACCCTTGTCATGTCTGCTTGATTTTGTGGTTCAGAATGAGCGTGTTTTGTTAGCATGTACTGTTTTTCCTGTTAGTGTTTCACTTATGTGCCTAGGTTTATGAGGGTTGGAGCCAATTCGATTGCCTCTACACTTTTTATCGCCAGTTTTTATTTTGGTAGTGATTGGCAGCACTTTTTTTTTGGGGAGTGAGGGGGTTTGCTTACTAGGATGGAGGTTTTTTTAGTGACAATATGAAGTTCAGAGAAGATAGAATATTTTGGCAGTGATTTGCAGTGCTTTTCAATGATAATGCAAGCTATTCAATGTCAATCCTGTTAGTGTTTCACTTGTGTGCTGTCTTGCATTGTGAACATAATCTATCTTATCTGAACTTCATATTGTCATTGAATTGCTTGCATTATCATTCTCGTATATAAGGATTGAATAATAATTTATCTTGACAGTTGCTGATCAGAATATTCTACATCTTTCTGAGTTTCGTCATTGACTCTGCTTGGTAACCCTTTGTGTTGGTTTGTAATTATTGCAGGAGGAGCCCTATATCAATTGCAGCAGCAGTTATTTATATTATAACTCAGCTTTCAGATGATAAGAAGCCTCTCCGAGGTTTGAAATATATTCATCTTAACTGTAGCATTTTTTTTGGTGCTAAAGGGGTTTTGGTTCAAACAAGATGGGTCGCTATATCAGTTTCTGATTCTCTGCTAACACATTGGGTCTTTGTTTATTTTAATAACGAGACATGAGTGCTGATGGATCTTTGATTATTCTAGCTACTAATTGTCATATTATTGCATGCATGCATTTGATACCTGTTGACTGGATGCAGATATTTCAGTTGCTACTGGAGTTGCTGAAGGGACAATCAGAAATTCGTATAAGGATTTGTATCACCACGTGTCAAAGATAATACCGAGTTGGTATGCCAAAGAAGAGGATCTTAAAAATCTTTGTAGCCCTTGAAATGTAGAGCAAACAATAACGGTAATATAATAACTTTGAATTGTTTTCGAGCTTTTCGTGGATGTATTAAAATTGTTGGAACATACAAACAATACATTAAGGTCATTGTTTCCCTCTTTCTTGGTAATCAACTAGACTCTTAAGCTTAGACACCAGCAGAGAAAGAAAGTCTGGTACGCAATTTTAATTTATGCTTTCAATTATGTGGCAATTTTCTTTTTTACGTGAATCGTTAATTTAGCATTGAAATTTATTCAAGGATGCATTTCACCTTTTTCAGATCATTTTGTGCGTGATAATCCCCATCTCATGTATTTTGTCCAAGAATCTCTAGTTTTGCACGCCCGAACATAAGACATGAACTATTACGGATTTTCATTATGTTCCTTGCAGGAAAAATGGATTTTTGTTTACTAAAAACTGCAAAATAAGAAAGGAGAAAGATGGAGTTTAGATTATTGTTTTCTTCTTAGAATTCTTCGAGGTGGTTTCATAAGAAATTGGTAATTGGAATTAAATGATAGCTTGAATGTCAGGTTTGCAAATGACAAAATAGCAGCCTGAATTGCCAAATTGTTTACTCATTGTGAATAAAGGTGATTCTATTAATGAATAAATTTTGAAACACAGGAAAATTTGTTTTGGTACAATCGTCTCTTTTTAAGGGTTCGTAAGGGTAGGTTTGGACCGGTTTACTCAAAAAACTCCATTCAACCTGATACTGTTGGGTTGGGTTGAGGAAATTTAAACCAGTAACATGTAACCATGGCTCTTTTTTATGTTATGGGAAGCATGGAGCCCAGTCTTGGAGGAGCATTTTTGGGAAGATGACACTTTTGTGGAATCCATTCTTGGAAGATAATGAAATGGATTGATAGTATTTGCAAAAGGTTTGGAAGAAATTTTAACTTAGCAAAAATTTTCCGGTTACAAAATTTCATATCCAAAATTGGTCAGTTCATTTTTCGATTCAACCTGTCTGATCAAATCAATTTTTGTTGGTTATGTTTTTATTTCGGTTATCCATGCTTCCATAAATCTTTCAGATATTAGATATACAACCCATTCTTAACAACCAGCTCCCAAAACAAGATTTTACTTAAAGATCCAACAACTTAACTATCTTAATAATCTTGCAGCACAAAATAAAATTTAAATTAACATTTCCACAAAATGCCCTTCCGTCAAGGTACAAATCCATGGAAATCAATCAAACTAATACTAGTTTTTATTACATTAAGGTAAAAACAATTTAATTGTGTACATTTTACCCAAGAATTATATGTGTGTGTGTTTTATTACATTAAGGTAAAATAATAATCTTGCAGCACAAAATAAAATTTAAATTAACATTTCTACAAAATACCCTTCCGTCAAGGTACAAATTCATGGAAATCAATCCAACTAAAGCTAGTTTTTATTACATTAAGGTAAAAACAATTTGATTGTATACATTTTACCCAAGAATTATGTGTGTGAGAGAATTTAGCAAAGCTTTGATTAATCAACAACGGAAACAAGTCAACATAGCTGTTATCAGTGCGGCACTTGTAGCCATATTAATGCTTCATTAAAATAGCATGCTCGTCTCCCGAAGACATGGAAATGGAAATTGATGTTTGGGAAAAAATTCTCCTTCAATGACATGATGACACGTGATACCCATCAAAGGTAAAAAAGTAATTTCATAACTATCTCATTACATTGTGACGTGTGTCAAGCCTCACAAAAAAAGTAATCTCATGACTCAGACAAATCAACCAATCAAAAAGTTACATGTGACAAAGAGCATAATGGTAATTTTACCATAACACTCCAGCTTATGGATAACTCATTATTATCACAATGCTCAATCATTATCCTAATTGGATTTCACTCCAAAACACCATTTAATGGGGCTCTCGACAAGTATGCACGATCTTTTTTTTTTTTACACACATAATTCTCTCTAAATTCTCCAGCTCTCCCATTACCATAAAACCTCATGCTCATTAGGCGACAAAGAGTCCCCTGAAGGCACAATCCTTCTGATCCTCCGACAACGTTTAGGATTTTTTCTCGTTTCGTATGTGTAAGTACCACATTCCGGATTTTTGACTACTTGCCAGATTTTCGGCATCAACAAATTTGTGCCGTCTATAGGAACTTCTTAATCCTTTGAAGTAAAAAGAACTCATCTGTCATGATGTAGCTTAAGAAACCCGCCAAGAATACTGCTGGTTCTAGTTTAGTAGCCTCCAAGGATTCTACCCCTAGCCAATAGCTTGGCTCACGACTCCTGATCATTTCAGAACATGCTACCTTCGACTAGAACCCCAATGAACCATCAAATGGGCGAAACAGGCACGAACAACCCTCTCAATCCAACCCTTGTAGACCTCGGCGTCCAAGAGAGTCCGAAGGCACCCTTCGCACCAAACCCAACCACACCGATAACCCAAGAACGGTTCATAGGGCTCACTTAGCTTGTAACAAGTTTGGCTGCCAAACTCGAGGGGCAAGCTCACCTTGTCCACCTCCACCTCCACCTCAGCAAAGCCCTCGGCCAATGAGGCACTTGAATCTCAACAAACTGGCTCACAGCTAAACCACCATTGGATCCTCTCCCCACCAAGAGTCAAAGTCCTGAGGATTCACCACCTCCAAGAACTAGCCTGACCTGGACAAAAACTGGAAGAAATGGACAGGAGAATAGGGGAGGCTTTTAAAGGAAAAAACACCAACGTCTTGGATGAGCTCAACTCCTAAGTTCATTCCTTCACACAGGGCATCCTTGATGCTCCTCTCCCTTGGTATTTTCGAATGCCCATCATTAAAGCCTGTTGGAAATCACCTTGGAGATGCCCAGGTGGTGATCTTCCAAGCACCCAAGTCTAGAATGACTTGTAAAGATGAATCAAAAATAGAAACAGAAATCAAAAAAAAGAAAGGACACAACAATTGATATCGAGGTTCGGCAATAGCCTACGTCCCCGTGAGTTCCTCTGAACTCTCTACACTAAATCAATGGTTCTTGTAGATCGAGGTTTCAACCCAAAAGGGGGGGTGAATTGGGTTTTTAAAACTTTTTGCGGAATTAATACAAGTTTATAAAAACGTATAAGAAGCAAACAATTAAGACAAGTAATGTGCTGTAAATGAAAAGTTTAAGAGTAAATGATGCAAACTCAGATTATAGTGGTTCGGCAATATCGGACTCGTTCCGACCCTACGTCCACTATCTTCAAGGAACCTCCTTGAAGTAATCCACTAAGTAACTTAGTCGTACAACTTTCCCGGTGTTGTACTGATGAGAGTCATAAAATGCATCTAAACAATACTTAATTGTTAGCATTTTAGGGTTGATTGAGGTTGGAATTACACTTTTATACCTTAATAACTCTAAAGTGTTATTCTTGAATCGTTGACTTATTTCAGTGCATTTTCAGGTACTTTGAGCTTAAAAAAAAGATAGAAAAGCTATCATCATTTTAAACATGAAGCTTCAATGAATACTCGAGTGAGATAATGGTCGCGGAAGAGCCAAGATGAAGAGAAACAAAGAAAGGAGATTTACTAAATTGCCAGATTTGCCTGTACAGATCAATCATCTTTGAAAATTAAACTGTATTGATGCAAGAATAACCAGGAGATGAGCCATATATGCTTAGAAAGATCCGGAAGTCTGTTTTCTGGAGAATTTTACGGCTTGTAAAAATGATTTTTCTAGAGAAAGTTATGGCAGTTTTAGTAGACAAAGGTCAGGCTGTGCGGGATTAGCGTGATTTTGGGCTTAAACCCCACATCCCACATTGGTTGGAAAACACATTTCTATATCCCACATCCCACATCGGATTGGAAACACATTGCACTCGTGGTATTTCCCTATAAAATGCCTACTCCACTTCAGCTTTGAGGCATCAACCGAGGATGAATCCAGAGGGCATTTAGGAGCAATCCAGAGGGCCTTTAGGAGGAACCCAAAGTATAAATTTGGAGGGCAAGCTGAGGATGATCGTTGAGAGGCCGGAGGCAACTCAAGGAAGCATGAGTCCCATGGCTAGCTAGTCTCCAAGCAAGGCGAAGGGATGAATCCCTAGGTGTAGTTGTTCTTATTTTTCTTTATTTGATTCGGTTGTAGTGGAATTATTTTCGTTAAACATTGTTATGTTTTATTCTTAATTTAATTAGTAGATTTATTATTACTCCGGTGATTGCATGCTTCTTTTCCATATAAGTTCAGTCATGCTTTTCTTATGTGTACCTGTTTGGATGTGATTGAGTCCGGTAGATCTCTTTTATAGATTTGTCCATTGCTGTGGTATTGTCATTTAGATATATCATCGTCTCTTGATAATTTATAAGTTAGGTCATGTGTGCTTGAAAGTAAAGAATATTTCATAACAATTACATTAGGATTTATAAATGCGCTTTAATTGAATATTTTCCAATTGCCTGTTTGGGATCTGAAACTTGCAATCGAGATAAAAACAACTTAATCAAGTTAGGATTAGAGCAACAAACCTAGGAGGACTTCCGGAACCCTATCGTTCCTTATTTATATTATTCAATCTATTTACACAATTTGCTCACAACTCAGATTCTCTCATTTAATCTTTTATCGTTTGAGTTAAAGTTTACACCTTCTTTGTAATTAACTTGTTTCCCTATGGAATCGACACCCCAAAGCTGTACTACAATAACCGCGTTATGGTTTGGGCGTAATCAAATTTTGGCACCGTTGCCGGGGAAACGCGCTTAAATACAAAGAAGATTGTCAAGTTTTGACATGGCAGTAGAAGAATTGTAAATAGTTTTTCCTTTCAGCAGCTGTAAAGGCGGTAACTTTGTTCCATCTTTTAGCTTGCTGCATTAATTTTTTTATTTTATTTGATTCTTTCTTTTTTATAATATTTTTATTATTTTGTTACCTCACATGCACAGGCATAGAGACGCTGTGGGTAGATTTGGTTGTAGGCCAGTGTTAGAGTCAGAATTTAATTCTTTTTCAAATCCTTTATTTGACAATCCATCTAGTCCCGAAGAAATGAGTGAACACGAAGATCAACCCCTTAGGACACTTAAGAATTACTTGCACCCTACACGCACAGCCACACCATCATGTATCATGTTTCTAGCCAATACTCGCCAATTAGAGTTTAAAACAGGGATGATACATTTACTCCCTACATTTCATGGCTTGGATAATGAAAACCCATATGTGCACATTAGAGAGTTTGAGGAAGTAGTCGCGACTTTTCATAGTCAAGACGAAACCAATGACATTGTGAGGCTTAAGTTCTTTTCCTTTCGCTTTGAAGGATAGAGCTAAGAGTTGGCTATACTCACTAAGACCACGATCTATTGCGTCATGGACTGAGATGACTCAGACTTTCTTTAACAAATACTTTCCCCAACATAAGACCAACGCTTTGAAAAGGCAAATCTCCACCTTTGCACAAAAGGATAGTGAGACCTTATATCAGTCTTGAGAAATATTTAATGAGTTATTAAGTATATGCCCTCACCATGGGTATGAGAGTTGGCGCTTGGTGAGCTATTTTTATGAGGGACTTACATATAGAGAGTGTCAATTCGTAGAGATGATGTGTAATGGTGGGTTCTTGGAGAAAGATCCTGATGAGGCCATAGAGTACCTCAATGAGCTTGCTGAAAAAGCTTACACTTGGACTGGACCTAGTGCTACTGAAAGCACAAATAAGTCACGACCTATAGGGAACCCAAATGGTGGTGGAATTTACCATCTTAGGGAAGAGGATAACCTTAAGGCCAAGGTCGATATGCTCACTAGGGAACTAGAGGCATTAAAGACTAAAAGTTCAAAGCCAACACACGTGGTCAATCATGCAAAATCTTTTGAACCATGTTTTGTGTGTGGCGGGGTAGACCATCTCGCCCAAGAGTGTCCCATATTTGCTGATATGAGAGGGATGTATAAGGAACAATGTAATGCCTTAGGTATGTACATGAAGCCTTTTACAACCTTCTCTAATACCTATAATTTGGGATGGCGTGATAACCCCACCTTCAGCCGGAAATCTGAAAATCAGCAGCTTGCACAACCCCCTAGCTCATATTCTGCACCATATCATGCACTTGTGTCTTCTAGGAGTTCTTTAGAAGACACTTTACATGATTTTATTGAGGCACAGAGTAAGACTAATAAAAGACTTGAATCGTTAATTGTGCAGGTTGTTGAAGAATATAAGGAGATAAAGAGCCAAATGTCCAAGTTGATGAGCTACTTGAGTGTGACTGAGCGAGGTAAGTTCCCTGCTCAAGCTCAGTTCACATCCCATGGTCAGCACCTGGTGCAACAGAATTTGAAGGAGGTGAATGCCATTAAGACAGTAAGTGGTAAGTCCTTACACATCCCAACAACGAAGAAATCAGAGGATGTGGACGAAAGCCACCAAGCATACACGATGGACTCATTCATGGAAAAAGTCCAGCATCTTAATCCATTGGAGTCCACCCCCACCCATGGCTTCACCAGAGCACATATCGAGCCAAAATTTGCGGATGTTACTGATGACATCCTTGAGGCCCCTCCCATGCATAGAAGCACAGAATTTGGCAATGAAGCAGTGACAGGTGCATTCAACCTATGTCTTTCTAGGAGGAAATAAGAGCGTCTGGCTGAAGATGTAAAACTTAGCGCTCATGGGAGGCAACCCACAACGTATCCTTTTATTTTTATTGTTTTCCATATTTCTTTTTTCTTGTTTATTATTATTATTTTGTTGTTTTCCAATTTTACTTTAGTATTTATTTTTCAGGGATAAATAAACGAAGCAGTTCAAATGATTATGCACAACTTTCAACTCCACGCACCGTTGGTTAAAAAGGGAGTTTCTTTAACTTTTGCTTTTTCATTGAGGACAATGCTTATCTTAAGTTGGGGGTGGAAGATATATATTTCTTATTACATATCATTGAACTGCTTGGTGCCATCTTTCTTTTTGTTTTAAGCATGCTTTGTGGTTGCCTTGGAGTTAATTCATATGTCAATGATATAAACTTAATTGAGATAGTAGATAGCATGTAGAAGAAGTTAAATCTTGCTTCAGTTTGAAATTAATTTAAGTATCAATCTTCATTTGGTTTGAGACTCTAGTTTGTGGTAAGATTGTATGATTAGTCTTAAACATTTAGAGAAATTTATGTGTGATTGTTTTATGAATACTTTTGTGGTCTTGACAAGCTCTAGAACTTACTTGATAATCACTTGAGGCGAATTCCTAAAATACACACTACTTAGGATATGATATAGGCCATTTTTTGAACTGTTTGAGCCTGTTAAACCTACCATTGCTATATTTACCACTAGTCACCTATTTGAGCCTTTTCTTGAAAAAGAATTTGAGCCTTGTTTCTTTCAATAGCCCATTTACTCACCCTTATGAGGCTAAGGAGAATATTTTATCCTTATCTTTCTCTTAAAAGAACTTAGTTATACACATGTTGTGAGAAGCACTTAAAAGGAGTAAGGGTGGAAATATGAAAAAAAAAATATATCACTACCATAACCCAAGTATATTAAAGGAGATAAGTTTGGGGTTGTAGAAGAAAAAAAAATGAAAAAGGAGGTGAATGGTATTATGCCAAAATACAATAGAAAAGAAAAGAAAAATAAGAGAAAAGTGAATTATGGAAAAGAAAGAAGAAAAGAAAAGAAAAGTGGTGATCTATTGAGAGATATGATCTTATAAAAATGGTTGAAAGAGTTGGGTGTTGAAGTAAGGTTATCCAGTTCTTAAAGAGTTGTGTTCAAAACTAAGAGATTAAGTTCTTTTACTTGTTGAATCCTTCTCGTTCATTCTTAACCTTTACCTTAGCCTAACGTTACAAGCTTAGTAAAGACCTATTGATCCAATGTAGTGTGATTGTTTCTGCAATAGTGGAGAGTGGTTTGAAATGTAAGCATATGGAGCTTGTTTTTGTGATTGACATCACGAAATTTATCATGTTTTAGAGGCCAAGACTTGTATTCACAAATCTTATGCATAAAATCATCCGGGTGTTTGGATTAATGGTTTGTGGTAAGATGGATGTTAAGAGTCAATAACGATTTTAAGATTGATGTTTGGATTACTTTTGGACTTAGGTGAAATTTAATGATTCTATGTGCCGTATGTTATGTGCAATTTTTGAGACAAAAAGTGAAATACTTTTGGTTCAACGCTAGCATTGCTTTACTTTGTTTTTAACTCCTACCATGGAATTCATCTCTTATTTTTGCTTCAATTGCTAGGAACTAGCAATAAGCTAGTTGGGGGTTGTGATAAGAGTCATAAAATTCATCTAAACAATACTTAATTGTTAGCATTTTAGGGTTGATCGAGGTTGGAATTATACTTTTATACCTTAATAACTCTAAAGTGTTATTCTTGAATCGTTGACTTATTTCAGTGCATTTTCAGGTACTTTGAGCTTAAAAAAGAGATAGAAAAGCTATCATCGTTTTAAACATGAAGCTTCAATGAATACTCAAGTGAGATAATGGTCGCGGAAGAGCCAAGATGAAGAGAAACCAAGAAAGGAGATTTACTAAATTGCCTGTACAGATCAATCATCTTTGAAAATTAAACTGTATTGATGCAAGAAGAACAAGGAGATGAGCCATATATGCTTAGAAATATCCGGAAGTCTATTTTATGGAGAATTTTACGGCTTGTAAAAATGATTTTTCTAGAGAAAGTTATGGCAGTTTTAGTAGACAAAGGTCAGACTGTGCGGGCTGTGTGGGATTTTAGCGTGATTTTGGGCTTAAACCCCACATCCCACATTGGTTGGAAATCACATTTCTATATCCCACATCCCACATCGGATCGGAAACACATTGCACTCGTGGTATTTCCCTATAAAAGGCCTACTCCACTTCAGCTTTGAGGCATCAATCGGAGATGAATCCAGAGGGCCTTTAGGAGCAATCCAGAGGGCCTTTAGGAGGAACCCAAAGTATAAATTTTGAGGGCAAGCTGAGGATGATCGTTGAGAGGCCGGAGGCAACTCAAGGAAGCATGAGTCCCATGGCTGGCTAGTCTCCAAGCAAGGTGAAGGGATGAATCCCTAGGTGTAGTTGTTCTTATTTTTATTTATTTGATTCGGTTGTAGTGGAATTATTTTCGTTAACCATTGTTATGTTTTATTCTTAATTTAATTAGTAGATTTATTATTACTCCGGTGATTGCATGCTTCTTTTCCATATAAGTTCAGTCATGCTTTTCTTATGTGTACATGTTTGAGTGTGATTGAGTCCGGTAGATCTCTTTTATAGATTTGTCCATTGTTGCGGTATTGTCGTTTAGATATATCGTCGTCTCTTGATAATTTATAAGTTAGGTCATGTGTGCTTGAAAGTAAAGAAGATTTCATAACAATTACATTAGGATTTATAAATGCACTTTAATTGAATATTTTCCAATTGCCTGTTTGGGATCTGAAACTTGCAATCGAGATAAAAACAACTGAATCAAGTTAGGATTAGAGCAACAAACCTAGGGAGGATTTCCGGAACCCTGTCGTTCCTTATTTATTTTATTCAATCTATTTACACAATTTGCTCACAACTCAGATTCTCTCATTTAATCCTTTATCGTTTGAGTTAAAGTTTATACCTTCTTTGTAATTAACTTGTTTCCCTGTGGAATCGACACCCCAAAGCTGTACTACAATAACCGCGTTATGTTTTGGGCGTAATCATGTACAAACCTTACAATCCCTTCCTCTCGGAAGCTAACCTCTTCCTCTCGGAAGTAATCCCCTTCCTTTCGGAAGTAATCCTTTTACAAAAGATGTTGTAAAGTAAATGGTAGAGAGACAGCAAATGAAAGCTTATACAACTGAATAATGTCTCTCTTTCAAAGTAAAGCTTGAAGAATGGCTCTATAAGAATTTTTCAAAGCTTTTTGTGTTTCAAAGAGTACAATAACTTGATTGTGTGAGTTCAACTCTTTTTGAATATGTGCAGTTCTCTATTGAATGCTCAATAGAATGGGTTTATATAGCCATCAAGTAATATCGCCGTTGGGACTTTAATTTGAAAAAGATTTGCTTTAAAATATTCAGATTTGGTGTCCAACGGTCATATTTTTGAATTACCAGTTGACTGAGTCGTGATACCAGTCGACTGGGTTCTCTTGAAAAATCTCGTTTTCAAAGCTTCTGGGGGTACCAGTAGACTGGTATATTTAATCCAGTCGACTGGGGACTTACTGTCCGTTTTACCAGTCGACTGGTATGACTGACCCAGTCGATTGGGTTGTCTTCCAACCCAGTTTTCTGTTTTTACTTAAAACGTTTGTTTTAAAAAGATCAGTTTAGAAAACCTTTTGTGTTCGAGCCATTAAACAAGCTATAACAATGTACAAGTGAGACTTACACTGGTTCTAATACTTTATACCTATACTAGTTCTTCAGTCTTCACTTGATAGTTTGATTCGGTTTGAGTTCTTGCACCTTGATCCTTGGTTGAATGCTTTTGTTATTTACTACACTTAGTTTGAACTGTTAGAATAATAGCAGTTGTGTTTTGTCATCATTAAAATATGGGTGAGGGTCAACAATCTCCCCCTTTTTGATGATGACAAAACTAATAATGTGAAAACAGTTTAAAAAACTAAGTGTTTAGATTTTGAGAAAATTTGGACAGAGTCTCATCTGTTTTTCAAGTAAAACCACCCTGTAAACAAGCAAATACAGTTTATATAAATGTTTCAACCAACCACAATTAACTCAACCAATCAATGAATCATTTTTAATAAGCTTTGGAGCAGTGCTCCCCCTAAATCTATGCATTGGTTTCTGTTTACTTAGTTTTTCTCATTTTTCTCCCCCGTTTTGACAACAGCAACCAAAGGGGTCAGAAATCAAAAAAGTTATCTAGCCACTATAGTCAACTAGAGTATACTTCAACGAACCTGTATGCGAAAATGTGGCTTCATTCGGAGTTCGAAAGCCTTCCCGAGAAGAACCGAAAGTTTCCATACAAGCATAATCAGTTTCAGAACATTTTCGTGAATAAAAGTAGTTTGAAACTATGCAAACATATCACAAATAATGTAAATAGATGTATTAAATATGACTAAAGTAAAAGAGACATCATATATAAAAAGTTAGTACACGAACGGGCTTCAAGAGCCAAATATAAGACAAAAATACATAAAATAGATGTCTGTGCTACATGCTAAGAGCTAGAAAACGCTTTGAATATCAAAATAACATGGAAAAAGACTCAAGGAGTGGGAGAATCTGAGCTGTCGTGAATAAGATCCCGTATCTTAGCTAATGAACCCTCTGTACGCTCTTTATGTAGCTCGAAGTCGTCCCATAGATGATCGATGGAGGAGCTTAATCTCTAGTACTCTGACTGCATAGTCTGGAACCTGGACTGTATAGTCATCTGGAGGCTCGTGATAGCCTGTAGAATGTCGCCATATCTAGGCTGACCAGTACTCGAGTCACCAATGGGAGGTGCTCGGGTATCCGTCTCCATATCAGCAGCAGTGTCAGCAGCTGTCTCCACATCCTCATCATCATTGCTCTCATCCTCTCGGATCCATAAGCGTTTCTCGGCCTTCGGATAGAGGAAGTCATCACAAACCACGCATCTCATCTTTTTTAGTGATGAGACATTGATAATGTCTGTCGGTCCAATATCCTAAGCCTCGGAGGCAGGCAGAGGCACCCGAAAGTGCTGGAGTATGAGTGTAATGAGCATCCCGTAAGGTAGACACCCGGAGTCGCTCGCTTCGCCATTTATCATGTTGGTGATCAGCAGATGATATATATTGAAGTGGTGCCCAGTTTTAAGGCACCAAATCAATACCGTATTTATCTTAGATAGATACCCTCAACTCTCGAGTCTCGGGTGGATGGTCCAACTTACTATCAGCTGAAACATCTTAGAGTCTAAGGGTATATCACTACATGTATGAAATGTATTGGTCTGTACACATAGTTAGGGTCTCTCTTGACTATCTGACAGGCCGACTCAACATCGAAGTTGTCTGGCCATCCATCCAGACTCCATTGGATCCCCCTTACAGGGATCCTCAGTAAGCTCATGAGGAGGTTAGTGTTGACCTCAAACTCCACACCCTGGACACTGGTTCTGAATCTCAGAGCCAGTGAACTGGCTTTCACCAAGTTCGCATAGAACTGGTGAATCAGTCTCGGGTAGTACTTATTATGTACTATGACCAGTAGGGTCAGATTTATTGCCTCAAAGGCTGGCAGAATATCAAAGTTTCCATGAAAAATAGAGTCGAAATCGACAACTCTACCCGTCATGATCTTCTTATGATGGATAATCGAATCATACCTCGCCTTGGCAGCAGGACTAGAAAACAGAGCTTCATCAAGCTCTGTTCTGGGCTTTTTTCTTGAAGAGCTCGCTCCCTTTCCCTGTGTATCCGGATCCTTAGTTTTGGTGGACCTTGGCCTTGTAGGTGCATTTGGTCCCCTGGTAGTGTATTTAATACGGATTTTATCGGTCATTTTTTGAAAAAATGGGGTTTTTGGGAAAAAGAGATTTTAACCGTAGAAAGTTAAAAATATTGTTATGGATGAGTAGATCAGTGTGTTTAGATGAAGTTTGGATGGTTTTTGGATCAAAAAGGTGAAATTTTTTTAGAGAGAGAAAGCTAGGGTGCTTGAAAATGGCTTAAAAATTCAGAAAAAATGAACAATCCTTTTATAGAGTCGCGATACCAGTCGACTGGGTCGTGATACCAGTCGACTGGGTAAATGTACCAGTCGACTGGGTAAACTGGCAGTGAGATACCAGTCGACTAGGCAAATTGTACTAGTTGCCTGGATGAAAACTGATTTTCAAAAACTTGGCTCCAAACAGGGTCTAGATGTACCAGTTGACTGGATAAGACTTACCAGTTTACTGGACAATTTGGCAGAGATTTACCAGTCGACTGGGTCATATTTACCAGTCGACTGGATAAAAGGGCAGTGACATATCAGTCGACTGGGATAGCGTTACTAGTCGACTGGACTCTTAAGAAAAATTTCAGTCTTGAATTTGTAGCACGAAATTTGTTTATCTATGACATCTTGAGTGATAGAGATATTTAAACAAGAATTAATGCTCTTTCACTAGATGTCAAATTATGCAGATGATGAATTATGAAGCAATCAGACATTCAGTTTATCACAATCCAGCAATCTCATTAACATTCTTATCTTACAGAAACTAGCTTCACCTAGGGGTTTTGTAAGAATATCAGCTATTTGATCTTTTGAAAGTATGAATTCTAGTCTTATATCACATTTTTTAGCATGGTCTCTTAAGAAATGATGTCTTATTCAATGTGCTTTGTTCTAGAGTGCTGAATAGGGTTCTTGGTTAGGTTGATAGCACTAGTATTATCACAAAATATTAGGATGTTTTTGACGTTCATGCCATAGTCTTTTAGTTGTTGTTTCATCCATAATACTTGGGCACAACAACTTCTGGCTGCAATGTATTCCGCCTCAGCGGTTGATAGTGTAACAGAATTTTGTTTCTTGGAAAATCAAGAGGTTAACATTGCTTCTAAGAATTGGCATGTTCCACTTGAGCTTTTTCTATCTAACCTACATCCACCAAAATCAGCATCTGAATATCCTACTAGCTCAAAAGATGAATCTCTAGAGTACCATAATCCTATGGTTTGGGTTCCTTGTAGATATCTAAGGATTCTTTTTACTACAACTACATGTGATTCCTTAGGATTAGCATGAAATCTAGCACACATGCATACACTGAACATTATATCAGGTCTACTTGCAGTCAAGTAAAGCAAAGCGCCTATCATGCTTCTATAATATTTAGTATCTACAATTTTACCTCCTTCATCAAGATCAAGTTTTGTTGTTGTGCTCATAGGAGTTCCAAGCGGCTTTGAGTTTTCCATCCTGAACCTCTTTAGTAGGTCCTTAATGTACTTTGATTGATTGATGAAAATGCCTCCTTTTAGTTGCTTGATTTGAATTCCAAGGAAGTAGGTAAGCTCTCCCATCATGCTCATTTCAAATTTACCTTGCATGCACTTTACAAACTCTTGACACATAGATTCATTAGTAGCACCAAATATAATATCATCAACATATATTTAGACTATAAGAGTGTCATTTTTGTTAAGAGAGTTGTGTCTATTCTACCTCTTACAAAATCATTGTCAATCAAAAATTTACTTAGTCTTTCATACCATGCTCTTGGAGCTTGCTTCAACCCATATAGAGATTTAGAAAGCTTGTAGACATGATTTGGAAGAATAGGATTTTCAAATCCAAGAGGTTCTTCAACATAAACCTCTTCTTTTATAAAGCCATTTAAAAAGGCACTTTTTACGTCCATTTGAAATAGCTTGAATTTATTAAAGCATGCAAAGGTTAATAACATTCGAATAGCTTCTAATCTAGCTACGGGAGCATAGGTCTCATCAAAGTCTATTCCTTCTTCTTGATTAACAACTAGTCTAGCCTTGTTTCTAGTTACTATTCCATTTTCATCCATCTTATTTCTATATACCCATTTAGTTCCAATTATTGAATGATTCTCAGGTCTTGGAACTAGTTTCCAAACATTGTTTCTCTCAAATTGATTTATTTCTTCTTGCATTGCAATTATCCATTCATTATCTTTTTCAGCTTCTATAAATGTCTTAGGTTCTACTTGAGACAAACAAGCTACAAAATTGCAAATATTTCTAATAAAAGAGCGAGTTCTTACCCCTTGTGAAGGATCACCAATCACTTGATCAATCGGGTGATAATTTACATACCTCCAATCTTTGGGTAGACTTTCCTCTTGTTGGCTTGAGGATGGTTGGTCCAAATTGGGAGTTTCCGTCTCTTCGTTTGCTTGAGGTGGACTCTCTTTTGGGTCAACAATGGGAGTAGGAGTTTCCATTCTTAGAATAAAATCTGCATCATCTTTAAAGGAAACTTCTCTACTACAAATTGGGTTAGACTCATCAAGAGTTACATGTACAGATTCTTCTACCACTAGCGTTCTCTTATTGAAAACTCTATGAGCCTTACTCGATGTAGAATATCCTAAAAATATCTCTTCATCGGTCTTAGAATCAAATTTACCCAAGTTAGTTTTATTGTTATTTAAGATGAAGCATTTACAACCAAATGCACGAAAATAGGAGATATTAGGCTTTCTTCCTTTCCATAGTTCATATGGAGTTTTATCAAGCAGAGGCCTAATTAAAATTCTATTTAAGATATAGCAAGAAGTGTTCACGGCTTCAGCCCAAAAGTATTTTGGTAAATTATTTTCACAAAGCATAGTTCTTGAAAATTCTTCTAGAACTCTGTTTTTCCTTTCAACAACTCCATTTTGTTGAGGAGTTCTAGGAGCTGAAAAGTTGTGATTAATTCCATTTTCATCATAAAATTTTGAAAAGCTTTGATTTTCAAATTCTTTGCCATGATCACTTCTTATGCTAGAAATTCAAATTCCTTTTTCATTTTGTATCTTTTTGCAAAACTTTTCAAATCCTTTGAAAGCTTCATCCTTGTAAGCAATAAAAATAACAAAGGTATATCTTGAATAGTCGTCAACAATAACAAGAGCATATTGATGGCCACCTAGACTAATGGTTCTAATTGGACCAAATAAGTCCATATACAGAAGTTTCAAAGGTCTAGTAGTTGAGACTACATTTTTTGCTTTAAATGAAATCCTAGTTTGTTTTCCCATTTGACAAGCATCACATACTTTATCTTTTTCAAAATTGATTTTAGGAAGTCCAATGACTAAATCTTTTCTTGAGACGATTTTTAGCAAGTTCATGTTCACATGACCAAGTCTTCTATGCCATAGCCATGGATTTTCACTAAAAGCAGGAAAACATTTTTCATTTTCAGAATGCAAGGATTTCAAATCAACTATGTAGACATTTTCATGTCTATGGCCAATAAATTTGATCTTGTTGCTCTTGATGTCTATAACTAGACAATGAGAGGTCTCAAATGTGACTTTGTAGCCTTTGTCACATAGTTGACTAATGCTAAGTAAATTTGGCTTAAGGCCTTGTATTAGCAATACATTATTTAATGTTGAGAAATCATTACCAACTTTTCTATGCCCGATGATCTTTATTTTTGTATTGTCTCCAATGGTGACATATCCACCATCTCTTAGAGTTAGCTCATTGAATACATTTTTATCACCGGTCATGTGCTTTGAGCATCCACTATCAAGGTACCAACAGTTACCTTTCTCCATGGTGTAGAGACATATCTATATCACACACGGATATACGATAACACTTTTAAGTACCCAAAGTTTCTTGGGTCCTTTGGGGTTTGTCCTAGAAAACACGGTTCCTTTTGGAACCCATACTTTCTTAACAGTATATGGTGATCTATGGACATATTGATGATGCACAATCCTAGGATGGTAGTTCTTGAAATTTCTAGGATATTTTAGATGTGCATGCCTATAATCCTTAGGATAATAGTTCCTAGGATACATGTTTCTATGGTGAGGAATATAAAAATGCATGTTATTTTCAGAAAATGTATGATGATGCATTATAGGATATATGCTAGCATTATTATGTGTATGCAAATTATTTCTAGGATAACCATGATGGTAATTCCTAGGATGAGCATGAGCAGAGTGCATATGTTGATTATACATATTGTTCCTAGAAAGAACATGTTGGTTATTTCTAGGATGTGTATAAACATTTCTAGAGTTTGCATACATATAAGCATGTGTATTTCTAGGATTCTTCATTTTTGTATGAACATTTGTATTCCTAGAATTTCTAGCATTTAATGAGGGAGTGCTTTTAATCTTGCTAGGGTTTTTTGAAGTAGAGGCTTCATTCACACATGTGGCTTTCATGAATAAGCTCTCTTTTGATTTTTGCTTTCCCAAAGGAGAGTATCCTACACCAGATTTTCCTCCACTTAATCTTTGGGAAGAAAGCACTTCATCAAGCTTTTCTTTTCCAAGCATAAGTCTAGATATAGTGCTATTCAATTCTAAAATTTTATTTTTTAAATTCTCATTTTCATCTTTGAGAAAATCTTGAGAAGAATCATACAGTAAAGACGATAATTTTTCTTTTTCTTCTTTAAGACTTATCATCTCTTTAGAGAGAGATGATACTTCATTTTTAAGAATTGAATTTCTAGAATCAAATTTCTTCAATTCATTATGCATTTCATTTATTACTTCTAGCAGTTCTTCACTACTACTCACAATATTATTTTTAGAAGAAAGATAAGATGTTACCTCACTTTCATCGTCGATTGCCATCAAACAATGGTTGGCAATTTCCTCGTATCCGATTTCTTTGTCCAATGACTCATCTTCTTCTTCGTCATCGCTCCAAGTAGTTGCTATCATGGCTTTCTTCTTTAAGCTCTTGTATGGTTTGTTTGAAACCGTACAATCAGCCCTAATGTGACCGGGCTTCTTGCAGCCATAACACGTAAGTGGTTCCCTTTTCGAAGTGGGATCCTTTGTATAAGGTTTCTTGCTTTTCTTCAAGAACCTATGGAATCGTTTGGTGATTAATGCCATTTCACCATCTTCCTCGCTGTTCTCCACTTCTTTTTCTGATTCCATTTCTTTGTTGCTCATAGAAGCTTTGAGAGTAATAACCTTTTTCTTCTTCTTATCATCATGGACGATGAGAGTCATTTCTTCCATCTCATATGTCAACAATGATCCAAGTAATGTCTCAACATCAAGTTTGTCAAGATCTTCGGCCTCCTGAATGGCTGTCTTCTTGGGTTTCCATGAAGATAGCAGAGATCTCAAGATTTTTCTAGTTAGTTCAAACTCTTCAATATTCCTACCAAGCAGCTTTAAACCATTTATAATAGTTGTGAACCGTGAGTGCATTTCAGAAATTATTTCGTTAGGAAACATTTTAAATGATTCATATTCAGAAACTGGCATATAGATTTTTGACTTTTTTACCTCACTAGTTCCTTCATATGTAATTTGCAGTTTGCCCCATATCTCTTTAGCCGAAACACAAGCAGATATTTTATTATATTCAGAAATATCTAAAGCACAATGTAACATACTTGTTGCTCTGCTATTGAGAGACATCATTCTACAATCCTCGTCAATGTACTCAGTTTTGAGTTTAGGCATTGTATGATGGGTCTCTTCAGTAGTTATTTCTTTTGAAGGAATTCTAGGACCTTCTTCATTGACTCTCCACAGATTGTAATCTTGTCATTTGACAAAGATTTTCATTCTGTTTTTCCAATAGTTATAATTGGAGCCATTGAACAAAGGTGGTCTAGTATAAGAGTGTCCCTCAGAGTAGCTATTTGCTGCCATTGGATCAACTCAAGGATTTTAAGCCTAAATATGAGAAAGAAACTCTGATACCAATTGTAGATCGAGGTTTCAACCCAAGAGGGGGTGAATTGGGTTTTTAAAACTTTTTGCGGAATTAATACAAGTTTATATAAACGTATAAGCAGCAAACAATTAAGATAAGTAATGTGCTGTAAATAAAGAGTTTAAGAGTAGATGATACAAACTCAGATTATAATGGTTCGACAATATCGGATTCGTTTCGACCCTACGTCCACTCTCTTCAAGGAACCTCCTTGAAGTAATCCACTAAGTAACTTAGTCACACAACTTTCTCGGTGTTGTAAAAACCTTACAATCCTTTCCTCTCGGAAGTAATCCTCTTCATTTCGGAAGTAATCCCTTTATAAAAGATGCTGTAAAGTAAATGGTAGAGAGACAGCAAATGAAAGCTTATAAAACTGAATATTGTCTCTCTTTCAAAGTAAAGCTTGAAGAATGGCTCTATAAGAATATTTCAAAGCTTTTTGTGTTTCAAAGAGTACAATAACTTGATTGTGTGAGTTCAACTCTTTTTAAATATGTGCAGCTCTCTATTGAATGCTCAATAGAATGGGTTTATATAGCCATCAAGTAATATGGCCGTTGGGACTTTAATTTAAAAAAGATTTGCTTTAAAACATTCAGATTTGGTGTCCAACGGTTATATTTTTGAATTACCAATCGACTGGGTCGTGATACCAGTCGACTGGATTCTATTGAAAAATCTCATTTTCAAAGCTTTTGAGGTACCAGTCGACTGGTATATTTCATCCAGTCGACTGGAGACTTACTGTTCATTTTACCAGTCGACTGATATGACTGACCCAGTCGACTGGAGACTTACTGTCCCATATACCAGTCAACTGGGTTGTCTTCCAACCCAGTTTTCTGTTTTTACTTAAAATGTTTGTTTTAAAAAGATCAGTTTAAAAAACCTTCTGTGTTCGAACCATTGAACAAGCTATAACAATGTACAAGTGAGACTTACACTGGTTCTAATACTTTAGACCTATACTAGTTCTTCAGTCTTCACTTGATAGTTTGATTCGGTTTGAGTTCTTGCACCTTGATCCTTGGTTGAATGCTTTTGTTGTTTACTACACTTAGTTTGAACTGTTAGAATAATAGCAGTTGTGTTTTGTCATCATTAAGATATGGGTGAGGGTCAACAGTTCTTTACAATCCAGTAACACCTCTTCAAGAATCCGCAAGTTCTTGAAGAACAAAGAAGAAGAAGAAGAAGAAACAGAAAGTGATAAGAACTAACCCTGAAATTTTTCCCAAGAAAATTCCCCTTACAAGCCCTTGAATCCCCTTTCTATTATACTCTCTCTTCTAAATAACCAGCCTTACAAATGAGTCTCTCTTGTTTTGTGTCTTTGCACTCTTTTTAATTGATCTCACTTTCAATTATAAGTTATATCACAATGAAGCTAAGTGACCCTTTATATAGTGCACAAACTTCTTGACCAATCTTGAAGGTCAATATCCACCCTTAGATCTTGAAGACCAATCAACCTTAGCCCTTGATCAATCCTTAGTGATCCTGTGCATTTTGAACATGTCTCACACACTTAACAAAAGGCTGAACCAAAAGGCATCAATGTGCCTTCAGGCCACGGCCTAAAACAAGGCATACCGCGGCCTAGAGTGTGCTGAACTTCACACTTTTTGCATCCATTCTTGGCGCCGTAGCCTGGAGGAATCTGAGCCGTGGCACACACCTGGCCAGGAGCTCCTTCATGCTGGATGCCGCACCTTGGAATGAGCTGGGCCGTGGCGCACACTGGTGTGCACTTGATGCTGATTTTTCCTTAATTAAACGTTGTTTAAACCTTAGGCAAACACCAACAATCTCTACCTTTGTCTAAGCGTTTAAACCCGAACCTATTGTGCAGAGAACTTCAGGATCCAAACTCATCTTGAGTCATCATTCAACCAACTCCAATCCTAATTAGTCCAAGGCAATGATTGAACTTACTTAGAGGTAGAACCTTAGTGCCTAAATCTGTAGGATTTTCCTCCGTGGCTATCTTGTCCACATGAATGCATCCTTCCGTAATATTTTCCTGAATGAAATGATACCGAACATCCATGTGCTTTGTCCTCTCATAGAACATTGAATTCTTACATAAATGCAATGCACTTTGACTATCCAAATACACCACCACCTGCTCTTTCAGGACCTTCAACTCTTCCAACAACCCTTTGCACCACATAGCCTCCTTAATGGCTTCCATTGCCGCTATGTACTCAGCCTCGGTTGTTGAGAGCGCTACCACCGGCTGCAACTAAGCCTTCCAACTTATATAACATCCGTTTAAGTTGAAGAAGTAAGAGGTAATCGATCTTCTTTTATCCCGGTTTGCCCCATAGTCCGAATCCGCATAACCCTCAAGACAGATGGACTTACCTCTTTTCTCATAAACTAGCCCCACATTTGGGCTTCCCTTCAAGTACCTCAACAACCACTTCATCCCAAGCTAATGCTCCTTTCTGAGATTACTCATAAACTTGCTGAGCACACTTATTGCATGAGCAATATCAGGTCTAGTGCTTACCATGGTGAACATTACAGATCCAATCGCACTAGAGTAAAGGACCTTTTCCATTTCCTTCTTCTCTTCATCCGATCTCGGACATTGATCACTGGAGAACTTGAAATGACTAGCAAAGGGAACCTTCACTGGTTTGCTATCTTCTATAGAGAACTTAGATATCATCTTCTCTATATAGGAAATTTGAGAGATCTTCAATCTTTTTCTCTCCCTTTCCCTGATTATATTCATCCCAAGGATCTTCTGTGCATGGCCAAGATCCTTCATCTCAAACTCCTCACTGAGTTGAAACTTCAATTCTTCTATCCTCTCCATGCTGCTCCCAACCAGCAACATATCATCAACATAGATGAGGATGATCACCACTTCCTCCACCTTGTGCCCCTTGTAGTATAAGCACAAATCATAGTAGCTCCTTATGAAACCCAAGCTAGTTACAAAAGAATCAAACCTCTTATTCCATTGCCGAGGTGATTGCTTCAGGCCATAGAGAGATTTCTTCAATTTGCACCTCACTGAGTTGATTTGAAGGGTTACAAACCCCCTTGATGCCATGGTCATCGCACTCCTTATCTCGAACTACAATATCGAGAGGATATTAGTTAATAATGAAAGTTTAACAGATATTCTCTATTATGACGCCATCCAAAAGATGAAGCTTAAGGATGGTCAGTTCAAACCAGTGTCCTCTCCATTGTATGGCTTCTCAAGGATGTCAATATTTGCCAAAAGTGGTATAGTAATTCTTGTCACTGCAGGAACAGTTTCATGACTCAGTACCGTAATGACCACGTTCTTGGTGGTCAAGCATCCATCCTTGTATAGTGTGATTCTTGAAAGGTCGATTCTGAATGTGATGAGAACAGTAGTCTCGACCTATCACCTGAAAATGAAGTTCCTTACTGACCATGGTGTTGGGGAAGTCTGAGAAAATAAACAAGCGTCTCGATCCTACTATCTTAATTCTATCAAGGGACATAAGAAGGTTGAAGACCTACCTTTAGAGATTGAGGATATGAGGGATGAACTCAAGACTCCATTGGGCCAACCTGTGAAAGAGCTGATAGCAATTCCTCTGAACAAGAGAGATTTTAAGACTGTACAAATCGGGTCAAACCTTCCCGAGGAATTCAAGAAATCATTATTCTCTTTTCTTCGAAGGAACCAAGATCTATTTGCATGGTCAGCTTCTGACATGCTCGGGATCGATCCCCAGGTCATCATCCACAGATTGAATGTGGATCTGAGCCACAAGCTCACTATTAAAAAAAAAAGGCCTTTTACTCCAGAGCGGCAAGAAGCCACAGAAGTTGAAGTGGATAAACTCCTTACAACATACTTTATCCGGGAGGCTAACTATCTTGATTGGGTCACTAACATGGTTGTAGTGAAGAAGGAAAATGGTAAGTGGAGGATCTACATAGACTTCACCAACCTCAATGAAACCTGCCTGAATGATGACTTCCCTCTGCCTCGGTTAGACCAGCTGGTCGATGCCACTTCAGGTTACAACCAGATCCTCATGCATGAACCAGACTAGAGCATGATCGCTTTTGTCACTAATCGAGGCTTGTACTATTACAAGGTGATGCCTTTCGAGCTAAAAAAATGCAAGGGCAACCTGCCAGAGGTTGGTAAATAACAACTTCAAGAAACAGATTAAGAAAAACATGGAAGTGTATGTGGACGACATGCTGGTCAGAAGATTTAAGGTCGAAGATCATGAGTCCAACTTGAATGAAGCATTTGAATTACTTCGACACTATAAGATGAAACTGAACCTAGGAAAATGTACTTTCAGATTCACCTTTGGTAAGTTCCTAGGCTTCATGGTCACACAATGGGGAATAGAAGCTAACCCTGAGAAGATAAAGGCCATCCTAGATATGAGCCCTTCCCGAAATATCAAAGAAATACAGAGGCTCACCGAAATTATAGCTACACTCAACCGTTTCATGTCTAAATCGATCGAGAGATGTTTACCTTTCTTCCGAGCTATAAGAAAAGCAAAAGACTTCATTTGGACCAAAGATTGCCAAAGAGCCTTCGAAAAACTGAATGAGTATTTAAGTTCACCACCGTTCTTAACTAAGTCAATCACTAGGGAAGAAATCTTTCTTTACATAGCAACAGAGCAAGACATGGTGGGTTCAGTCTTAATCTGAAAGGAAAGTGACGTTTAGAAACCCATCTACTATATCAGCTGAGTCTTTCACGATGCTGATGTAAAATATCTCCCCATCGAAAAAATGGCTATGCCTTACTAATCACAGCTTGGAAGCACATACTATATTTCCAGGCTCATACCATCATCCTATTAACCTATCAGCCACTGAGGCAAGTTCTCCACAAGCTAGACATCTCTGAGAGATTGGTAAAATGGTCAATAAAACTGGGAGAGTTCGACATTTGGTACAAACCCTAGACAACAAGGCACAAGCCTTATTAGGCTTTGTTGTGGAAACCAACTTTCCAAAAGTTCCTACTGAGAGGTAAGAACCCGAAGGAGGCAAATAGGAATTAAGCTAGACCTTGTACATTGACAAATCCTCAAACTGAACCAATAGTGGAGCCGGACTTATCCTTAAATAATAAGGCAGAGTACGAAGTATTGCTTGCAAGGATAAAACTTGCAAAGATATTGGTTGCCCATGCCTTGGAAGTATATAGTGACTCACAACTGGTGGTCAATCAGATGATCGACGAGTATGAAGCCAAGGGTGTGAAGATCATTAGATCTTTCAAGAAAGCCCATGAACTCGCTGTAACCTTCAAAAAGTTCTAGATAACACAAGTACCTTGAGCACAGAACTAAAAAGCAAATGTGTTGGAAAGGCTCTTATCTACCAGACAGTCCGAGCTCACGCAAGTTGTCTATCTGGAAACTCTTTCTGCCCCAAGCATCGATGAAATCTTGATTATGCCAATGGTCGAGAAACAAACCTGGATGGACCCAATCCTCCAGTACTTGAGAGATAGAACCCTCCCCGATCAAAAGAACGAAGCCAAAAAGACCATCTCCCGTGTTTTGCGGTATACTATCATCAAAAGGGAAATTATACAAGAAGGGTCTCATGACTCCCTTTTTTAAGTGCCTCGGGCCAACTGATGCTAACTATGCCCTCCGAGAAGTGAATGAAGGCCTATACGGGAATCAAATTAGAGGTCGAGCTTTGGCCCATAAAATACTCAGACATGGCTATTACTAGCCAAAAATACTCCACGGTGCCAATGAGATGGTCAAGAAGTGCAAGTTATGTCATTAATATGCCTCCGTGTCCTGGTGACCCGCAAATCCCCTAACATCGATCGCTAGTCAACTTCTCTTCGCTATGTGGGGAATGGACATCCTCAGCCCTTTCTAAGAAGCTCCAAAATAGAAGAAGTATCTGATAGTAGCCATTGATTACTTCACAAAATGGACAGAGACAGAGCCTCTTACCAGCATCATTGACTATTAAACCTAAGAATTTGTGTGGAAGTCGATTGTATGTCAGTTTGGTATACTGATGATACTCATCACCGATAATGGTATGTAGTTTAATAGCTCCCAGTTCAAGTTCTTTTGCCAGAAACTTGAGATCGAGCATCGATTATCTTCAGTAGGCTATCCCTAGGCTAACGAGAAAGCCATAGTGACTAATAGAACTCTTCTGTAAGGCATCATGAAGAGACTCTAGGATGCAGACAGACAGTGGGTCAAGAATTTGCCAAATTTCTTTGGACCTACCAAACAACTACACGAACTCCTACCAGGGAGACTAATTTTTTCTTGGCTTATGGCTCGGAGGTCGTTGTCCTACTAAAGATAGGGGCACTATCGCTATGAGTGTAGAACTTTGATGAAACCAACAATGAAGAAGCCCTCAAAATGAATGCTAACCTGATTTATGAAGCGAAGGATATAGCCCAAATCAAGCTTGATGCTTACCAGCAGAGGGTTTCGAGGTATTATAACTCCCGAGTCTGAGGAAAAACATTTAGGTTACATGATTTAGTACTCAGAAAGAATGAAGTATATCACCCTCGAGAAATGAGGAAGCTTCTACCGAACTGGGAAAGACCTTATCTTATCAAAAGGGTCTACCGAGCTGGAACGTTCGAGCTTGAAGACCTCGATGGACAACCAATACCCCAGACTTGGAATGCTGAAAATCTTCACAAATTTTATCAGTAGAAATTCACTTATCTTTTTGTTTTATCTATGTAATCTTCAGATATTATTAAAAAATTAATAGTTTGATTCTTTCATCAACATTTACATTGATAAGAGCCTTGAGCTTCTTTCACTTAGATGAAGACCGAGGGGAAAACTCTAGGCTCTTCCTCTTCAAACTCCTCCTTATTACGGAATAAGGAAAAAGACCCCAAGCTCTTTTCCATAAAACTAAACCTTACTCAAGATTAAGGGCCCTGAACTCATTCTACTTAGATGAAGACCAAGGAGAAGGCACTGAGCTCTTTTTCATCAGATTTCTATTTATTTTTTTATAAGGGTCTTGAGTTCCTTCTACTTGTATGAAGACTGAGAAGAAGACTTTGAGCTTTTTCTCCTCGGACTCTTCTTTATTTTGAAAATTAGTACAAGTAAACATGGGAAACGGTAAGAGGATGAACGATAAAAGGAATGAACACTTCATTAACTTAGAATTGTTTTTACAAAGGATAAAAGCACTAACGGCTTGACTTACATACAGTAAAATAAAAAGAAAAAGAAAATTCTAAGTGGCTGCTTCTTGGCCTCCTCCTTCTCGATATGACGAGCCTAGGCCTGGACTTCTTGCCCATCCTCTTCAGTCTGGTTAGCTACCTTTGCAATTGTAGTCTCATCCTCGGAGAGGTCGAGCATCAAGAAGTCATGGTTTAGGTAGGCTGTGGTAACCTACTTCTTTGCTTCCTCAAAGATATCAAGGTATAACTCTCCCGAAGCAATCTTCAGGGCCTTTTTGATGTATTTAGACTTCTTGAAGGCCTTCACGACTCTCTCTACTGCCTCCTTCATGGCTACCTCCTTCTCTGCTACTAGCCTCTTTACCTCAATTTTGGTTGCATCCTTCTCAGCCTTGACCGCCTCAACCTTATCAATCACAAGGGATTTAGCATTCTCCTCCTCGATCAGACTAGCTTTTAAGCCCTTAATCTCGGTAGTATTCTTGGCGAGGAGCTTCTATAGCTTTTGGCAGATGTGGTGATTCTCTTCTAACCTCCTGTAGATTGAGCCTAGCTAACTTTGAATTATTGTATAAAATAGCTACATCTATGACCCCAACCACTATATCCGTTATTGTTTTCTCTTTGGGCCTTAAGAGGTTTGGCATCCTATTGGGCCTTAAAAGGTCTAAGTCCCACTTTATCGAAACTCTGAATCTCTTATCACTTTGGATATAAAAAAATTTATTCTTTTATAGCTTGATAGAAATAGGCTTCTTTTCCAACAACCTCTTTTTGGCTCTCGAGCTAATCACCACCTAGTTGTACGTTGATTGACGGCTGACTTGGAAGAGATTCTTGAAAACATTAATACTCATCAACCCTTGCACCTTTGTACAGACATATATGAACGCCATTAGTAGATGTACGAAATTGGGTACTAGCTAACACAAGGCTATACCATAATGGTTCAAAATGAAATAGAAGAAAAGGTGTAAAGAGAATATAAGGCCTACTTTCAAGGAATGGGTATAGACACAAAACTCAAAGTGTGCTTCCTCCCTAAGATCACCACAAGCTTAATCCCCTATCTCAACATTCCTAAGTCTATAATCCCCTAGGATCCTATACATAAGCCTAAGTACTTCAAGGTCTTCCTCATCTAATTCATTTGGTTCTAAGAAAGCACTGAAAATAAGGTCCTTAGAATCCTCACCCATCTTCTCTTGGAACTCAGTTAGGGTGTGGTTACCCTCCGAAGATGAGGTGGCATCCTCTCCCTCATAAAACACCAACGCACGAGATTTAGCTGAGGTGTTATTCAACTCGATCTCTATTAAACTACAAGTACTATGACTACTAGAAGGCATTATAAGAGGTGGAAAACTCACAAAAGGTTTTTAGATATTAAGCTTAAAAAAATCCGAAGAACTCTGATAGGAGCTTAAATATCCATATTTAAGCCCCTTAATTTACATTTTTTAAGCTCTTTGTTTAAGTATTTTATTCTATTTTACTTCCTTTTTGTGTTTTATGTGTTTTTTATAGGCTTGTGAAGAAAAGAAAGCATTTTGAAGCTTTAAAGGAAGAAAACTGAAGATCTACAAAGAGCAAGTGCGATCGAGTGCACAAGCAATCGTGCGCACACATAGATCAAGTGCACACACACAGAGAGGCGGCAAAGCCAGTTTTGGAAAGATTTCTTCCATACTTATTTTGGAAATTAGGGTTTCGAGGCACCTTTAGAACCCTATAAATAGACTTGTAAAACACAAAAACAGTATCTCCCTTTTTAGGAGCTTATCGCCATTTAGAGTTTAGTTTTTTGTTCGGGGAGACCAAACGAGCCCGAAGGGGATTTCAAAGAGGAATTGACAACTTGTCTAGAGAGTTCTCTTGGGTTCCTTCTTTTCTTTGTTATTTTACTTTATAATGTTGTTTAGCATCACAACTATGTGTAAATAATTTTCTAGGAAAGGGTTTGGTTGAAGCCCTAATTAAATTTGTTTATAGAATTATTTTTATTTTTTATGTTCTGTTTATATTTTCTTTATCAAACAACCCTAATTTTTTTCATCTTTTCGTTTTCTGTTTTTCTGTTTTTGTTCAAGTGTGCAGCGGAGGAGTTCCTGTCCTCATTGCGATTGAGTGCACTAGTGTAGCGCTCGAGCGCAGGAAGAACAGCGATCGAGCACAGTTCAAGGTGCGCTCGAGAGCAAAAGGTCCAGAGAGTACCCAAGCAGCAGTACTGAAGCTGCTGCACCAAAGTATTTCAACTGATTCATGCAAGGGCTTCGATCCAAAAATCTAATCTTCTTTCCACTCAATACAGAGCAAGGAGTAAAGAGCAAGGGCATGTATGAAGCGAACTTAAATGGTGGATTTCCGAATTGGTTGGATGCTATGGAAAGAAAGATAGATATGCTTGTAAAACGCACGACTGCGCAGAATATCCCTCCTCGTCCACAAGTTACACAAATCCAGGTATGTGCTATATGTTCTAATGTTAATCACACTTCTGAAACTTGCCCTGTGTATTACTTTGTAGATCCAGAGCAAGCAAACTATGTGGGACCAAACAACTATCATTCCAAGAACAATGCATATGCAAATACCTACAATCCTGGATAGCGAGACCACCCCTATATCTCGTGGAGCAATGATCAAAATGCCCTGAACCTTCAAATGCAGCAAAGGAACTCCCAACCAGTAGCCCAATCAATTCTGGATTCAAGGGATATGGACATAGAGAGCATTGTGAGGAAACTAGCAGCTCAGCAACAACAACTGATAACTTCACAAGAACAGTTCATAGCAGAGGAAATACAATTTCGGACTGAGCAAAGACAAATCAATGCCAAGCATGAGCAAGCTATTCAAAGACTAGAAGTGTAAATGGGGCAATTGGCTAAGGAGCTAAGTGAAAGAAAACAGGGAGAATTTCCAGCCCATCACGTTGATCCATTAGAAACTGCTCTTACCTATAGTGTCACAAGATTGGATTTTGAGCCCGAATGTGAGGATGTTGCTGATGACATCATTGAAACTATACATCTTCTTGAGGCCCCTCCAAAGGATCCAAGTAAGTACACCGATCCATTTGACACTCTTGTGCCTTCTAATACTATTTTTTTTCCCTTTTATTGTCCAGGTACCAAAATTGGAGTTGAAGCAATTACTGAAGCATTTGACTTATGCTTATATGGGAGAGAAAAAGGCACTACCTATGCTAGTTGCTGCCAATCTTAGTTTTGGGAAAAAATAAGGCACGGTCCGGCTGAAGATGTTAAACTTAGCGCTCATGGGAGGCACCCCACAGCTTATCCTTTTATTTTTTTTGTCTTTCATATTTACTGTTATTTATTTACTTTTAGTACTTTTTGTTTTCCCGCATTACGTTAGTTTTTCTTTTTTTTAGGGACAATGTGTGCATCCGTTCAAGTTTGGGGGTGTGCTATGAGCCATGCCGACCCAGCTAGTTCTCCATCTCCCAGGTTAGATCTTTCCATGTTATTTACACATTGGGGACAATGTATAATTTAAGTTTGGGAGTACGGGAGACACATTCACACACTTTGTTCCAGGTTTTTTTTTTAGTATTTTTGAAAAGATAAATGCATGTTCATATTGTTTTGAAAATTTTTGGTTGTTTACAACAAATATTTTGATAAAACTTCATTAGTAAGCTTAAAATTTAGAACACATAGCCTAGTAATAAAAATTTTAAAATTTTAATTACCTACCTCAAGGCATTTAAGAATTCACAAGTTTGATCTAAATCTGACACAAGCACATTAGCACATAATGTTGTGAGGTATGATGTATAATTTTTATGTATATGTTTCCATAACCTAACTGTAATCGGATAACTTGTTAGAATAACACTTTGGCATAAAAAAAATAGAGAAAAATGTTTATTATGCAAAAAGAGAAAATAAAATGCTCCTGATGATCATTAAATAAACTTTCCACTGAGTAATTGGACCTCTTGCCTCAGTAAGCAATGAGTGTTCACGTCAAAAGGTGGGAATAATGCATATAATGATCATTAAATAAAGTTTTCATTGAGTAACTGGACCTCTTGCCTCAGTAAGCAGTGAGTGTTCATGTCAAAAGGTGGGGATTTTGCTTGGAAACATTAAGATCAGTTAGTTTTGTAGCATTTTTTACTCGAGTTAGTAAGTCCTTACGGGTGTCTTTACACCTAATGCCCTAAAACCGTCTGGATAGGGAGTCATTGGCTAAACACTCGCTACATGGGTCAATTAGAAAGCTTAATAAAACTCAACATGGCAAAGAGCTCATGATAAAAGAAAAAAAAAAGGAAATAAAACTATGCCATTATTGTTCATTCTGATAAGGAATTCAATGAATGTTAAGACACCGAAACATTATACATCGAAACTATTCAGAAGCTTAATCTTTTATGTGCTAATCCACCACACACTGAGTCAAACTTATGATGCCTTAAACTAGCCTTGTGTAAGTAATTAGAATTTAAAAACCTTATTCATTGTGACGATGTGTTTATATTTTAAGCCTACTCATGAACAAATATCATGGTTTTATGTGCAACCCAAATTTTAGATAACATGAATGATGAATTTATCTTTGATTTTGTTTTTCAGTTAGTTTTTCGTTTTGTATTGCTAAGGGACTAGCAACATGTAAGTTTGGGGGTGTGATAGGATCTTAAATATCCATATTTAAGCCCCTTAATTTACATTTGTTAAGCCTTTTGTTTACGTATTTTATTCTATTTTACTTCCTTTTTTGTGTTTTATGTGTTTTTTATAGGCTTGTGAAGAAAAGAAAGCATTTTGAAGCTTTAAAGGAAGAAAACTGAAGATCTGGAAAGAGCTAGTGCACTATTATAGACCTTGTGCACTTGCAAGTAAAACAAGTTCGATTATTTACTTATTTATTTAGGTAGATAAACGTGCAACAAACTCTGTTCTAAAAAACACTAAGCTCTTTATATTTCTCAAATTCTAGGGATTCTCACAGGATCTTTCGATTGAAAATAGTGAAGTGAAGACTAAGTGATGTTCCACACTCCCTTATAAAGAACTACTAATAGTTGTAATTGATTTAAATGATGGGGTGTCTTTTCACATAACCGAGAAAAGGAAATGATTCGGTACACCACCATTAATTCTAAGAACTCAGATAGTTAGACATGCCCAGCTTAAAGACCAAGATCTTGGGCCCATCTAATGGGCACCCACATTCAATGTTCGACCCAGCCAATGGGATACCAATCCTAGCCCATCTAATAAGCTCCAAAAAGTCCTTAACTCTATGGGTTACCAAATGCCCAAACGCCCCTAGCTACAATTAAACCTGATTGAGAAGATCCTATTAAGTTCAAGTAGGAGTCTCTCGGATCTATCTTCAAAACTCTGAGGCGTTTCATCTAGGTCATCCTCCTTGGATCTATCGTCAAAATTTCGAGGAGTTCGATCCAAGTCATCCTTCTCGGACCTATCTCCAAAACTCCAAGGAGTTCGATCCAGGTCATCCTCCTCGGACCTATCGCCAAAACTCTGAGGAGTTTGATGCAAGTCATCCTCCTCAGACTTATCTTCAAAGCTCCAAGGATTTAGATCCATGTCATCCTTCTCGGACCAATCGCCAAAACTTCAAACAGTTCGATCCAAGTCATCCTCCTTGGACTTATCTCCAAAACTCCAAGGAGTTCGATCCAGGTCATCCTCCTTGGACCTATCTCCAAAACTCTGAGGTGTTCGATCTAAGTCATCCTCCTCGAACCTATCTTCAAAATTTTGAGACATTCGATCTAGGTCATCGTCCTCGGACCTATCACCCAAACTCCAAGGAGTTTGATCCAAGTCATCCTCCTCAAATCTATCTCCAAAACTGCGAAGAGTTCGATCTAAGTCATCCTCCTTGGACCTATCTCCAAAACTCCTAGGAATTCGATCCAAGTCATCCTCCTCGGATCTATCTCCAAAACTCTGAGGAGTTTAATCCAAGTTGTTGTGAGTTTTAAATTACTCGCAAGCGCACGAGTCGTTTGCAATATAGTGTTGTGCAAGTGCGAGGTCGAATCCACAGGGAATTGCGTTGTGAAAATATAATTTAATCTAAACTAACTCTATTTTAACCTAGTTCCGAATTTCAGATGATAATTTGCAAAAGAAATTAAAATTAAATTAAATTGATTTAAAAACTAATAAAAAAGGTACTAAGGTTTCCGAATCCACCCCACCGAAGTTAAGCATACATGTTCTAAAAATATAGCCTATCAAAACATTCAATGAATCCAACTATAAGACAAAAAACAAAGAATATCCCAACTAAACCAAAAGCACCCGATGTATCCGCTCTTAACAAATCACAAAGGGAATCCAATTTAATCGAAAAGCATTCAATGTATCCATCAGATAAAACACAAAGAAAATCCAACAGACAATTTAAACTCAATCAATTATAAGATTAACTCAAATAATTGACAGAACATTTATACTAAAAATTGTCAGATTTGTACAAGAAAATCTGAACTACTACGCCAAACAACGGCAGGGCTTCATCTTCAACCTTAGCTGAAGAGTCTAGCCACTCATAACAATAAAACTATAATAAAAAATGCTAAACATTTAAACTAAAACAACTGAATATAAAAAATAAATAAACAACTTTACATGGGAGAAATTCCACTCGCTGACGGGCGGCGCTTCCCTTCGTGGTAGCAATGCCTTTGGGATCCACCAAAATGCTGGCGGAAGTCCACTGGTAAACACCAAAGTGGCTTAGGAATTGTACACTGGATGATGAAGTCAGGTGGTGTTTATATAGGGGGAGACCCGGAGCACAATGGGTTTCAAAATCGATGTGGGATACTGTCCGAGTGCGATCGATCACACTCTGGTGTGCTCGAGCGCACATTGGCGCACTACAGAGCATTTTTAACGGATGTGGGATGTGCGAGTGCGCATTTGCGATCGATCGCAAGTCTGGTGCGATCGAGCGCACTAGACATCTTCAGCTTGACCCTTGTTTACTAAAATAGCCATAACTTTCTCTAGAAAAATCATTTTTGCAAGCCGTAAAATCCCTCAGAAAATAGACTTCCGGATCTTTCCAAGCATATATGGCTCATCTCCTGGTTCTTCCGGAATCAATACAGTAAAATCCACAAAAATGACTGATCTGTAAGGCGATTTTGGCAATTTTAGTGAAACTCCTTTCCCAGTGCTTGTAAACCTGAAAAACAACGAAAACAACTCAAAGTGACAAATTCCTAAGCTAATAAATGTAAATTAAAGGGCCAAAATATGCAATATTTGGCACTCATCACAAGTCATCCTCATCGGACTTATCTCTTAAAGTCCGAGGAGTTTGATTCAAGTTATCCTCCTCGGACCTATCTTTAAAACTTTGAGAATTTCGGTCCAGGTCATCTTTCTCGGACTTATCACCAAAATTCTTAGGAGTTCGATCTAGGTCATCCTCCTCAGACCTATCACCAAAATTTTGAGGAGTTTGATCCAAGTCAACCACCTTAGACCTATCGCCAAAATTCTAAGGAGTTCGATCTAGGTCATCCTCCTCGGACCTATCGCTAAAACTTCAAAGAGCTTGATCAAAGTAATCCTCCTCGGACCTATCATCAAAACTCCAAGGAGCTTGATGCAAGTCATCCTTCTCCTATCTCTAAAACTCTGAAGAGTTCATGCCAAGTTTTATTCCTCGGACTCATCTCTAGATACCAAGGAAATCACTTCGATTTAAGTCCCTCAGACTTTACACTCACTTCCGATGAGGTAGCATTGAGCTTTTAAGCTTCCTCAGAGTCTACATTCCCTTCCAAAGAGGTAGTGCCGAGCTATTAGTTTTCCTTGGGCATGGAACATTTAAAGTGTAGCTCTGAGCTATCCCTCAATTTATTCGAACAAGTTTGAGTCTCTCTACCTACTTAGTAGCAAAGTACCCACACAATCAGACCTGATCTGAACAACACATAAAGGAATCATACTTCAAACATTCTACTTCCTCAACCGCATAACTGCGTTTAAGAAAGTGATGGACATTTGATAAGTGCCTAAATGCCCCTTAATTTACTCTTGTTAGGCTTTTTGAGTATACATTTCAGTAGATTCTACTTTATTTTCGTGTTTTCTGTGTTTTCCATAAGTCTTTGAAGAAAAGAAGACATTTTGGAGCTTTAAGGAATAAAAAGCAAAGATCTGTGTACCAGCAAGGTGCGCTCGAGCGCACCTATCTTATGATCGAGCGCACAAGCACACGAGCGCACACTTGCGCTCGAGTGCAACCCTCATACGCTCGAGCGCACACACACCAGAGGTGGCAGAGCCAGATATGGAAATAAATCTCTGGACCTCAAATAGGAAATTAGGGTTTCAAGGCACCCTTAGAGCCCTATATATAGCCTTGTAAAACACAGAAAACACACCTTTCAATAACTTTTTGATTACCTTTTGTTTTTGGCTTGAAGTTGTAGGCTTGGAGAGGAATTGATGACTCGTCTCCCTAGTCTTCTTCGGGTTTTATTTTTCTGTTCTTTTTTTATTGTTATAATGTTTAGTTTAACTAGCATGTGTAACTATACTCTTATAGGGCTTGATTGAAGCCCTAGTTATGCTTTTCCACATATATATTCATTGATTACCTTTACCTATAGCCATGTTATAATGCTTAACTTGATTAATACATGTTTGTATTTAAATTCCTCATATGTGTGTGTCTGATCAACTTATGCATGTGGTATGGATTTGTTAGTTGAATCAATTTAGATGACCGAGTCCTAGGTTCAACAATAATAACAAAAGATATCCATACCGAATTCTTGGGTTAATCAACATAGGAAACAGGGAGCGGACCAAGCCCTAAATCCCGTGTGGTTGTCGATCTCCACAGCCCTTATGCTCTCTTAAGGAACAACTCAGTATACACCTATGCTGAATCCCTTAAAGGATAAAAGAGTTAGAGTATACACCATGCCTAACTCATTTCTTAGGGAGCTCAATAGCCTAAGATGTGGACCAAGCCCTTAGGTTGGCAACCATTAGGTATTCATAATAAGGCTAGAGCATTGGCACCTTACTTAGTGGGAAAGTGTAATTAGTGGTGGATATCACAGCCCCATGTTCTTATTATTATTAACTCACATTTTACATTTATTTCTCTTTTTACTTTGAGAAACTAATTCTAAATCGAAGTTTACCAATCCCTGTAGAAATGATCTCGCACTTGCACACTATACTACCATTGACCTTGTGCACTTGCAAGTAAAATAAGTACGATTATTCGCTTATTAATTTAGGTGGATAAACGTGCAACAAGTTTTTGGTGCCGTTGCCGGGGATTGCACTAAATTTATTTCTAGGATTATTTTCGTTTAGTTTAGTAATTTTTATTTTTTTATCACTTCTTCTGTTTTATTTTTATTAACAATCGTAAATTTTAAGTTTTTTTTAACTTTATTTTTGTTTAATCCAAAACCTAATATTTTTCCTTCTCCTTTTCTATTTCAGGCACACCAGGAGAACTTTCTGTACCACTTACGATCGAGCACATTTGAGGCAGAGAGTTACCTGAGCAACAATGTTAAACTACTGCACTAAGGCGATTGTTACCAATTCATGCACGGGCTCCGATCCAAACATCCAACATTCTTTCCCCTCGACACCAAACTTGAGGGAACTATCCGACAAAAGCTTAGAGACAATTCCGAAGAGGTAGAAGAAGAGATTGAGGAAGAAGCTCAAATGGCGGAACAAATCGAAAATCAACAACCACCTGAGCGAAGACCGATGAAGCAATCCTTCATCCCATAGAACCTTGATCAACCTCTTACATTATGTATCAACCTGAGGCGGAAGGCAACTACTACATATCTCCGCTGATACTTAGTGCACTGACTCACTTTAGGGGCACGCCTAATGAGGATCCACACTTGCACCTTCGGGAGTTCTTCGACCTCTGCAAGTTCCAGCACATCCGAGGCTTAGACTAAGAAGAAATAAGGTTAATTATTTTCCATTTTTCCTTAAAAGATAATGCTAAATTGTGGTACAATTCTTTGCCTGCAGTTTCTATCCACACTTGGGAGGAGTTGGCCAGCAAGTTCCTACAAAAAAAATTTCCAGCCTAGAAGACAAGGCAACAAAAGGATGGAGACCTATTCTTCGAGGCTTGGGGACACTTCAATGAGCTACTACTCAAATGCCCACATCACAATCTACCTCAGGATAAACTAGTACAAGCTTTCTATGAGGGTTTAAGTGATACTAATAAAAATATTGTGGATTCAGGTTGTGGAGGAGTGCTGATGGAAAATAGCACCGAGGAAGCAATGGAATTATTTGAGACCTTAAGCGAACACACCCAGCAGTTCTCCTCTTGAGGTAAACCTAAATGGAGGATCCTCTACTCAAATAGCTACTGTGGAAAGGAAATTGGATCTTCTAGTTAAAGCCATGGCTACTAAGAATGCATCACCTAATCCACCAGCTACACTACTGCAAGTATGTGCGATATGTTCCCTATTCGATCATAATACTGATACATGTCCCCTGTATTCATCTACAGACCCTGAGCAAGCAAACTTAGTGGGACAAAACAACTATCCACCGAAGAACAATCCTTATACAACCACCTACAACCCTGGATGGCGAAATCACCCAAACTTTTCTTGGAGCAACAATCAGAATGGTAAAGAGCAGCAAAGAAACTTCCAACCAGCAGCCCAATCTGTTCCCGAACCAAAGAAGAGCGACCTCGAAAGTCTTGTAAGGCAACTGGCAACTCAGCCGCAGCAGCTGATGACCTCACACGAGCAGTTCATGGAAGAATAAATGCAATTTCGGACAGAGATGAGACAAACCACTGCAAAACATGGATAAGCTATTCAAGGATTAGAGGTACAAATGGGACAATTGGCCAAGGAACTGAGCAGCAGAAAGCAAGGAGAGCTTTCAGCCCAACCAATACCCAATCCAAGAGGACATCAACAAGTGAATACTGTGACAACCCTAAGAAGTGGAAAGATCATAGGTGTCGATAAGCCTGTACAAGCATCTCCAGACAAAGTATCCACATCTAAGGTAAATGAGATAGAAAAGGTAAATGCACCTCCGTCCTTTCCTTAAAGGTTAGTAAAGCCTAACAAAGAGACTAAACTAATTGATATTTTCGAAACTTTGAAGAAAGTGGAAATAAACATTCATTTATTAGATGCAATTAAACAAATTCCTGCATATGCTAAATTTTTGAAAGATTATTGCACTAACAAAAGGATGTTTCAGGAGCATGAGACAGTAGCCTTGACGGAAGAGGTGAGTGTTGTATTATTAAGGAAATTATCACCAAAGCTGAAAGATCCAGGTAGTTTTACCATTCCTTGCAGGCTAGGTGACCAACTGTTTGAGTATGCACTATTGGATCTTGGAGCAAGTGTCAACCTGCTGCCATATAGTGTATTCGAGACACTAGGTTTAGGGGAGCTTCAACCAACCTCTGTCACCTCGCAACTGGCTAACAGAAGCATCAAACGACTGAGAGGTATTCTCGAGGATGTTTTGGTAAAAGTAGGTAAATTTATTATACCTGCTGATTTTATAGTATTAAATATGGAAGAATGTACTATGCCATTACCTCTACCCATCATCTTAAGACGACCCTTTATAATAACTGCTGACACAAACATTAGTGTGAAAATGGGCATTGTCACTATGAAGGTGAATGATGAGGAGATAGAATTTAAAATATTTAATACATTAAAATCAACCAACAATGATAATGAATGCCCTAATGTAAGCTTAATGCAAGGTGTTGTGCAGAAAGTTTTTCAGGTCCATCACAGTGATCCAGTGGAGACCACCCTCAACCATGGTGTCCTAAGATTAGATATTAAGCCAGAGGATGACAACGTGATTAAAGACATCAATAAAGCCATGCATCCCTTTAAGGACACACCAAAACTTCCAAGCAACTATATTCCTTCAGTTGAACCTCTTGAGCCTACTAATACTATTTTTCCCTTTTCTATTATCTAGGCACCCAAATCTAGGATTAAGCAGCTACCAAGGGCACTTGAGCCACCTGATGTGGGCTCTAAGTACCCTTTTCAAAGAGAATAACAATGAAGCTACTGTAGAGAGCGCTTGAGCAAGTCCTACTTTCACAAACCTATAGCTCAAGCGCCTCTATCAAGGTTAGTGGTACTGAGGCCACTAACATGCGGTATGGTTGTATTGTTCTCAATTTATTATTTTAGTCTTGGTAAGTTTTAAATCCTCTATATATTTTGCCTTACGCTCGAGCGCACTATTCAATGCGATCGAGCGCACATTCACTACGCACTATCACGATCGAGTGACTCATTACATATTTGCACATTAGTGTGATTGAGTGCACTTTACCATGTGCTCGAACACACTTGGGGCAGAGAAAGCACATGATATTTTTATTCACACTTCACTCACAAACCCATTTTTCTCACACTACGCTCCAGCGCACTTCTTCTTCTGTCTATCGCACTTGTCATCTCCCCAAACTAAATCTGTTTTAAATCACCCCCTCACCTCCGACTCTCCACACCAGCACCACCTCACCACTATAAACAACCCGACCACCAACACAAAACATCCTTATTTTCACTAAACAACCACTTTCTTCCAAAGTCCAAACACAGTATACGAAAACCTTATTTTGTTCTACTTACTTGCACACCATCACACACAGATTTTTCGTTTAAATTTTTATACTATTATGAGGTTATCTTGTGTGTTGATTGATTACCTTCATGACTACAGGTGGTTGGGATCGAGTTTGCATATTTTCTACAGCTTCGAGTTTTCGGTGCACATCAACTGTTCGACATATTGCTTAAGTGAGTGTGCTCGAGTGCAGGAACTTTGTGATCAAGCATAACCCAATCTGTGCGATCGAGCGCACATCGACTGTGATCGAGCGCAATCACACCAGAAGCTACACCAGACTACATAAAGCAGATGGCCTCCAGTTCTCGAGCCGCCAGCAGTCACTCCTAGTCCACCCGGCCTACTTTTGAGCAGCGTGACATCCTATTCGAAACTACATTCAACATAAATGAGGACTGCAAAAGTTTAGACACCACTAGATGGGCAGTTCAAGAGTTTAAGGCCTGGGGTCTCAAGCAGCCGTTCAAGCCGGTCTGTTCAACGACTTACACCAGATTCGTGGTCAGCTTCTACGAGAACTTGACTTATGATTGCACCCGACCAGAGATCTTATTCTCTTCAGTCCGGGGCAGATTCATAGAGCTGACCATCGCCGACATCACCAGTCCCCTCCATTGTTGTGATGAGTCCCCTCTAGAGGACAGTCATATGGAGGAGCACCCAGACCCGTTTCCTCTGCCACACATCATAAGGGATATGTGTGCGGGCCAGTATATGGATCGGCACAACAACGCAGGGAATCGATCGAGGTTGCCTCCCCGTTTATGGTTCGTGGACTCCGTCCTCCAGCGTAACAACCATTAGATATTCATAATAAGGCTAGAGCATTGGCACCTTACTTAGTTGGAAAGTGTAATTATGGTGGATATCACAACCCTATGTTCTTATTATTATTAACTCACACTTTACATTTATTTCTCTTTTTACTATGAGAAACTAATTCTAAATCGAAGTTTACCAATCCCTGTGGAAATGATCTCGCACTTGCACACTATGCTACCATTGACCTTGATCACTTGCAAGTAAAACAAGTACGATTATTCGATAATTAATATAGGTGGATAAACGTGCAACAACATCTACTGTAAGGAAAAATTCTCCATCCAATGATATGATTACACGTTACACCCACCAAGGGTTAAAGGATAATTTGACAACCATCCCATAACATTGTGATATGTGGCAACCCTCAAGGATAAAAAAGTAATCTCATGACTTAGACAAACCAACCAAGAAAAAGACTACACATAACAGAGGTGATGTAGAAGAATTTTTTCCATCCAATGACATAATGACACGTGGCGCCCTCTCAAAGGCAAAAGGGTAATTTCGCAAGAAGGACAAGCAACTAATCAGACAAGGTTAAATGGCAAATGGCATAACGATACTTTCACGTTAGAACCCTAATCCTACTACAACACTCCAGCCTAGAGATAAGCTCAGTCTTATCTTCAAACAAGCCCTAATCCTATCAGGATAATTGGAAATTTAAAGAAATTCTACCTCATCAACAAATAAGATCTCATTAGGACTCTACCTTCAACACTATATAAGGGGGTTCTCTCCATCATAAAGTACAAACAACAAATATTCTTTACTCTCCAACTTTTATATTTTTAAGCTCTATTCTAAATTAGGCATCAAAGAGTCTCCCCGGTGGCACAATCTCTTCGGTCCTTCGACAACTCCTTAGGTTTTCTGGTTTTTGTGTGCGCATGTTCAGTTGTTAGGTCGTTCGTATTCTACGCAGATTTTCGGCATCAACAGATTGGCACTGTCTGTGGGAATTCTTTTTACAATCCCGAAAGAATAAGAACTCATTTGTTACGATGTAGGGCAAGAACACTACCAAAAGCACCACTAGATCTATGACCAGCAACCGACAAACTGGCTCTAGTCTCCCTATTATTCAGGAACACGCCACCGTTAACCAGAATCCCAGTAATCCTTGAGAAGTCTCAATAGGATTAACATTCCCAGTCCAACCAGCCTCCGAAAAACCCAAGCATTCAGGTCCCACCAAGGCAGGACACCCAAACTACTCAAAATCCAAACGCTCCGGTAACCTAGGAGCAGTTGGCAGAACTTACTCAATTCGTAACCAGTCTAGTTGAAAAGATCGAGGAACATGCTCATTTGCCACCCAGCAAAGTCCTCAATTTATGAGGCACAATGATCACTGAGGTCATAGTCAATCCATAATCAGATCTACTCCAAATCCAAAAACAAAGTTCCAAAGCTTCTCCACTGCCTAAAACCACAGACCTAGATCTTAAACTTGAGGAAATGGAAAAAAGAATTGGGGAAGCTTTTAAGGGGCGAAGCAACAATATCTTGGATGAACTCAGCTCCAAAGATTCTTCATTCACTCAAGACATTTTTGATACTCCTCTCCCCAACATTTTTGGATGTCTGTCATCAAGGCCTATAATGGCACAACTGATCCTATAGATCATCTTCAGCTTTATAAAACTATTATAATGCTACATCATCATCTAGATGCAATGTTGTGTTAGGATTTTCCTCTAACGCTCAAGAAAGCTGTTGGTACTTAGTATTCTCATCTCAAACCAGGGAGCATAGAATCCTTTAATGATCTAAGTCGCACATTCGCTACACATTTCCTCAACAGTAAAGGGCCTCGAAGGACTTCAAAGAGCCTCTTTAGCATTATTTAGCATAGAGAAAAAAAGTTTTGAGATTATTTCAAGGTTTAACATCATAGCTTAGGAGATCTCGGATCTAGACCCAACAATTTAGACCCTCGCCCTTTAAAAAGGGGCTCACATCAAGCTCTTTCAGTTTCAAGCTCACTATGCATCTCCCCAAAGACATGAATGAAATCCTCGCTTGGGCCGAGAAATATATGACTACTGAAGATGATCAGGTATTTTGAAGGGAAAGGGAGGAAAGAAAAGACATAAAGAAAAAATAAACCACAGAACCAAGAAGCAACCCGTCGGCCAGAGAGTAACACCAGGGGGCCTCAACAATATGATTTCTACACTCCGTTGAATGCGTCTGGGTCTAATTTATTGATGAGCATCCAAAACTGTGATATTCTTCACTGGCCCCCAAAATCTATATGCCCCAATGATGATAAAGACTAGTCCAAGTGGTTCCAGTTTCACAAGGATCATGCCAAGCATTGAAAAATCAGATCGAGTCCCTCATTCGCCGAGGGTATTTGAAAGAATTCACTAGCTCCCGTAATAGATACTCCATGAGAAAAATGTCCTGACCAACCTTTTTTCAAGTGAGACTCTTGATGTAGCCTGAAATAGAACCCTCAATGAGACCTAAGCCCTCAAAGTGTGTAAGGCCCAAGAAGGAATTCAAAGGAAAAAATAAGAGATGATGGGTATCATCCGATTGCAGCAATAGACACTATCAAAACAATTTATGGAAGACCAACCATGGAAAGGCATTCAACTCATGTCAGAATTTCTTACATTTGGCCAGTAGTTTCTGTAAGTATGCCACACAAAAGAGTTAAAATCGAGCAAGTGATCTTTTTCATGGATAATGACCTAGAAGAAGTGTAGACATCCCATGATGATGTGGCGGTTATTACCCTCCTCATTGAAAGTTACATTATGGAACGAGTTCTAGTTGATAATGGAAGCTCAGTAGACATAATGTATTACGACGCCTATAAAAAGATGAAGCTAAGAGATGACCAGCTCCAGTCCGTTGCCTCCCTACTTTTTTGGCTTTTTAGGGAAGCTCGTATTCAGCAAAAGCAGTATAGTTCTACCCATAATGGTAAGAGCTGCAACTCGAAAAAATCACTGTGATTACAACATTCTTAGTTGTTAAACATCTGTCTTCTTATAACTCTCTGTTGGGGAGACCAATGCTGAACGAAACGAGGGCTATAGTTTCAACCTTTCACTTGAAAATGAAGTTCCCCATGGAAAATGAGGTTAGAGAAGTCTAAGAAAATCAGCAAACATCCTGTACATGTTACCTTAACTCAGTTAGAGGCCACCAAAAAATCGATACCTTACCTATAGAGGTTGAGGACCTACGGGATAAGCTCAAAACCCAACGAGACCAGCTAATAAAAGACATGGTAATGATCCCACTGAATGGAGCAAGGGACAACAAGACTATGCAGATCAGGTCAAACCTACCCAAAGAACTTAAAGGCTCGATGGTCTCATTCCTCCAAAGGAATCAAGACGTATTCGCCTGGTCCACCGTGGACATACTAGGAATAGATCTGTGGGTTATTGTCTACAGACTGAATGTGAACCCAAATTACAAACTTTCAATTTAGAAAAATAAGATCGTTTGCACCCGAAAGACAGAAGGTCATAGAAAAAGAAGTGGATAAGCTTAAAACGACAAACTTTATACGGGAGGCCTATTATCTAGATTGGGTCGCCAACATTGTCATGGTTAAGAAGGCCAATGGAAACTGGAGGATTTTCTTTTGATCTCAACAAGATCTGCCCAAAAGATAGTTTTCCTTTGCTTCGGATAAACTAGTTGGTCGTTGCCACCTCTGGGTATGAGCTATTAAGCTTCATGGATGCTTATTCAGGCTACAAAGAAATTCTTATGCACCCATCGGATCAGTTAAAGACCGCCTTCATCACCGATAAGGGTCTTTATTACTACAAGTTTATACCTTGAAGGCTAAAGAATGCAGATACGACCTACCAAAGGCTAGTCAATAAGCTCTTCAAAGAGTAGATCAGGAAGAATATGGAAGTTTACATTGATGACATGCTAGTAAAAAAATCAAGGCAGAGGATCTTGGACAATTCTTGCCCCTTCCATGTGTTTTTTTTATAATAAAAATTAAAACTTCACGTGAACACTTCTAGACATTCTTACTGTTTGCCGTTTTTCTCTTTTTTATATATATATTTTTAATATATATAATATTATTATATTATAATTATTTTAAACTTTGTATAACATGGAAACTTGTCCATGTTTCCAGTGTCTTTTACTTTTTTTCCTTTTTTTATTATATGTGAAATTACTAAATTATCCCCACCCTTAAAGTAAAGATATTACAATTCTACCCACCATATAAAAAATTTGACCTTGAAATTTTCTTACCTACATTAGAAAAAAATTGAGGATATTGTTTTCTCATGTTTGCTTCATGTTCGCACATAATTTCTTCAACATCTCGATTTCGCCAAAGCACTTGCACTAATGGGATGACTTTATTCCATAAAACATGTTCTTTTGTATCTAAAATTTTGATTGTCACTTGCACAAAAGATAAGTCTTCCTAAATTTCTATAGATTGACATGGAATCACATTCGACTCATAAGGTATATATTTACGTAAAGTAGACACGTGAAAAAAATTATGTAACTGAGCAAGTTCTGGAGGTAATGCCAGTCTATAAGTATTAGTTTAATTCTCTCAATAATTTCATATGACCCAATATACCAAGGACTCAGTTTCCCGTTCTATCTAAAACGTAGTACTCTTTTTTAAGGAGAAATCTTCATATGTACCCAACCACCTATCTAAAACTTAAGAGGCCTCCGTCTTTTATCCACATAACTCTTTTGTCTACTCTAGGCTACTCTAAGATGTTCTCTTATTAGTTTGATCATCTCAGATGTTAAATCTATTAATTCTGGCCCCAAAATATGGAGCTTGATACCTAAATTGCATATTTTAATTTTGGGGTTTATATTTCGACTCGTAAAAGTGTGTGCCTGTTCAATTTAAGTCATTTTTTTTTACTTAGGCTTCTGAAACTTGGAAATAAGTAATTAAAGTAGATTTAAGTAATAAAAATATGCTTTGAGGGAATTTTTGAATTTTTAAAGTATAGTGGGGTATTTTGTGAAAGAAAAGTAAAGTAGAAGGGTGGTTTTGCAATTAAGGGAAAGTTCTTTATATAAATAGGTTGAGAGTGTGAGAAAAAGACCAGAAATTGCTGGAAATTTCTAGAGAGGTTGAGAGAGAGGAGAGAAAAAGAGAGAAAGAATGAGAGAAGAGAAATAAGGGAAGAATGAGAGGAAGAAAAAGAGAAAAGTTGGGAGTTTTCTTACAAAACTCAAGGTAAAAAACTTGTTTTCCTTCTCTTTAAATTGTCAAATAAGTTTATTACATAAATTATTTGAGTTTTGGAGTTTGAATTTAAAGAGAATCTTAAGAAAAAGGTTTGTTTAAAAAAAAAAAATGGGTTTTGTGCAAAGTTAGTTGATTTGAAAATTTTGAGTTCATTTCTTCCTATGGGTAACGTTTATTCTTTGATTTTAAGCTCTTAGGAACTTGTATTTTGTCTAGATTGGAAATCTCTTGAAAGACTAGGGATTTATTTTGAATAAAAATGGTCTTTTATAAATAATAATAAATTCTAATTTCCTAACTAGACAGTCGACTGTCTCGAGTGCACAGTCGACTGTGCAACCTTTTGGTGAATGGACAGTTGGTGCAAGGATTCTGGGAAAATCACAATCAACTGCCCAAAATGGACAATCAATTGTGCAAGGCTTCTGGACAGTTCACATTCAACTGCTTAAAATGGGCAGTTGACTGTCCGAGCCCTTTAACTTGTTTTCAGCCCTGTTTTTTTTAGAAATAACATACTTTTGTTAAAGTATTTCAATCCTAAACTCTTCCAAAATAGTATGAGCTTGAGTTCATGAAAAAGTTTTGAAAGTTAAGAGCTTGAAAAGATTTCTTTTGTTTTAAATCACGTTAGAACAAATTTTGTAAAAGTTTTAAATAAAATAGAAAAAGAATGTGTGACTTAACCTCTAGATAGTATGCTCATATGAATCCTATAATATGCTTGGATATATTTAATTATACATTTCTTGAATGTTTAAACTAAGTATATATATGTTGAGTGTGGTTAAAAGAAAACACCAAAGGCTAGAAAGTAATCCAAGATTGGGGCTTTGTATGACAAAGGTGAGTTTCACCTTATTATTAGTAAGCAATGTGAAACATACAAATGAATGATGAAAAATTATAAATATATTCATATAAATGATTATGGAAATGAAAATAATATAGTGATAACAAATATATATATATATATATATATATATATATATATATATATATATATATGAATTGTGAATATATAAGATATGAGTTTGGAAATGATTTGATGTAGTTGTGTTTGGGGAATTGTGATGTGTGTAATTATAATGAAAATAGTTGCTTGGGTTGTTATGAATTAGTGAAGTGATTAGTTGATGAATAATTTATTGCAAACCATTTCATCATGATTGCATTTTTGTATGATAATAATTGTTTGATGGTACGTTAATGAGGGGTTAGTGACGGGTGAGGCCGATAGGTCCTTTCAAATAAAGGGTGTAAGGGTACCGAAGGATATTGGACGAGCAGGACCCCGCCTGAAAATGGGTGAAGGGGGATTCATTGTGATATGATATGATGATATGACATACAGGTACGTGGGGAGACGTTCCCGTGATGATGAGATTAACTTAATGAGAGGCAATGATATGATTGTCCATTGAATTGCATAATATTACATTTCATGGATACATGTGTTGTAATTAGCCCATGATTAATTGTGAGGACTGTAGAAATGATGTTGTTGGCACTTGTATTGTTTCGATGTGGATAACTATCTAATGTATGCTTATGAGGGTTATATACAGGAAATAATTGGTGATTTGACATTGTACATAGTGTGCGTAATTCTAAGGAGTGAGTTGGAGATTTGATCTTGCAATTATGAAAAGAAATAGAGTGATTTATGAAAAGGGGAAGAATAACTACCTTAAGGTATGGTCAAGGATAAAAAGGAAATTTCATGTGATTCAGATCTATTAAGAAGTTGAATTGGAGGCTAAGAACTAATTAAATAGATTATGTTAAATTTAAAAGTAACTATAGAGGAAGAGTTTAGAGTAATAACCTATTGAATGGGGTTCGTTAGCTAGGCATGAGAATAAATGACTCAAACCAAAACATGATGAAATGCATTAAATGGATCAATAAGTATTCTTTAACTAAAGGCAAAAATTAATTGAGATTGAATTGTAGAATTCGGGGAGGGTGTATTTTGTTAATATTATGACGAATTATATATATTCTATTGGTAAACAGTCATATGTTGGAGTTGAATTTATTAATATTTAATTTAAGTGCAATGATGTGGAGGTTTCAAGTTTAAAACTAAGATATCCTTAAATCATAAAAGATAAATCATTGTATCTACCAAATTGACAAAAAGATATATAAAATTGTGTAGGTAATCAGGAGTTGGGTTTCCGAGACTTATTAACCAGATTTCTACTTAACTAAATTAAACTTGTGAAGTTAGTGGCTAGAGTCGAGTTTGGGGACTTAAAAAGAAGTGTTGAGAAAAAAAAATCTCGAGAATTATATTTACTTACGGAATATACGTACTTGGGACTATTGAATGATAGAAATAGGTGAATCATCGGTGAACTACCTTTTTTGCTGAGATGACCTTTGGAGAGAAGTGCGAGCGAATTTGTACAGTAAGTTGAGATTCTGAGAATTAAGTCGAGTTTGAGTCGTACAGGAATTTGAGGGGAGTGAGGGACAACATGGATTCAGATTTTGGAAATTGTGACGACGATCTGTTACCTATAAGAAAAGTTTGGTATTTGTCTAAGGTTTAAACATGGTTAAACTTTAAACAAGAGCTGGAAGAATGAATTTCAGCATGTTCAAAGAAGTGCACATAAGTGTGCGCCTCACTTTGGGTGTGTGCACACCTCTCCTTTCAGCAAGACAAAGAAGTGTACATAGTTTTGAAGGGTCCAGCATCAGTGTGCGCCGCAGCCGTGCTCCTCCTAGGCTGTGGTACCCAACAAGTGAGGATGCTGGAGGAAGGCCAAGGCCACGGCGCCCCTTACCCAAGGCTACAGCACCCAGAAAGTGGTGAAAAGGTGTTTTGCTTAAGGCCGCAGCGCGCCCTATTGGAGACCTAGGCGCTAAGCACATTGATGCACACATGATTAACTTGATTCAACCTTTTGTTAAGTGTATGGGTGCAAGTCCAAAATGCACAGCATCATTTAGGATTGACGGAGGGCCATGGTTGATTGGTCATCAAGATCTAAGGGTGGAGAATAACACTCAAGATTGGTCAAGAAGTTGATGCACTATATAAAGGGTCACCTAGCTTCATTCTATAACAACATATAATCAATTGAGTGATTACAAGTTATGCCATACAAGTGATCAAGAGATACAAGAGAGAATTGTGTGAGAGTGCAAAGACACAAAACACAAGAGGGACTCATTGTAGTAAGGCTGGTTGTAAAGAAAGAGTAGCATATATTTGATAAAGAGCTTTTGTAATAGTCCTTATCATCTTCTTTCTTCTTTTCTTTGTTTCTTCAAGAACTTGAGCTTCTTGGAAAGGGGTGCTGTGATGGTAAAAGAACCATTGATTTAGTGTAGAGAGTTAAGAGGAACTCACAGGACGTAGGCTATTGTCGAACCTCGATAACAAATTGTTTGTCTTCTTTCTTTCTTTGATTTCTGTTTCTGTTTCCAATTCCTAATCTTTACAAGTCACTCTAGACTTGGGTATTTGGAAGATCACCACCTGGGCATCTTGTCATAGAAACGGTAACTGATAGTAGTGTTAAGCACATGCAGTTTGAGTAGTGAGTTAATGAGTAGGTAAATTGAATTGAAAGGGATTAACTAAAACAATATAGAGTTATAGTAAGGAGAGCCTTGAGATTTTTGTGAATGTTGATTAAAAAGGTATACAACATTTCCAATTTAAGGAAGAGATATTAGTTCTTGATTCAATTGATTTTTTTCATACTTATACCATTGAGGCTTGTTGAGAAAATCACCACAAGAAATCTCAGGTTGTGATCTTTCCCAAACACCCAAATCCAGAATGATTTGTACAAAACCAAAACAAGAATTAAAGCATAAAAGAGAACACAAGCAATTGTTATCGAGGTTCGACAATGTGCCTACGTCCCCGTGAGCTCCTTTGAGCTCTCTGCACTAAATCAATTGAGTTCTTACAATTACAGCAACATCCCTTCAAGAAACCTCTTGTTCTTGAAGAATGAAAGAAGAGAAAAGAAAGAGATAAGAACTAAGTATTTCCATGGAATTTTTCCTAAGAAAATTCCAATTACAAAGCTCTTGAATCCCCAATCTTGACTACTCTCTCTCACTAGAAAGACCTCTCCAAATTTGAGAGCCTTTCTCTTTAAACAACCAGCCTCTCTTGAATGGGTCTCTCTTGTGTTTTTGTGTCTTTGAACTTTCACACTTGTTGTTATGCCTTCATCTAACTCTACCTTTGTTTAAGCAATTAAACCCAAACCCATTGTGCAGAGAACTCAGGATCCAAACTCAACTTGAGTCACCATATTAACCGACTCCAATCCTTAGAAGTCTAAGGCAATGATTGAACTTTCTTAGAGGTAGAACTTTAGTACCTAAATCTGCAGGATTTTCTTCCGTGGCCACTTTGTCCACATGAATGCATCCTTCTGAAACATTTTCTTGAATGAAATGATATCAAACATCCATATACTTTGTCCTCTCATGGAACACCAGATTTTTACACAAATGCAATGCACTTTGATTATCCGAATACACCACCACCTGCTCTTTTAGGACCTTCAACTCTTCCAACAACCCTTTGCACCACATAGCCTCCTTAATGGCTTCTGTTGTCGCTATATATTCTACCTCAGTTGTTGAGAGTGCTACCACTGGCTACAACTGAGCCTTCTAACTTATACAACATCTGTTTAAGTTGAAGAAGTAGGAGGTAATCAATCTTTTTTTATCCCGGTCTGCTCTATAGTCTGAATCCGCATAACCTTCAAAATAGATGGACTTACCTCTATTCTCGTAAACAAGCCCCACATCTAAGCTTCCCTTCAAGTACCTCAGCAACCACTTCATCCCAAGCCAATTCTTCTTTCCAGGATTACTCATAAACCTGCTGAGAACACTCATTACATGAGAAATGTAGGGTCTAATGCTTACCATCACAGATCCAACCGCACTAGAATAAGGGACCTTTTCTATTTCCTTCTTCTCCTCATCCAATCTCGGACATTGATCTCTAGAGAACTTGAAATGACCAACAATGGGAACTTTCACTGGTTTTCTATCTTCCATAGAAAACTTAGATATCATCTTTTCTATGTAGAAAATCTGAGAAATCTTCAATCTGTTTTTCTCCCTTTCCCGAATTATACTCATCCCAAGGATCTTCTGTGCATGACCAAGATCCTTCATCTCAAACTCCGAACTGAGTTGAGATTTCAATTTTTCTATCCTCTCATGCAGCTCCGAACCAACAACATATCATCAACATAGATGAGGATGATCACTATTTCCTCCCCTTTGTGACTGTTATAGTACAAGCACGAATCATAGTAGCTCCTCATGAAACCAAGCTAGTCACAAAGGAATCGAACCTCTTATTCCATTGCCGAGGTGATTGCTTCAAGCCATAAAGAGATTTCTTTAATTTGCACACCAAATCCCCATGCCTTCCTTCTTCATAGCCTTCGGGTTGCCTCATACAGATGGTCTCATTAAGCTCTCCATGTAAGAACACTGTCTTCACATCTATTTGTTCGATCTCCCAATTGAATTAGACCACCATTGCTAATACTATCCTTATCGTCTTGTATTTCATAACCAGTGAGAATATTTTAGTGAAATCTATGCCTTCTCTTTGTGTGAACCCCTTCGCCACCAGCCTAGCTTTATACCGGACTTCATCCCCTGGAGTGTTCCCTTATTTGATCTTGTAAATCCACTTACAATCCACAACTCTCTATTTTTCTGGTTTGGGCACTAATTAACAAGAGTTGTTCTTCCTCAAAGAATGTGTTTCCTCCTCCATAGCTAGCTTCCATCTTGATGAATCCTTACATCCCAGGGCATCAATGTAAGTTTCTGGTTCACACCCTCCTTCTGAATAAGGAGCTGTTACATTAGCATCTGCAAAACCATATCTCAAAGGTGGTCTGACCAGTTTCCTTTCCTGGTCCCTTGTGAGCTGATAATCATTCTGATTCCCTGCATCATCCCTTTCTAGTTCAGCCTCCTCTTGATTGTCTTGAGCTTGGCCTTCAACAATGGGCTCTACCTGGTCCAAACCCTCTTACCTTCATTTCTCTACCTGAATAGAATTTTCCTTGATGCTATGCTACACATAAACCGGATGGTTTGCCCACTTTCCCCTGCAAGGTTAGTTTTCTCCAAATAAGGAAATAAATGCTCATTAAAAATGATATCCCTACTTATTATGAGTTTAGTTCCCTTTGGTTCTAAGAACCACAACCTATACCCCTTAACCCCTTCTCCATATCCTAGAAACACACATTTTCTAGACCTTGGGCTAAGTTTATCATTCTTTTGATGTGCAAACGCAGTACATACAAAAGTTCTAAGGTTGTTCAACTCAAAGGGTTTACCACTCCACATCTCCTCGGGAGTCTTGAGATCTAAAGCTCTAAAGGGTGATCTATTAACCAAATACACAGTAGTAGACACAGCTTCCCCCCAAAAATATTTAGGTAATCCGGAACCAATTAACATGTCTTTTCCATAAGGCTCCTATTCATCCTCTCAGCAACTCCATTTTGCTGAGGGGTTTTCAACACCATTCTATGTCTTAGAATCCTATTTAACACACAGAATTTATCAAAATCCTTATTAAAAAATTTTAAGCTGTTATCGGTTCTTAACACCTGATGAGAGTCATAAAATGCATCTTTACAGTACTTAATTCTTAGCATTTTAGGGTTGATCTAGGTTTGAATTGCACTTTTATACCTTAACAACTCTAAAGTGTCATTCTTGGATCATTGATCTATTTTGATGCATTTTCAGGTACTTTAAGTTAAAAAAAAGATGGAAAAGCTATCATTGTTTGAAGTACAATGACTCGATGAACACCAGAGTGAAGGTTCACAAGCACTTGGAAAGAAGTTTCACTAAATTGCCAGAATTTCCCGTACAGATCAATCATTTTTGCAAATTAAACTGTATTGATGCAAGAAGAACTAGGAGATGAGCCAGATATGCTTAGAAAGATCCGAAAGTCTATTTTCTAGAGAATTTTACGACTCGTTAAAATGATTTTCCTAGAGAAAGTTATAGTAGTTTTAGTAGACAAATGTCAGGCCTCCAGAACAGCACCAGCCAGCACCATGGTGCTCCTCAGCCAGCACCACGGTGCCCAGAACCTCCACATCTTGAACCACCAGCCAGCACCACAGTGCCCATAAAGGAGCACCACAGCCCGCACACATTTTTCTTCTCCGAGCTTTACCTAATTAGGATTTTAATGACTTTTAAAACCGTAAAATACCCTTGGACCTTGTGTATTATAAATAGACCACTTAGGGTTTGATATTATTATGATTCAAAACATCGTATTGAGAGGCTGGAGGCTGGGGAAAACATTATGAAGGCTGCCACACTCTCCCTCATGGCCAACTAATCTCTAAGCAAGGCAAAGGGATGAATCCTTAGGTGTAGTTGTTCTTATTTTCTAGTCTTGATTCATTGTAGTTTGGATTTATTATCATTAAACATTGTTATGATTTACTTTTTAATCTAATTAGAAGATTTCCCCTTAATCTGGTGATTGCATCCTTCTGCCCCATATAAGTCTAGTCATGCTCTTCTTATGTGATGTTGTTGAGGTATGATTGAGTTCGGTAGATTTCTCTTATAGATTTTTCCATTACTACGGTATTGTCATTATGATATATTGTCGTTTCTTGATAATCTATAAGTTAGGTCATGTGTGCTTGAAAGTAAAGAGTATTTCATAACAATTACATTAGGGTTTATATATGTGCTTTAATTGAATATTTGCCAATTGCTTGATTGGGATGTGAAACTTGCAATCGAGATAAAAACAACTGAATCAAGATTGGAATAAGGCAGTGAACCTAGGGAGGATTCTCAGACCCTTTTTTTCTCTATTATATTTACACAATTATTTCACACTACTTCAAACTCAGATTTTCTCGTTTAACTTTTATCGTTCGCTTTAAGGTTTGCACTTTCTCTTGTAGTTAGTTTGTCTCCCTGTGGAATCGACACCCCAAAGCCGTGCTACAACTACCGCGTTATGTTTTGGGCGTAACCAAATTTTGGCGCCATTGCCGAGAATACGCGCTTAAGTACAAGAAAGATTGTCAACTTTTGACATGACAGTAGAAGAGTTGTAAATAATTTTTCTTTCCAATAGTTGTAAAGGCGGTAACTTCGTTCCTTTTTTTAGCTTGCTGCATTATTTTTTTGTTTTTTTCCCTTCTTTTTTTTTATAGTATTTGTTTATTATTGTTCTTTTTTTTTCTAAAGTTTTGATTTTCTGATTTTTTTTTATTCTGTTTTAATTTATTTCCTCTCTGATGCAATTGGTGTATGCTTAGACCGAGAGATTCGTGAGGTAGATTCATTAGAGGACCCGAAATAGAATTACCCTCTCCTTCCACGTCCGTTAGTGAAACCTCACCTAAATCAAACCATAGTGCACCCCCATTAGAGAATTTAGAGGATTTTGTTAACATGGCCAATAACCCTAATGAGAATGTTGCTAGGACACTTCAGGATTACCTCCACCCTACACGCACAGCCACACCATCATGCATCATGTTTCCAACCTATACTCTCCAACTAGAGTTTAAAACAGGGATGATATAGTTACTCCCTACATTTCATGGCTTGGATAGTGAAAACCCATAGGTTCACATTAGAGAGTTTGAGGAAGTAGTCGAGACTTTTCATAGTCAAGATGAAACCGATGACATTGTAAGACTTAAGTTCTTTCCTTTCGCTTTGAAGGATAGAGCTAAGAGTTGGCTATACTCACTAAGACCATGATATATTGGGTCGTGGACTGAGATGACTCGAATTTTCTTTAATAAATACTTTCCCCAACACAAGACCAATGCTTTAAAAAGACAAATCTCCACCTTTGCATAAAAGGACAGCGAGACTTTGTATCAGGGTTGGGCGAGATTTAAGGAGTTGTTTAGTATGTGCCCTCACCATGGGTATGAGAGTTGGCGCTTGGTGAGATATTTTTATGAGGGACTTACATATAGAGAGTGTCCATTTGTAGCGATGATGTGTAATGGTGAGTTCTTGGAGAAAGATCCTGATGAGGCCATAGAGTACCTCAATGAGCTTGCTGAAAAGCTCACACTTAGACTAGACCTAGTGCTAATGAAAGCACAAATAGGTCACGACCTATAGGGCACCCGAATGGTGGTGAAATTTACCATCTTAGGGAAGAGAATAACCTTAAGGCCAAGGTCGAGATACTCACTAAGGAACTAGAGGTGTTAAAGACTAAAAGCTCAAAGCTAACACAAGCAGTTAATTATGCAAGGTCCTTTGAACTATGTTTTGTGTGTGGTGGGGTAAATCATCTCACCCAAGAGTGCCCCACATTTACTGAGATGAGAGGGATGTATGAGAAACAATGTAATGCCTTAGGCATTTACAAGAAGCCTTTGGCACCCTTCTCTGATACTTATAATCCGGGGTGGCAAAATCACCCCAATTTCAGCTGGAATTCTTAAAACCAGCAGCTTGCACAACCCCCTGCACCATATCTTGAACCATATCATGCACCTGTATCTTCTATGAGTTCTTTAGAAGTAACTTTACATGCTTTTATTGAGGCACAGGGTAAGACTAATCAAAGACTTGAATATTTAATTACGTAGGCTGTTGAAGAAAATAAAGAGATAAAAAGCCAAGTGTCCAAGTTGATGAGCTACTTGAGTGTGACTGAGCGAGGTAAGTTCCCTTCTCAAGCTCAGTCCACACCTCATGGTCAACACCTAGCGCAACAGAATTTGAAAGAGGTGAATGCCATTGAGACACTAAGTGGTAAGTTATTACACATCCCAACAACGAAAAAATCAGAGGATGTGGATGAAAGCCACCAAGCATACATGATTGACTCATTCATGGAAAAGGTCCAGCACTTTAATCCATTGGAGTCCACCCTCACCCATGGCTTCACAAGAGCATATATCAAGCCATAATTTGTGGATGTTACTGATGACATCCTTGAGGCCTCTCCAAAGCATACAAACATCGAATTTGGCAATGAAGCAGTGGCCGGTGCATTCAACCTGTGTTTGTCTAGGAGGGGATAGGAGCGTCTGGCTGAAGGCATAAAACTTAGTGCTTATGGGAGGCACTCCACAGCATATTCTTTTTACTTTTGTTGTTTTCATATTTCTTTTTCTTGTTTATTGTTCATATTTTTTTTTTCTTCTGTTTTCTAGTATTAACTTAGTATTTCTTTTTCAGGGACAAATATACGAAGCAGTTCAAATGGTGGAGCACAATTTTCAGCTTCTGTGCACCTTTGGCTACAAAGGGAGTTTCCTTTACTCTTTCTTTTACATTGAGGTCAATCCAATTTTTAAGTTGGGGGTGGAGGAAACGCATCTCTTTGTTTCCATATTCTTTATTTCTATACATTTTTTTTCCATTGAACTACTTAGTGTCGTTCTCCCTTTTTGTTTGTTTTTAGTATGCTTTGTGTTAGCCTTGGACGTAATTCACATGTCAATGATATGAGCTTAATTGAGATAGCATACAACATTTAAAAGAAGTTGAATTTTGCTTCGGTTTGAGAATAATTTAAGTGTCATCTAGATTTGGTTTGAGACTCTAGTTTATGGTAAGATTGTATGATTAGTCTAAACATTTAGAGAAGTTTTATGTGTGATTGCTTTGTGAATAATTTTGCGATCTCGACAAGCTCTAGAACTTACTTGATAACCACTTGAGGTGAATTCCTAGAATGCACATTACTTAGGATATGATATAGGCCATTTTTGGACCATTTGAGCCTTTCGAACTTACCATTGCTATATTTATCACTAGTCACCTATTTGAGCCTTTTTCTTAAAAAAGAATTTGAGCCTTATTTCTTTCAGTACCCATTTACTTACCCTTATGAGCCTAAAAATATTTTATTCTTACCCTTCTTTTAAAAGAACTTAGTTATACACATTTGTTGAGGACGCACTCAAGAGGAGAAAGAATGGAAATATGCAAAAGTATATTACTACCATAACTCAAGTACATTAAAGGAGATAAGTTGGGGGTTGTGGAAAAGAAAAGAAAAGAAAAGAATGAAAAATGAGGTAAATGATCTTATGCCAAAAATAAAAAAGAAAAAGAATGAAATATGGCAAAGAAAGAAGAAGAGAGAAGAAAAGTCGTGACTTATTGAGAGAAAAGCTCTTATGAAAATGTTTGAAAGAGTTGGGTGTTGAAGTAAGATTATCCAGTACTTAAAGTGGTTGTGTTTAAAACTAAGAGATTGAGTTCTTTTACTTGTTAAATCCTTCCCGTTCTATCTTAACCTTCACCTTAGCCTAATGTTACAAGCTTATTAAAGACCTATTTATCCAATGTAGTGTGATTTTTCTACAATAGTGGAGAGTGATTCGAAAAGTGAGCCTATGGAGCTTGTTTTTGTGATTGATGTCACGCAATTTAATATATTTTAGAGGCCAAGACTTCTATTCATGAATGTTGTGCATAAAATCATCCAGGTGTTTGGATTAATGGATTGTGGTAAGATGGATGTTAAGAGTCAATAACGATTTTAAGATTGATGTTTGGATTACTTTCGAACTTGGGTGAATTTAAATGATTCTATGTGCTGTGTGTTATTTTTGAGACAAAAGTGAATTACTCTTGGTTTAACACTAACATTGCTTTACTTTGTTTTGATTCCCATCGTAGAATTCATCTCTTGTTTTCGCTTGAATTGCTAGGGACTAGCATAAGCTAGTTGGGGGTTATGATGAGAGTCTTACAGTACTTAATTGTTAGCATTATAGGGTTAATCTAGGTTTGAATTGCACTTTTATAGCTTAACAACTCTAAAGTGTCATTCTTGGATCATTGATCTATTTCGATGCATTTTCAAGTACTTTAAGTTCAAAAGAGATTAAAAAACTATCATTTCTTAAAGTACAATGACTCGATGAACACCGGAGTGAAGGTTCACAAGCACTTGAAAATGAGTTTCACTAAATTGCCAGAATTGCCCGTACAGATCAATCATCTTTGCAAATTAAACTGTATTGATGCAAGAAGAACTAGGAGATGAGCCAGATACGCTTAGAAAGATCCAGAAGTCTATTTTCTGAAGAATTTTATGGCTCGTCAAAATGATTTTCCTAGAGAAAGTTATGGCAGTTTTAGTAGACAAAGGTCAGGCCTCCAGAACAGCACCAGCTAGCACCGCACTGCTCCTCAACCAGCACCGCGGTGCCCAGAACCTCCAAATCTTGAACCACCAGCCACCACTGCAGTGCCTATAAAGGAACACCATAGCGCGCACACGTTTTTCTTCTCCGAGCTTTGACCTAATTAGGATTTTAATGACTTTTTAAACCCTAAAACACCCTTGGACCTTGTGTATTATAAATAGACCACTTAGGGTTTGATATTATTATGATTCAAGACATCTTATTGAGAGGTCGAAGGCCGGGGAAAACATTATGAAGGCTGTCACACTCTCCTCCATGGCCAGCTAATCTCCAAGCAAGGCAAAGGGATGAATCCTTAGGTGTAGTTATTCTTATTTTCTAGTCTTGATTCATTGTAGTTTAGATTTATTATCATTAAACATTGTTATGATTTACTTTTTAATCTAATTAGAAGATTTCCTCTTAATCCGGTGATTGCATATTTCTCCCCCATATAAGTCTAGTCATGCTCTTCTTATGTGATGTTGTTGAGGTTTGATTGAATTCGGTAGATTTCTCTTATAGATTTGTCCATTACTGCAGTATTGTCATTATGATATATTGTCGTTTCTTGATAATCTATAAGTTAGGTCATGTGTGCTTGAAAGTAAAGAGTATTTCATAACAATTACGTTAGGGTTTATATATGTGCTTTAATTGAATATTTGTCGATCTGCTTGTTTGGGATGTGAAACTTGCAATCGAGATAAAAATAACTGAATCAAGATTGAAATAAGGCAACGAACCTAGGGAGGATTCCCGGACCCTTGTTGTTATCTATTATATTTACACAATTATTTCACATTACTTCAAACTCAGATTTTCTCGTTTAACTTTTATCGTTCGTTTTAAGGTTTGCACTTTCTCTTGTAGTTAGTTTGTCTCCCTGTGGAATCAATACCCCAAAGCTGTGCTACAACTACTGTGTTATGTTTTGGGCATAATCAACACCTTAACTACCTTACCCGTTTGAGTTTCTTCCATATTTTTCCACACTACAAATTTATTCAAAGTATCTGATTTATTTTTAAGCAAATAAACCCAAACCTTTCTAGAATAATCATCAATTAAAGAAAGAAAGTAAAGATTACCTCTTTGTGTTGGTGTTCTTGCTGGTCCCCAAAGATCCGCATGAATGTAGTCAAGAATTCCCTTAGACTTGTGCACTCCGATGTTGAAGCTGACCCGATGTTGTTTCCCAAGAACACAACATTCGCAAAAATCAAGTTTCTCTACTTTGTCACCATTAAGTAGACCGTTCTTGCTGAGAACTTGCAGGCCCTTTTTCACTCATATGTCCCAAGCGATTGTGCCGAAGGGTTGCCTTATCCATCTCAGCCATCAAGCTTGCTGCTTGATCCTTGATGTTCGTGTCTCCGATCATCTCATAGAAACCATCCTTCATTGCTGCTTTGATCACTATCAAAGATCTCTTGGTCACCTTGATCTTTCCTCCCTCTGCTTTGTATGTGTACCCCATGGAATCTAGCTGCCCCAATGAGATCAAGTTTCTTCTTAAATCCAAAAGGTATCTCACATTTCTCAGCAGCCTTGTAACTCCATCAAACATCCTCAACAGGATGTCTCCTATCCCCCCTCACTTGGCAAGAAGTATTATTCCCCAAGAAAACCTTTCCATCATTGGTTTCCTTGAAATTCTTGAACAAATCCCTGTGAAGGCACATGTGATAAGTGTACCCGGAATCCAAGATCTATTTCTCGCTGCCTTGCCTCCTACTCACATTTGAGCACACAACAAGAATATAATCTTGTTGTTCTCCCTTGGCAACCGAAGCCTCTCCATTGTTGGTATGGCTTTTTCCCTTCTCATCCCTCATCATCTTCTTGCAATCTTTCTTGAAATGACCCTCCTTATGGCAGTAGTAGCATCTCTTTCCTCTAAATCTCGGTTTAGAGTGCGCTCTCCCATGGCTTTGTCCTCTACCTTGTGGTTTGTCCCGGTAGTAGCCATATATGTTGCCGCCATACTGAGTTGTTGGCCTTCCTCTAATGAATAGCCCTTCTCTACTTGATCCTTCCCTCATATTGGCTTTGAAATCATGAGCCCTTATAGTATTGATCACAATTTCTTTGGTTAGTGTATCTCTTCCATATTCAATAGCATTAATCAAGCTTTCAAAATAATCAGGAAGTGAATTCAACAACATAACAGCCAATTGTTTATCCGGGAATGTTATACTACAACTAGCCAAATCTTGAACTACTTTATTAAACACATCAAGATTATCTTGCAACTCTTCATTAGGATCCATTTTAAAAGCAAAGATTCGTTTAAGATGATATATCTTATTAGGGAGAATCTTGGTAAAAATATCTCATCTAGTTTCTTCCAAATGACAACTGGATCTTCCGTGTCTCCACATTCCCTTGTCACGCTATCCGATATGTGCAAGAAGATGGTGTTGTATGCTATCTTCTTCATCTCATTCCGCTGGACCTCCGTGATACTTGCTGGAAAATCATTATCTTCTCTAATAGCCAAGTCAACCTTTTGTTGCATAAGAACAGCCTTGATTTTTTGCTTTCAAAGGGCAAAGTCTCCATTTCCATCAAACTTCTCAACAATGAAATTTGAACCCATCTTGCGGCAAAAAATCTCAGATTTATGCAACACCCACAATTGCTTTCCAACTTCTAAATCTCAAGAACACGATCAAAACTGGATCCCAGCACCGTTCTTAAACCTCAAGAACCCGATCGGATCTTGATCTTAAATCCATTCTTCAATCACCCAAGAAGTTTCCTTTGATTCTTGGAGCCTTACTCCGATCTAGCTCTGATACCACTGTTGAGAAAATCACCACAAGAAATCTCAGGTTGTGATCTTTCCCAAACACCCAAATCCAGAATGATTTGTACAAAACTGAAACAAGAATCAAAGTATAAAAGAGAACACAAGCAATTGCTATCGAGGTTCAGCAATGTGCCTACGTCCCCGTGAGCTCCTCCGAGTTCTCTGCAATAATCAATTGAGTTCTTAAAATTACAGCAGCATCCCTTCAAGAAACCTCTTGTTCTTGAAGAATGAAAGAAGAGAAAAGAAAGGGATAAGAACTAAGTGTTTCCCTGGAATTTTCCCCAAGAAAATTCTAATTACAAAACCCTTGAATCCCCAATCTTGACTACTCTTTCTCACTAGAAAGACCTCTCCAGATTTGAGAGCCTTTCTCTCTAAACAACCAGCCTCCCTTGAATGAGTCTCTCTTGTGTTTTTGTGTCTTTGCACTCTCACACTTGTTGTTATGTCTTGATCTACTTTGATTGCTCCTAGATGACCCTTTATATAGGGCAATGACCACCTCATCCAGTCTTTGAGATCAATCTCAACCCTTAGATCTCAAGAACCAAAGACTCATGGCTCTCTAAGAGTCTAAGTGAACCTGTGCATTTTAACCAAGTCCCACGCACCATTTCAAAGTGTTGATTAATTGGTGTCCGGTGTGCTTCGTGCTTAGGCTTGGAACAGGGCGTGCCGCGGCTCAGAAGTGGGGAAACTTGCTTCCTTGTTGGAGGCTGTGGCGTGCCCTAGAGAGGAGGAGCTTCCGGACTTGCTGGAGGCCGCTGCGCCCAAGGCTGGGCCACGGTGCACAGTTATACCTAATACTGACCATTTTCACTTGTTTAATTATTTGACAACTCCCAACAAGGCTTGTGGTAAATTTTGAGGTTGAAATTTTTTTAAAAAGGTAGAATGTAATACCCTGATTTTTTTTCATTAAAAGACATTTTCATCAATTTATATATGGTTCCAAAAGTTAAAAGTTTGTGTGATAAATTTTTATTATTCAAAATGTTTTATTTATTTATTTTGGAAGAGTATAAGTGCAAATAAGTTATATACATCGGAATAAATACAAATGTTAAAGAGATGATAATAATAATAATAAATAAATATAGATGGATATAAAAGGGATATCCTTGAAACACTTTGGAAGAGGAAAGTAAAAAGAGTAGAGGTGATATCCAATTTCATTTCCACTTGAACCAGTGGCCCTCACAAATTAGTATCATTAACCAATGACCTAAGTAACTTCTTTCTTGAGCTTAATGTAAACTCATTTGTTTTAACTACTAATCTTTATATATAAGAAATGAATGAAGAGTGGAACCGGATGGGCTCAAACTCGAGAATGGTGATGGTCCCAACACAAACCATTAGACTAAGTGACTTACCTTGCATTCTTAGCGCCTTAACCACTAATGTAAGTAGCTCCTTTGGTAAATTGTACCATGTAATATATATATATATATATATATATATATATATATATATATATATCAAATTGTATAAAAAAATTAAAAAAAATTAAAAAAATTGAGAGGGAGAAGAACCATTTATATCTGCAGTGGTGAATATTTTCAGGTAAAAGGTACCAGATGTCCGTGAGAGAGACATCAAAGAAGATTTTTGCAAGAATAACAAATCAAAGTATTTTTCACATTTTAAGCCCTGTTAATTTGATGCTTTCTATGATTTCTTTTATTTTCTTATATATATATGTATAAAGTTAGCTTAATGAGATGGGTTCAGTTAAGTTTAGATTTAAATTAAATTAGTTTGAATAAATTTAAATTAGGAAAAGTTGTGAAGATATTTTAATTTTTTTTATTATTCATGATGTTAGAATTTGATTTGGGTCATGGGTAATGTAATATATGAAATTTTAAACTTAAAGAAGTTTTGATTTAGTTTGAATTTGATCAATTTCATATATTAGGTGATTTCTTTAAGAAAAATCTTGAATTTTGTTAAGATTTCCTTTAGATGATTGCAAGAATTTTTTAGGATGTTCTTGATTTGGATTTGGATTTATTTTGAAACCCTAGATCCACAAAATTTAATTTGAGATGATATATAGATATCTAAGCTTTTACAGTTTCAAACATATAACTTGACGATTAAATAAAAAATGAAAATTTGGGTGAAATTGTGTAGAAGAAAGGCTATGGTTAATAAATGAGGAACAGATTAGGAAATAATCAAAAAATTCCTTTGAAAAGAATGGGAAGTGAGTTTATGAGTTATTTGATTTTTGGGAAAATAAACTTGGATTTGACAATTATTTAAGAAATTAAGGGTGTGGATTTAGATTTGATTAATTAAATTAATTTCATATATTTAGTTGCCTTAGTTTTTTTTAGTTTAAATCTAGCTAAGTAAATCAAACAAGATTTATATTTCTTGAATTTAAATTTGAGTTGTTGCGACCATGATTACATTTTGTAGATATTAGATATGATAGAATTATTGATTTAATCCTTGGAAGAGGTCAATTTTGGATTTGATACTCTAGCATGGAAATCGTTGTGAGTACATATTACTTCTAGTACTCGTATACTTACAAGATTTACTGTTCCAAACCATGTTGAGTGAACCCAGACTCGACCAGATTTTGAATGTTTCACCTTACAACAATATTCGCGAGGAAGCATTCGACTTTATCGAGTCTAAGGTCGAACCTGTAAATGATATGTTACATAATTTTTCAAAAAACATCTTGGACGAAAGTCTAAGGTACTATATCAAGGAGAAGGAACTAGAAACTTTAAAATTTAATAAATTAATCAATATGAAAAATTAAGAATATAGATATTATTATAAATCAATGAGTTAGATGAGTGTGTGCTTGTATATGTAAATATAGATATACATTATGTTAAAATTATACTTGCTTGAATTATATAATGCTATTATTTAAATGAATTTGTGAATGAAATGTAAAGCATAGTTGTAATGGTGACGTGTACTTTTGAGTTCATGATGTGGATGCTAAAGTGCTTATGAATTCGGATTGCATGAATAATGTATTGTGTTTAGTATCTTTTGTGAAGTTTGTTTTTCATTGACTTGATGAGAAAGAAAATATGAGATTCCTTGAAAAAAAAAAAAGTATTCACCTAGCTTCTCATTACGTGAATCTCACTAAGTTTTTAAATTCACCCCTTTCCTTTTTTATTTTCCTCCCAAGATATGGAATAAGCCCTAATGGATAGATAGCAGATGAGCATCGTTAAGTGGATCTATAAAAGACATCCTCATCATCTATTTGAGTCTGCATTTAGCATTTTTTTAATTCTAAAATGCATATTTGAAACATTCTTGTAAACTTTTTTTATTCAAAAGTTTCTAGGTTCATTTGGGTTTAGGGTGAAGGAAATGGCAAGAGATTACGGAGACAGGTTAATGGTAATGGAGATTAGCAAAGGGGAGAGATGGAAGTTTAGGGAGAAGATGGTGTATGTGCAGTGATTAGAGGGGAGGAAGGTGTTTAGGGCAAATGAGAGGTGCTGATGAGAAGCTAAGGGATATTTATAGCTAGGTTTCAGATTGGTTTGGAGTTGGGTTAATGGTTAGGCTTGACCTGGTCTTCTTAATCCAAGTTCAAGTGGGCTTTTAGAACGGGGTTGAGGCAATGGGTTAGGATTAAAAATAGGCTTTGGCTTTTATGTCCAATAACGGGTTAGGTTGGGGTAGACAAGCTTGATGGGTTTGGATATTTAGTGTTTTTGGGTTTGGGTTCAAGTGAATTTCTGAAATGGACTTTAGTGTTTTAAGTAATGGACCTAGGTAGGCTTATTTGAAGCCCAAATTACGAGTTTATTCTTATTCAGTTCTTTTCATTTTTGTTAATATTTTTTATTACTTTTATTTTCAACTTTCTTTTTGTTTTGTTTTTGAATTTTTAAAACCAAAATAAAAAAAAATAAAATTCCCTTTTTAATTCCTCAAAACATGATTAATTTCGTAGACTTAGGTTTGACCCTAAAAGAGACTTGATTAATTTTTTAAAGAAGAAATTAACTGAACCTTTTCAAAATCAAAAGAGTGAATTCATTTGAGACTTTTAAATTCAAAATTTAGAATTTTATTTAGGAAAAAAAATTCTGTAAAAAATGTTGTACTGTTTTATTTTTTGACTTACTTGGACAAAATTAGCATATGACGGTATGTTATGCAAATTAAAATGTTATTTATCTAACTGAGATGATTTATTGAGATTGATTGATTTATATTCTTTCACTCTTATTATATATCGCCTTTATTTGTTTTATTTCATATCCGCTCTTCATTTATTTATTCGCTTTCATTCAAATTTATTTCAATTGTTGGGAATGTAATATTGTGGTCAGGTGATATTTATCATCTATTTCGTTTATTTATCGTTTTCTTTCAATTTTTGGGGATGTAAGTCGTTAGGTACCATTTAATTTTTGCAATTTCCGATGTAATCACATTTTCTTTTCTTGCACTTTAACTGCTATTGTAGGTACTGTTCTTTTCCATTAGTTACCTATTTATCCGACTCATTATTCAAGGTCACTCCCTTCGATGAAGCATGATATGGATATGGTACAGATTACGATGAGTAGGCATGTGAAAACAAGTGAAACCTATCGAGTCTAATAAAAACTCTTTATAAGTAACAAGAAGGCACCGGTTACGGATGCACTTTTAATGTATTAGACAAGTGGTTATTGTCATTCAAGCACAAAGCAAGGATGATGAGTGAGGAGTCGTCATTTGACGTTGAAAGGGGTTAAATCCCTTGTTACTGGTTCGCGTGAGAGATTCCAAGGCTCGGGAGAATTGAATACAAGAGAGAAGAATTAAAACTCTCTTTCTTACCTAGACCGATGTCTAGCCCTTTGTGTTTCAAGGAAAATTATTCAAGACTTTAATTTAAATCTTATTACCATACACTAATAAAGCAAAGAAGCACATATTCATAATTTATATTCAAACAAAATGACACCAAATATTATATTTAAAACAGTGCGGTAAAAGTAAACAAATACATAATTAATAAGAGAAAAAAGTGTTTTAAACACGAAACAAAGGAATAATCAAAATTACTTATAGTGCACGGATTAGCAAAAAAGAAATGGATTAAAGCATGTGAATTAAACTAAGTAGACTAGACATGTGAAGATTTAATGGATGAACCAAAACTACTTTAGATAAATGGATACAAATGAGTGGATTAAACAATGTAAATTAAACATACAAACTTGGATATGTGCGAGTAAGAACTAAACTAAACATAAATGGACCAAAATTAAGCATGTGAAAAAGGAGAACATGTGATTAGTAACAACTTAAAGGAAAGCACATAACTTAGAAGAAATAAAATGAGCATCATAAAGAAGCTAAGATAAAGAAATGAACAATGAAACTATCATGGATTTCATTAAATAAAAAGTAAGCTAGATTATTTAATCCATTTTAAGGCGGTTCAAACACATTAAGCATGCTAGCAATTTTATTTCACAACCAAAAGAAATTTAACTAACTTTTTTGGTTAAAAAAAGTTTCCACTTGTGGGGATAATCCTCAGAAATTATGTGTGCCCTTGTGGATTTGATAAATTTGGAGGATTGATTTGATTTTGGATTAGAAGACCAACTTGCAAGAGTGTGGCCAAATTTATGAATTATTTCTTGTCTCTCTTTTGTTTCACTTTCTACTAATTTTTTTTTTGTGTGTGCTCTTTTCTCTTTGATCTCTCTTTTCTCTCGATGCTTTTCTTTATGCTCTTTTCATTTTTTTCATTCTTTCCCCTCTCTTTGTTATGCTTCTGTGTGTTCTCTTTGTGTTAACAATAAGGTATTTATAAGAGGAGAGTGGGTTGTCTATGGGATTAAAAAACCAACAAAAATAAATGAAAAGCAAAGGATGGTTGACCATGTGAAGAAGGAAGAGAGAGGTGCAACTTTTGAGGTGATAAGGTGAGAGCTTGAAGTGGTAAATGTGTTTAACAAAGTAAAAATGAAAGAAGAAGACTTTCTCTCTTAGTGGTCAACTATGTGGAAGATAAATGAGCATTTTTTAGGTGAAAGCTAGAAGTGTTATGGGTGCTTAACAAAGCAAGAAAAAAAGAGGAACGCTTCCTCTTTGGTGGTTCTTGAAAAAGGTGGAAGCTTGAAGTGTTATGGTAGATTTAAACAAAACAAAAAAGAAGAGGAAGACTTCCTCTTTACGGTCGGCCATGGAAAGAAGAGGGGGGAGATTTTGAGGTGAAAACTAGAAGTGGAAGGTGTGTTTAACAAAGCAAGAAAGAGAGATGAAGACTTCTTCTATGGTGGTTCTTGGAAAAGATGCAAGCTTGAAGTGTTATGGGTGTTTTAAACAAATCAAAAGAGAAGAAAAATTCTTCTTATGACACACGTATGGCCGACCATGGGAGGGGGGATGGTGCAATTTTTTTAAAGATTTTGACAAAGTGTGAGAACTTAGAAGGAAAATGTCCAATTAACCAAGCAAAAATAGAGGAAGAAAACTTCTCATTCTTGAACCCATATAGCAGGCCATATGAGAAGAAAAAAATGCAATTTTATAAGTAATGAGGCGTTATTTTTTAAGGAGAGAGTGTGAACTTTGACACATAGAAAATAGTGAAAGCATAAGAATGTCCATTAATTAAAGCAAAAGGAGGTAGAAAACTTCTTTTTTCCCACACCATGTGGCCAGCCATGATGGAGAGGAAAGGAACAAATTTGTTGGTTCAAAAGAGAAAGTTTGTCCTAAAAAGTGAAACCAATCAAAAGATACCAAGTGGTGGGTGAAATTGGAATTTCACTCACAAAATTGGATGGTTTTCTTGGGCTTGGATTTTGGGCCGAAAGTGTTTTGGGCTAGCAAAAATCAATGGGCTTTAGTGGATTTTGGGTTAGGCCAAAACGAATTGAGAGTTTTTAAGCTTGAATTTGGTGGAATCAAATGTGACCCAATTGATTTGAGCTTATGGTGGATTTAGTGGATTGCATTTGGTTCTAACTCGAAATTAAATTTAAATATCCGTATTTACCGAGTCCAAGCGCAATGGGATCAAAGATTCATCATTGGAACTCACACATGGTCCGTTCAAAATTTTGGAATGAAATTAGGTGTCTACAACTATGAATGATTTATTTTTGTTATTGTATGATCATATCTTGTGTGTACTCTCATGTTCATTGTGTGATTGCTTGATCACTTAAATAAATAAAATTAATTAATTAATGATTAATAAACATAAAAAGAATCTATTTGAAATGCAAGAGTAAGGGCTAGACCCCTCAAGGTCTAAGTGTAGGTAGGGTACTCACTTGTGACCTTCTTACAACATACCCAATCTTTAGACCCACGAATCTCGACCCTCAATTGACCAGTGGATATAGGTTTTATGGTCTTTAAAAACTAAGTGGCGACTCCTCGATGTGGTGATCTGTCAAAGGCCCTGTGTAGTTGGCACGTCTCTTGGCACCCTTTTTGATTATCCATTGAGGAAAAGTTATGTCTCTTTGGATTTGAAGCTTTAATTTCTACAAGTGCACCCTATGTAACCCATTGCACATGTCGCACGCATGTGCGTGCCGCACGCATGTGCGTGCCGCACGCATGTGCGTGACACATGTAACATAGGTTTGATTTTTATTTACATAAGTAATACTTATGTTCTACTATATAAAGCAATTACACTTGTAATACTTTTGCGATGTGGAATTCTTGTTCCACACTATTATTACTATCTACTCTAACATAATTTAGAATAATTTTTTGAGAGTTGATCTACAATCCCAAGCATTGGCCTTTTCCTTTTTGGGAACATTAAGACGAATTTATTTGAAATGTCAAGACGATGTCGTTTGATATCCGAGTTTAGTGAAAACGGTAACATTACTTTGAGTAATGACTGAGGTACCATTAAGCCTAATGGTAAAAATGATCTATGGTTTATGAAATAGTTTATGGAAAAACAACAATGGAGTTATAACCTATTTTTTTATTTGGCAAAACTTTTTATGAACTGATTTATTTAGTAAGTGTGTTTGGTAGACAAATTGTAAAAGTGTTAATGAATATTAAAATTACTAATAAAGGTATATCATTTATAACGACTAAATACATATTTTAGTCATAGAACTATGGACCGGGTTCTAATTTTATCCTACAATTATCAAGGGTACCAATTAAATCCTATAACTTTGTTTAGTAATTCAATCGGGTCCTTTTGGTGAAATGGGTCTTAAAGTTTTGCTAGAATTTCCACCTAAGCATTTGATCAACGCTAGATTTGGGGGAGTAAAAGATTAAAATAAAACAAAAGACAAGAAGCCACAACAAGAATAACAAGAAGCTGGGGGAGTAGTCTTTTTTTCTTCATAAAAAATGTATACATTTTGAAATTAATTTCAAGGTTTTGGGGGTTGTTAATTGACTGGCGCAACAAGAGCAAGAAGCCATCGACCCTACCATTTTGGATGACATTATATGTCGTTTATTTGAGTACATGAAAGCGAGGCCAAGGAAGCAGGTGTAGCTCAATGAGAACAAGATCTGTCAACTATATGCTGTCATTAGAGAAATCTTTCTTTAACAACTAAATCTTCTTGAACTTGAAGCACCCATCAAGACCTGCGGTATATTATCATTCCCTTTTGATCTCTATCCAATGCCTTTTTTTTTTGTTTTGCGATCTAGGTATTGTGGGTTTTGGTTGAATGGGAAAAGAGGGAAGTTACAACATTAAAGAGAAAGATTTAGAAGGGAATATTTTTTTAGGGGAAAACAAGGGAGGGAGGGCGAGGAGGAGGTGCTGAGGTGGGTTTGATCGTAAAGATAGTTTGGTTGCTCAAATGGGAAAGGGGAAAATATGTTTGGGTACTGGGTCAAACTTGTAAAAAAATCCAAATCTCATAGTTGAGGCAAGTCCAACTTGACTTAAGAGCCATTTTGTCGGAAGGTTCCGATTGAAACACTAAACAAAGTTAAATGATCCAATTGATAGAACTGAGAGTTATGGGACCAAATTAGAACCCAATTTATGGTTTTATGACCAAATTAGGTATTTAGCCTAAGATAACAATTTTGATAAATAAATTGTGTTATTTTTATTATTTTGACTTTGGTGGTTAACGACACCCGGGGATATCAAATAGGGTTGTAGTAGCATAATTAATGCAAAATTTGACTTCATTTTATAAGTATATCCTTATACAGAATTCATATATACACTAATCAATGAAATATAAATTTGGAAATGAGTTTTGCAATAAATACAATTTTAGAATCATGATGCATTTGTATGATAATTTATTACTTATTAACAAGTGTTCATGGACAAGTGGACAACTAGTAACTAAACCCTTATACTATAAAATAATAATTTAATATAACACAAATATTTATTATTGTAATAATATCAACAATTTTAAAATAATAATATCATAAATAATAATTTAATATAGTAAAAATATTTGTTGCATGAGAGGAGAGAATTGATAAAAATAAAATTGGTTGTGCAAATAGGAAAATTATGACAGTTATGTTTTAGATTTTATTTAGTTGCAAGGTTGTAAATAGTCATTCAAAGATAAAAAGAGAAAAATTATGTTAATAAATGCAAATAGTTTATGATCCAGCCATGAAAACAATTTATGTTTTTGGTTTAATGTGAGGACCGTATTGAAATCCTTTCAAAACGGCGCTGTTTCTGGCGGAGCATAATAATGAAGAGAGAGCTGAGACCGGAAGCCTGTAACCCGGATTTTCTTCACCAACACAGAACGAAGGGGAGAAAAAAAAAGAGGAAGAGGAAAAGAAGGTAAGAAATTTTGAAATAGACATATTAGTCCATTGCTTGTCCAAATTGAAAAGTCTCTCTTTCGCAGGTATTCTTTGCTTCAAGACCTTTCTCTTCTCTTCTAGAATCTACTCATTAGCCTTTCCTCTTATAGTAGGTTTGCTCATTCAAGCGTTCTCTTTATTTGCTTCATTTTTCTTTCTTATTTTTTTTTTTATATTCTTGACGCCGTGCTACAAATTTAAATTCACTCTCTGGGCTTCGTCGTTGCTGCTTTGAATTCGATTGGTTTGGTATCTTTTTGTCCTCACCGTTTCTATGTTAATATTTATAATTTTATGTCTATTTACTATTTTCGTTTCATTTAAATGTTAATCGAAATTTGAAGCATTTATATATCAAGATATTAGTGATACCATCTGTTCCCCGTTTTCTCTTGATATTGTGATTGGTGAAGACAGTGATGCTTAAATATTCCGAATTGTAGTTTTTTTTACTCTTCAATTCTGAATAAAACTATAACTGTGTTGCAATTGTAACCACTCTTGTAATTACTTAGTAAAGTTTTCTTAAGATTAATCACAGAGTTAAGGCTTTATCTCATATCATAGCAAGGCATTGAAATTTCCATTTAATTGGCTATTTTCCTTTGGAAATACATTTTTCTCAGGGTTATTATCATGAAACATTCTTGCATTTTGCCTCATGTTTCAACGTCCCCTAAGTTTTGAATTCGATCCATTTGAGCATCTAATAGGCCATTCTTATCAAAATTCCACCCAAATTAGAACCGATGCACATGGGCAACCCACATGTATGCCTTATTTGAATAGAAAAGAAAACTTTGCTCTCTCTTATTTTCTCCGGCAAATCTCTTCTCTCTCTCTTATTTTCTTTAACCTCAAAATTTATAACTCCCCAATTCGCAATTTGTAAAGACAACCCTAAGAAAATACTATTAGAATTGTCTTTTGATATTCAAATGAGGCACAAATGTAGGTTGCATGTGTCTATCAATTCTAATTTGGCTGAAATTTTGATCAAAGAGGCCTATTGGATACTCCACTGTGATGTAGGTGTAAATTGATCAAATTTAAAATGTAAGGGAGACATTGAAACATAGGGCAAAATACAAAGGTGTTTCGTGATAATAACCATTTTTTTAACCTCCTTCATTTGAACCTCGACTACCTTTTCTTATCTTGAACCCATTCATAATAAATTTCTTGGCAACTAGACCACTTATTTTTTTTGCTCTTTTGGGATTTGTCTGAGTCATGCTTTTGTGGCTAGGAAAATCAATTTATGCGACATATTCAAAATTATCAAGCTGTCTATGTGGGACAAAGCATCAAATGATAAATATGAAATCTAGAGAATCAGTTGAATGTTAATCATAGCATAGTTGTGAAGCTATCATTTAAATATATAATCTTACAATGTATGGCAATGCATAATATTGATGACACTACGATAATTTCTTGGGGTCAATGGTGCCAAATAAGCTATTGGGATTTTGGCTCAATTCCCCACAAAAGGACTTCTAATTGATTTGGAAAAAATAATTTCCTATTTTATAGTTGTTTGTGCTAATAGGAGTGGTAATAGTTTCCTATTGGATATTGCTTGTCCTAGTAGGAGGAGTTATTTTCTTTGTTGGTGTTCTTTTCCTATTAGTATTAGGAAATCTTCTCTATATAAAAGGGATACAAGAGAAGATTTGAGGCACACTCATAATTCTCATATACATTGTAAACTAGAGGGGTTTACTAGTAGAGTTAAGAAGAGAGCCTTGGGTGTATTGGGGTTTGAGTTGTCAAGTAGAAAGCACACTTACAACTACAGCTAAGTTGAGAGCTTTTGTTATAGTGTGACTTTGGGGTGAGAGTTTGAAAATTTTGCTATTTCTAAAGTTGTAATTGAAGATTAATTAAACAGTTGATTTGTTGGTGGATGTAGGCAAAGAGGTTGCCGAACCACATTAATTCTTGGTGTTCTTATTCTTTATTTTATTTGCTTATTGAATTGTTGTCGTGTTTTTTGACTAAAATTTGAGTAGGATTTTAGAGGTAAAATCCCAACATAAGCGATGGATGTTTCAGCTTACGTAATGCTGTTGGTAGTGAACATTAGTAGAGATGAAAATCCTGCAAAATTTCTAATGCAGAATAGGAAAGAGAATATTTATTATTTTGGGATGTTATTCTTGGATATGTATTTTAGGAAAATTAGATTTAGGCAATTAAATAGTTATTAAGATTTGATTTACTTTCTTATTTAAATAATGTTTGGTGCCTATATAAGAGCACTGATATTAAGATTGTATGGTAGACTTTGATTATGAAATAAACTTGAGTTTTGGTATATCTCTTGTCCCATTCTCTCTGTTCTTGGTATATTCTCCCTTTGTTCTGTTTTCTTTTCTACCTAGTTTATTTCTGTCTGTTCCATGTGCTGCTTTTATGTTGTTTCTCCCTTTTCTCAATCTGTTTCTGTTTTTACCTGTCTGTCTTATATCAAGTGGTATCAGAGCCGAATCCCTCCCCTCTTTCGGTAAAAATCCGTCGGTGAACAGTACCAAAAAGTAAAAGGGATCCACCCACATCCACCACCCCCCTTCGTGTACCGCCTTCATCCGCCACTGTCCATGACCAGCCACGTTCCGACTTCATAAAACATCACCGAGATCAGAAAATGCCCATCTATCCATCCCTACCATCCTCCTGCCGAAATTCATCTCAGGAAGGCCCGTGAAGCCTACAGAGCCGCCACCGTCGATTCACTGAGTTCGAGACATCTTCACATATTCAGGTCACGGGACTTTCACCATTGGAATCGGAATTGTCTGATCTGCTTGTGAAGTTTAGATCAATGGGGATACCGCCGTCACGCGTCCCACGCGCCGATAGCTGCGCCACTGAGCCTGGCCAAGCCACCTAGAAAAAAAAGTCAGGTCTATTTATTCCTTTAATTTTTGCTTTTGTAGTTGTTGATTCATGTATAAAAAAATTGAGTAATTTGTGAGAAATGAGTGAGTTTAGTTAAGATCTTCTATCCATCACGTACTATATCCCATTACAGAAGATGTGCCCTATCAAGTTTTTGGTCCGTTTGGTCATGTGGAAAAAATTAGTCTTTTCTTCAATTTAATGAAATTTCAAGCTCTTGTGCAATACTATTGGCCTCAAAATGTTATTTGGGCGAAAACCAAGCTAGATGGTCGGTATATTTATGCTAATTGCTGTTAATTCCCACATTTGAGACTCGAATTCGCAAGATGCAACAACTTCTTGAACAAGTGAAACAAGAAGTTGAAGCAGCTTTCACCAAAACTTCTACCAATCCAGATTCCATTCAAGACGAGTTTGAAGTTGTTTCTCCAATCCACAAACTTTGAAACGAACGAACAAATCATTGAAGAAAGCTCTACCATTCATTGTGAGGATTTACCTATTGAGTCACTTCAAAACGAACGAGGCTAAAGCCAAGATGAGGGCAAAATTTTTGCCTATGACATTCCTTACATTGATTTTGTCCTCCCGCACTGGATTGAGGCTCCTCAACAACTCCTCTTGATATCCTTCTTCTGCTCAATCGAGATTGCTACATCTCGAAAATTGTAAGTCTTTGCCATGCAACTTAAACAATCACAAGTTTTGATATTTCACCACTTTAAAACTCGTGGTCGAGTTTTTTGTAAGTGGGGGAGAATGATGCAGAATAGAGAAGAGAATATTTATTATTTTGGGATGTTATTCTTTGACATGTATTTTAGGAAAATTAGATTTAGGCAATTAAATAGTTATTAGGATTTGATTTAGTTTCTTATTTAAATAATGTTTGCACTGATATTAAGATTGTAAGGAAAACTTTGATTATGGAATAAACTTGAGTTTTGGAATATCTCTTGCCTCCTTCTCCCTATTCTTGGTCTATTCTCCCTTTGTTCTGTTTTATTTTCTACCTAGTCTATTTCTGTCTGTTCCCTCTGCTGCTATCCTTTCTCAATCTGTTTTTGTTTCTACCTATCTGTCGTACATCAATTTCTTTTGTTGATATTTAATTAATTTTTAGACACTTGTTTTATTCTATCTTAAGGTAGTTTCTGGTCAAAATTGGGAAAATAGACGTTTAGGTGACTTATATTCAAATCTTCATACAGAAGATAGCTACAAGACCTCTATTATAGATTCTTCATGTGTACTAGACTTGATAGGATTGGTTCCTGAATTTTTAAGCTAGTTGTGTGCAATACAATCTGTCTGCCAAAACATTAACAACCCTCCCCGCCCCCCCCCCCCAAAAAAAAAAAAAAAAAAAAATAAGAGAGAAGAAAGTGTCAAATTGGATGCACTTATATACAGTTAAGTATTTGGAAGGTATCTTCTTTCTTTTTGTGGATGTAGGTTGTTATACATGGCTCGTGTCTGTGTTATGCTTTCTCTATATAAATTGATTTTGAATGCAAAAAGAAGTAGCTCTGTCCATAAATATGTGATTATTTTATGATTCTATCAATGCTTTAGCAACATCTTTTCAAGGATCGTGCTAATGCATGGTTGGCTGCTTAAGGTCGTGCTTGTTGCACTTGTCTCAGGCTATGCCAGCATGATGGTTTGCTCTCCCATCAGCACACGTGCTAAGAGTGTTATCCGCTTGAGGGGGCGTATGGTTAGCCAACTCTGTGGTGTTGTGTCCCAAGGGTCATCCAATTCTTGTTGTTACTGTTTGTACTCGAGGCATCCCAAGACAAAATATGCTGGCCTCTCTGTGTCTGAGACAGTCTCTAGTCCTTCTGTAATTGGCTTTCAAGCATTCCAGTATGGCTGTTTTGGGTCTTGCTTCTCCAAGCAAAGAAGCAACTTTCAGTCATTAGCAGTTAATGGATCAGTTAGCGCCAGAGGACCTCAAAAGGGACAACTTGAAATTTCGTTTGCATGCCAATGTATGAACATGAGGCTCTTGGTGCCAAAACAAGGAATGGTTCCTAAAATCAAGTGTAATGTGGGACCTCTATCCTGGCCATGAGGATGTGCCTCTGCTGGCTTAATTTTTACCTTGCTGGTTTGTTATTCAAGTTCTGAGCCAGTACGTGCAGAAGCAGCAAAGGAGAAGGAGGATAAGGAACATGAACATGATTTGTCCTGTGTTAAATTCTCTCATGGGAAGAAAGTCTACACTGACTATTCTATAATTGGTAAGCAGTCTGTAGCTAATAGTGCTTATAAAGTCTGTTTATAGTAAACAAATAAAAAATAAAAAAGATGCTGCTATGCCAGTGAAACTATTTGTGGATGTTTGTTCTTAGATTATGTGTCAGCATGGATGATTGCTCTATATCTTGCAGGAATACCTGGAGATGGGAGATGTTTGTTTCGTTCTGTGGCTCATGGGTCCTGCTTAAGATCTGGGAAACCAGCTCCAAGTGAGAGCCTTCAGAGACAATTAGCGGATAACTTACGGGCTAGAGTATGTTTACTATACACTTTCCTCATGAGAATAACAATTTGAAAATTTGTTCGTGTTTCATTTTTTCTATTGAGAAGCATGTTTGCTTCCAAGAAAGTAACTAGTCCACTAAGTACTACTATTATGAAAGCATGATACCAGCTATACTGTGCTTCCGCCAAGCGTCCTTTCTATTTTTTTTTTAATTTTTCTTCTCCTTAAATAATCGTCATAACTCGTAACGATATCCTTTTTTTTTTTCTTTCGTTTCAAACAGCCTATTGTGGTCATATAGATTCTAGAGATGAAGGAGAAATAAAGTCAGGATATAATTTGGCACATTATGCCTTTTTTTAATCTTATTGAAAGTCAATATTATGTGGGACCTGCTTTTGTTTAGATTGTTTCTTAATTCTCATAGAAGCTGTGGGGTTTTGGGATTCACATAATGCAAAGAAGTTCACATGATTTGGTTCATATGGAATTTACTTTAGCAACTTGTTGAAATTTTACCTCTAAAATCCACCTACTCAAATTTTAGGCAAAAAACACAACTACAACAATTGAATAGGCAAAACAAACAAAGAGCAAAAACACCAAGAATTAATGCAATTCGGCAATCTCTTTGCCTACATCCACCAACAAACCAGCTACTTTATTAATCTTCAATTACAATTGTTAGGACAAAATCCCAATACAACAAAAGCTCTCAACCTAGCTCTAGTTGTAAGTGTCCTCACTGCTTGACAACCAAAAACCCCAATACACCTAAAGCTTTCATCCTAGCTCTAGTAGTAAACCCACATAGTTTACAATGTATATGGGAATTCTGAGTGTGTCTCAAATCTTTACTAGGATCCCCTTTATATAAACGATATTTTTCTAATCCAATTAAGAAAAGAACAATATAGGAGACTACCATTACTCCTATTAGAATTAAGCAACTACAAAATATGAAACCACTTTTTTCAAATCAATTAAAATTCCTCCTTGTGGGGAATTGAGTCAAAATCTTAACAAATCTCCAGCTTGGCTCAAATTCTCCACATCATCATCAAATTTGACTTTCTTCTTTGGTTGGTGTGATCCGTCCTTTTGATTTTTCCATCTCATTCGTTTACTCGTCGAAGTAATCATCCTTTCATTTAACACGTGCAAATTAGTGATGATGGAATTGAAAAAACTAATATTCACCATACCTTCTTTCACCTTCTATTCATCAAATTGCTCAATATTAATCATGCTCATTTTTTTGTATTTTTGCCAATAGAACCTGGCTCTGATACCACTTGTTAGGATTTTACCTCTAAAATTCACCTACTCAAATTTTCAGCAAAAACAATAACCACAACAATTAAATAGGCAAAACAAACAAAGAGCAAGAACGCTAAGAATTAATGTGGTTTGATAATCTCTTTACCTACATCAACCAACAAACCAACTGTTTTATTAAATTTCAATTACAACTTTTAGGAAGAGCAAAGTTGTCAAACTCTCACTCTAAAGTCCCAATACAACAAAAGCTCTTAACCTATCTCTAATTGTAAGTACCCTTTCAACTTGACAATCCAAAACCTTAATACACCCAAAGCTCTCATTTTAACTCTAGTAGTAAACCCCTCTAGTTTACAATGTATATGAGAATTATAAGTGTTCCTCAAATCTTTACTAGGACCCCTTTTATATAAATGATATTTTCCTAATCCAATTAAGAAAAGAACAACATCGTATCAGACTACTACTACTCCTATAAGAATTAAGTAACTACAAAATTGAAAACCACTTTTCTTAAACTAATTAGAATTCCTCGTGGGGAATTGAGCCAAAATCCTAATAAGCAACAATAATGAAATTCAGCATTAGAAAAGGACAGTGAAGATATTCTTTTATGATGCCAAACTTCGAAGATATTATGAGAAGTTATATGCTTACTATAAATTTATCAAGTGCAAACAGTTAGTGTGGAATAAAAAAACAACAATTAATTTTTTTATTGAATCTAGAAGATAATACTTAAAAAATATAAAATTATGTAAAATAGCAAGGTTGAAATTAAAAATTAGGGGTGACAATATTGTACACAACACAAAATAAGTGGGTTTGGGTTAACCTTAATCTTGTTTGTGTCATATAGTGTCGACACAAAATAATGTGTCGTGTGCGGGTTGACCCACCAACCCAAAAATGACCTGCGAATGACACTTTTAATTAGTTACCGTGTCGACCTGACATGATTACGACCCGCACATGTATATGACCCACTTGATCCATTTACTTAAATACTACTAATTTTGTCCCTCTAATAGGATACTTATTGTTACATTTTACCATAAAATTGAAGAAAAATTGATGTTATAATTATCTATATGAATTATAGTAAAAATAATACAAAAAAGGGAATATTATAGTTAATATTTTGTATATTGGAGATTGATGTTACTTTATATAATAGTTTATTGTTATGGTTTAGGCTTAGTGTGAGGGAAGAGAGACAAAGAGTAGAGAGAAAGAGGGTGGATGTGTGTTATGGATGCATAAAAGGATTCTAACCGCAAAGTTAGTAGTAGTTTATATATAAGACATAATAGTGAGGGATTCTAATAATACCCTTACTCAACCCTTCACTCATAACACTCTCCTTCAAGTTGGCTTGTAACAAATTGAGTCATATCATCATAATAAACAAACCAACCTATCCAATCTGAAACAAATAAATCTAAGCCCAAAAATTACAATTAACCATTAGAACATGTCGAGGAAATATGCCCATGAAAAACAGTTAGGTTGCCATGTCAGCAACATTCAACATGATCCAAAGACGAGATTCAAGGATATCGGATCAACAAGACTTTCGAATTTTTGTCTTGATTGAGACAAACTTTGACTAGGCTACATTCAATGGGTCAGATTCACCAAACCGGGTCAGATCAGGTTGACTTGAACACAACGGAGCCAAATCTGGGTCGGATCCGACTGTAGAACATAAACCATGGGAGGACAGATCTGGGTCAAACAGAGTCGAGTTGGGTCAAAAACTCTTCTTCTTCCACAAAAACACAAAGCCAGAGACACATATAACAGATTCGGGTTTGGAGTTGGGTTGCGATAAGGGGAAATGGGTCATGGCAGATATGATGACATACAATTGTCGGAACCGGTAACCAGAAGTTGAATTTTGGTCGTAGGAACGACGCAAATCTTGTGGTGGTCCTCGATCATCAAGGGGCTGCTGGAATTAGGCGGCACGGAGGATGAACTATCTTAAGTCAAAGAAACGAACAGATCTCGCCAGAAAAGAACCTGAACCATTGGAGAAGAAGACACACCAAAAAGATGACGATGGAAATTGTCGAAGAAGAGGAGAAACTTAACAGAACTCACCGGAGAAATCAAAAACACGCTAGAGAAGATTACTAGAGAGGATAGAACTCACCGAAAAGAGGCAACATTCGCCGGAGAATTCACCCAGTGTGACGACCCATCCCGAGTGGGCTCTACTCGGAATGGCTCCATTACCTTTCAGCACTGAACACCTTGACTCAAGATGCAACCATACAAAATTTACTAATCAAAAAACAATCTTTAAATCATTACAAATCTGTACAAATACACAGCTTTACATAAATGAAACTTTTCACTAAAAATGATTCGACTCTTAAGGTTTTACAAAGAGTACTGATAAGAGGTTTTTCTCAAATGCAACTACTTTGAATACTTTTACAAACACTAGACTAAGACAAAGACTTAAAAGTAATCGCTTTGAAAAATAATTCATTAATTATCGATCTTATTACATAAGTCATTATAGTAATTATAAGTATAACACGAATTTTATATATAAATTTTTGATTTACTTTTCTTACTTCTTATCACAAAAGAAAAAGATCATCAAAACAATATTTAAATACTCGTATATCACGTAGTCCATAATACATCCACATTCACGTAAAATAAACCATTTACTAGCAACAACATTCTCAATATCTTTCAATTTACAGCATTGCACAACTTATGCCCTTCACCGGGCCAATCACGTCACATGTCCCTCATAGGCCAATTACAACACATGCCCCTCATGGGCCAATCACCACGTATGCCCCTCATGGGCCATTCACCACGATTTATCCATGAAATGCAATGCACAATCATATCACTGCCCCTCTGGGCTAATCTCATCATCACAGGGACGTCTCCCCACGTACCGGTACGTCAAATCATCATCTCATATCATATCACAACGGATCCCCTTTCACTCCTTTCTGGGTGGGGTCCTTTATGTCCAATATCTTTCGGCACCCTTACACTCTTTGTGGGAAGGGACCTACCGGCCTCACTCAACACTCACCATTCAATAACATACCGTCAAACAATTGTTATAATGCAAAATGCATTCGTGATTAAATGGTTTGTAATCAATTATTCACCAATCAACCAAATCATTATTTCATAACAATCCAAGCCAATCATTTTCAATACAATTCACACATCACACAATTTCCCAAACATAACCACATCAATTCATTTCCAAACTCATATCTTATATAATCACATTTCTTATCTCAAATATATATACATTTGTTATAACTATATTATTCACATTCCCATAATCATTTATAAGTATATATTTATAACTTTTCATTTTTCATTATATACGTTTCATAACGCTTACTAATAGTAAGGTGAAACTCACCTTTGCTGTGCCAAGCTCCAACCTTGGCTTACTACCTAGCCTTTGGTATTTTTCCTCCGATCACAATTGACGTAAAAGAGTACTTAGTATACTTACTCAAGATATATATATATATAAAATTTACTAACACCCAAATTCATCATAAGATTCATACGAGCACGCTAATCTAAAGGCTAAGTTACACACTTATCTATTTTATTTAAAATTTTTACAAAGTTTGTTCTAACGTGATTTAAAACGAAAGAAATCTTTTCAAACTCTTAACTTTCAAAACTTTATCATGAAATCAAGCTCTTAATATTTTGGAAGAGTTTAGGATTGAAGTACCTCAACAAAAGTAAGTTATTTTTCGAAAAACAGGTTCAGGGGCTCGGACAGTGGACTGTCCATATTGGGTAGTCGACTGTAGGCTGCCCAGTGGACTGCTCAATTGTCTAAGGTCCAGAGAGTTTCACAGTTGACTGTGCACTTGAGACAGTCGACTTTCTGGTCAGAAAATCTGAAAATTTTAGGGTAAAAACTCTATTTTTCTTCAAAATAACCGCTTTTCTCCCATGGGACTTCCAAATCAAATCAAGCACAAGTTCTTAAGGACTTTAAATCAAAGATTTAACACTACCCAAGAGAAGTATTGAGCTCAAAATCATTAAATAAACACTTTGTATATAAACCCGTTTTTTTTGAAACCAAACCCTTATCTCAAACTTTTCTTAAGAAATCTTCAAATTCAAACATCTAAAACACAAAACTTTAGTCTAACAAACATGCTTGGTAATTAAAAGAAGGAAAGACAAGCCTTTACCTTGGTTTTTGCCAAAAACCCTCCATCTTTTCCTTCCTTTTCCTCTCTTTCTTCTTTGTTTTCCCTTTCTCTTCTTTTCTTTCTTTTTCTCCTCTCTCCCGGACTCTTTAGAGAATTCCAGCACATTGCTGGTCTCTTTCTCTCTCACACCCTTTTATAACCCAAACTTCCCCTTTATTGAACAATAACCCCTCCTCTTAACACTTCTTCCATACTTACCCCTAAACTCTTTAAAATTCTAGAATTTCTCTCAAATCAAGTTTTTACTACTTAAATCTTACTCTATTACTTGTTTCCAAGTTTCGAAAATCCAAGTATGTATTATTTATGACTCAAAACCGAATAGGTACACCCTTTTACGTGTTGAAGTGTAACCTCGAAATTAAAATTTTAATTAAGGTACCGGTAAGGACGCTCTAATACCATGTTGTAGTTTAGGCTTAGTGCTTATACAATGAGGGAAAAGAGGGAGAAACGAGAGAGAGTAGAGAGAAAGAGAGGGTGGCTGTGTGTTACGAAGATCGAAAAGGATACTAACCCCAAGATTAGTAGTAGTTTATATATAAGACATAATAGTGAGAGATTACAATAATACCCTTACTCAACGCTACACTCATAACAGTTACTTTGGAGACTTTTAAAAATGCTTTAGAATTTATACACTTATGTTATTAGATTTTGTGATTTATTTGATTAATTATGCAATTATGTTTAAAATGTGGTGAGTTTAATTTTTTTATGTTAAACATTTTAAAAGAAGTTAAGTGGGTCATGTTATTTTTTGATATTTTTAATCGTGTTACATGGTTCGGGTCAGATCGTATTGAACAAGACTCATTTATTGAATGTGTTACGTGTATTGTGTCGTGTTACTTGTGTAATAAACAAGTCATGTTCTTATTTTGGTTTTTGACATGATTAGTTAATCGTGTCGTTTGTATTGATCCAAATACTGTTATACCCAACCTTCAACATGACATGCTAACACGAATTACCACCCTATTAAAAACTAAGACAGAGAACAAAAGCTTGAAATCTTCGATTCTTTCGATTTTACTTTCTATATATTATAGATACCTCAGAATTTTGAATTTTATCATGGTTAATGTATGTATTTCACCCATTATACATACAAAAAAATTTATTGTGAAATTTTTTCTTTTGCTACTCTATCATGAAAATATAAAATAATATTTACCAGTTTGGCCGAGCTTTTAGTAGTTTTTTTTTTAAAAATAACTTTTGACCAATTTCTATACCATTGTTATAAAATTGAAATACAATAATAATAATTTTGACAGTTGCATTTGTTTTTGTTAAGCAAGGACAACCCATATCAAAATTGGAATGCTACTCCAACAAAGGGAAAGGTACAATGCCTGATCTAAGCTCACGATCCCAACATTAGACCTTTTGACTCATTAAAAAAAACTTTTAGATTTGAAATATAATTTGGAAATAAACGTTACTATTAAATATTTTGTTCAAAAGCACACGAAACATTTTGACTAAACAGTTCGAAACCTTATGTTATTTTTATTTGGGTAAATTACACAGGCCTCAATAATTATACATACCTCCCTTGCATTTTCTAAGGCGTCACTTATCCCTGATAGCAAACATTAATCATATGAAATCACATTTAATCTTCCTATCAAGGGGTGCAAGTGCTTACAGCACTTGGTAAAAGAGTTTAATCACATAAAATCACATTTAATTTTTGCTATCAGGGGGTAAGTGACGTTTTAGAAAATGCAAGGGAGGTCTGTGTAATTATACGTTACCTCAAGGAGGTCTGTGTAATTTACCCTTTTTATTATTTTATTGTTAATGAAGGGAGGACTCAATTCATGATTCTACCCTAGGGTAAAGAGGTTGGAGGTTGGTCCGGCCTTGTCGAAGCTATGTAAGCTAAAGCTATCGATCCAGAAACATGACGTGGGATGTTATCGAAATCAATTGCAAGTGGTGGAGGTCCTGTTAGATTGGTGGGTAGTCGGTTGCAATTGTTGGCTTTGAGTGTGTGTTGTCTAAGTTGTGGCTTTAGGCTGGATGGGGTATTTTCACAGAGAAGGGGTGGGGTGGGGTGGTAGTAACCTCACTGGGTCTAAATTGGTGGTCCCTTAGTTGGAGTGGGGAGGTGTCTTGTGGAGAGGATAAGATGAGTCATGTGTTTCAAATTTTAAATTGGGCAGATAACAGGCCACACGTAGAGCCTTATCAAAAGGCCTCTATCAAACATGCTAATGATTCATAGTTGGGCTTGGGTTTGGATTTAAAGAAGAGAGATAGGGTTGTGGGCTGTGGTGTTGGGCTGAGAATGAGTCATGGAATCAAGGATGTTAAAAGGCCTATGGGCTATCTACAAGTGAACTTAAACGATTTGAAAAAGGGATCTGGGATTGTGTTATTTTCAAAAACCCATTGGAGGCCTGTTCCCAAGACCTAGACCCAGACTCGAGGTCGCTCATTTCGTTAGGTTGCGACCCGTGCGGGTCTTAGGAGGGAATTCACCCATCAAACGTCATGCAAGGTCGTGACCACGAAAGTGATGCTGCCAGCATGCGGTGGTGACCGCAGTGAGATTCCAATGGTCGGAGAGGTAGGCCAGAATTCGCCGGTGGCCCATGTGGAGGGCATTGAGACATGATGAGGTTTGTGTTATCTAGAGAGTTCCTGAGATGATTCGGCTATGTTAGCCCAAGGATGAGGCCGTCAACAAGGCTCTAGAGGTGTGAGAATTCGATATAGTGACGTTGTGTTCCAAGGTTATCGTTAAAAGAAGGCACCCACTTCCTTGTGTTCCAATGATCCCAGAGCATGGTGTGGGCATGGGTTTTACAAATGTGTCTGTTTCAAATGGTGATTGCTTGGGGCTTGTACCCTGGTGCAGCTAGAGGCAATCTTGGTCCACCTTGTGCAGGGAACAACGAAGACGGGGAGTGGGGACCCGTGATTAGTTTCTGTTCTTGATTCCAATACAGGAGGAAAGTTTTCTTCTAGTTGGATTCATTGATATTTTTATTTTAGACTGAAGTTGATGTTGATCAGACTTATCAAAAGACAAAAAAAGCTGAATATGTAGTGATCTCTCCCTCATGTTTGATTTTGCTGCTATTCTTTTGGATACTTCTGTTGGGATTGCTTGCAAGGATTATGCTGTGCTTTAAAGCGAGGCTGTGGTCCCTAGTATCGAGAGTGGAGAGGCAATTGTTGTGTTAGAGGGGGTTAAGGTTGTTTTTACTTGTTGTGAGGAAAGTAGGACTATTCTAAGTTAGTTGAAGAAAACAAGGCGTTGGTTTTGTGCCATTATCAGCAAGAACAGTGGTTGCTTGGTGAAGAGAGTGATGAAGAAGTTCATGGAAAAGCTTTGCTGTGAGCCTTTAATTGGGTTAAGGAGTTGAATAAGATAATGGGGGTGTCCTTAGTTGGGGTGGAGGATAGAGCTATTGGTTTGTTTGTGGAGATTGAAAGAATTAGAAAGGAAGAATGTAAGTCAAGATTGAGGAAACTCCGGGTTGAAAGGACTTTAGAGAAGTGGAAAGGCAACTGAAAAGATTGGATTTTGATGTTAACTATGAAGGCGGGGTGTAAATGTTAATCAATGAAGATGATAAGGGCTCGTTTAGTTGTTGAAAATTTTCATCTCCATTTTTCCTTAACATTTTTTTCAACAATTTGGACATTCTTAACATAATTTGGAAAACAACATTTCTCTTTCTAATATAATATTGAAAATTTTGGGAAACAATTTTTCTTGTTTCTTAACTTTTCCAAAATTATGTGGGAAAGAGAGATGTTTTCCAAATTATGGTAAGAATGCCCAAATTGCTAAAGAAAGTGTTAAGAAAAATGGAAAAAAAATTTCACAACTGAACAGACCCTAATCATTTCTTGGAATGTTAATGGTCGAGTGATTTAAGTAAGAGAGCTATTGTGAAGCCACTCTCTTAGAGAATGGAAAGGGGATGTGGTTTGTCTCTAAGAAACTAAAATGAAGGTGATTGATGATGCGATTATCTGAAGTGTTTGGGATTACGATCTTATGGTTGGCAACCTTTACGTTGGTGCTAAAGGTGGTAGTGCGATTATTTAGAACAAGAAAGTTATTTGACCTGGTTGATTCTTGTGTGGGGCATTTCTTGGTGTCTTGTGTCTTTAAAGGGGTTGATCTTAGTGTGGAATGATTGTTTACTGGTGTGTATGGGCCAGGGGAGGGTTGTGAGAAGGGGCTATTTGGGGAGGAGCATGCGGGTCTTAGGAAATTTATGGGACTTTCCTTGGGTGGTAGAAGGGGACTTTAATGTTTTTCTTTATCCTCATAAGAGAACCGGTGGGCATACGAAGACTAACTCTATGAGGGAGTTTTTTTTTTTTACTTTGTTTAGTGTGTTGGTCTTCTTGATTTACCATCATTGAGAGGGTCCCTTGGTATAATTACAGAGAGACTACTCCTTCGTCTCGTATTGATCGCTTCCTTGTCACAGTTTTTGGGAGGCGCTCTTTTTTAGCTTGAAGTGGGGGGCTTGAATTGGGGACTTACTTTGTTTAGGTTTGAAAATATGCTTAAGGTGGACGACTTCAAAGATCCTGTAAAGAGGTAGTGGGATGGGTGCATTGTTGAAGGTTATGCCAGTTTTGTTATGGCTTTGAAATCCTATAAGGCGAGTTTAAAAGATTGAACAAAGAGACTTGGGAATGTTAATTCTTCTCTTAATGCTTTATTGGGAGAGATTAGTGGAGTTGATGAAAAAAAGATCCTTGTGGGTCTTTCTAGTGAAGATAAGAAGAGAAGGATATGGGTGAAAAGGAACTCGTTAAGCTCATCTCTAAGAAATAAACCTCTTGGCGACAAAAATCTAGAGAAATTTGGCTTAGGAAGGTGATAAAACTAAATTTTTTTGGCTAATGATCATAGAAGACATAACTGTTTTTAGCTCCGTTGAGGTGGATGGCTCTTTGTTTATGGAGGAGGGGATGAAGGAGGCCATTTTCTGACTTATACAAGAACCTTTATAAAGAGACGTTGATCGCTGATCGAAGTTCGATGGGCTGGAATTTGATTGTATTAATACTTAATAGTGATTTGATGACTTGGCTCAAACGACCATTTTTGAGGAGGAGATAGTTGTTGCTCTCTTGGATTGTGATGGTAATAAAGCACCAGGTCCCATGGGTTTCTATATGGCCTTTATTTAACAAAAGTTGGGAGGTGGTGAAAGGGGATATTCTTAGAGTTTGTGGGAAGATTTAGTGCCACTCTTATTGTTCTTATTCCAAAATGGGGGGTGCTACTAATATTAAGGACTTCCGAACAATTAGTCTTATGGAGTGTGTTTATAAGCTTCTCTCGAAGGCACTTACTTTTAGATTGAAGAAGGTGAACGGGAAAGTATGTTGTTCCAAAATACTTTCATTGATGATAAGAAAATCATGGATGTTGCGTTGATTGCCAATGAGATTGTGGATGCTCATTTGAAAGAGAAAGGGGATGGGTAATTTGCAAACTTGATATGGAAAAAGGTTACGATCATGTTTGTTGGGATTTTTTTTCTTCATTTTTTTTGGAGATGGATGGGCACTTGGGAGAACTAGGGGACTCACTGTTGTCTTTTTGGTTCACTTTGGTAATGGAGGCGTTTACCAAGATGTTGGTGACAGTGATTGATGAGGGACTTTTGTGTGGGTTCAAGGTGGGTAGAAATGAAAGGGTTGTAAGTGTGTCACATCTTCTCTTTATTGATGACATAACTATGTTTTATGGTGTTTGTTGAGAATCCTAATAGGATTCCTATTATGTGTCATAGTAGGTGTAGTTTATGTTTATCTTATCTAATCAATGTATCCTAGTCCTATTAGATTTAATATTCATAGGTTTATATATTGGACAGTTGATTTGTATTCAAATCAATTAATAATACAAAAATTATTTTCAATTCTTATATTCAACATGGTATCAAAAGAAGATCTCTCTTGTGGGATCTCGAATAAATTTTTCTTCTTTCTTCTTAAAAAAACTATGGATCTGTCCACGGGTACTCTTAATGATACTATTTTTGGGTACTATTTACAGGTGGCAGAGAAAGTTTGATAAATGAATTCGTACAAAAAAAGAAGAAAAAAAGGTAGTTAAAAAAAGAAGACCGTAAAAAAAAGAACAAAACAAACAGTAAAAAAAATTACCGTTATGTGTTATTGTGTTTCCAGTTCAGAAGAGTTCAAGAAGAAGAAGAAGAAGAAGAAGAGGAGTTCCTCACCCCGATGTTTACGTTGTTGACCCATACATGTTGATGTTGTTAACCCGATCCAACCTGTGTTGATGACTCAATGATTGCAACCCATTCAAGTCAAAGTCAACATTAGTAAAAACTAAGACAAAAAAAGGTTAAAGTCTTGTTGATCTAGTGTTCTCGGATCTTGTCTCATTAAGTGGTACTGATGTGGTAACCTAATTATTTGTCGTGGGTGTGGAGCCCTGACCTGTTCTTATGAGTTATTATTGTAATTTATGGGTTTGAATTTATTTGTTTCAGATTAGATGGGGTTTATTGTTGGTATGAGTTTCTTTGTAACAAGTTGGAGCATACACCATTTTATTCTGAATCTCAATGCTGATTCTTTTCCCTTTTTATTACCCATTCCAATGCCCTTTACATGATCAGGTCCTCGTACTATGGTTTCCCTTTCGTTAGTTCCTCCTAGGTCAGTATGTCCACTGCTGGTTACTAACCCTAAAGTTAGTGTTCATATATATAAAGAAATTAATATTATGAAATTATATCAATACTCTTAAACCCCAATGCTCTTAATATTCTAACAGGAATGTCTAGCTCGAAGTTTATTGGAGATAGCTTATTGCTTTTGGGTATCTCTCGGGTGGTTTTCGGCTTTGTGAGAGATGAACTTTAGGCTTGGAGCGGTTTACGAGCTTCTAGGGAGATTAAGAAGGCCTACACTTTGATTCTCCTCTCCATTTTTTTGGCTTGTTTAGAATGAGAGGAATATAAGGGCTTTTGATGGGGAATAGAGGTCTATTAAAGCAATTAGAGATAGATGGTTTAGTTCCATTGGTTTCTGGTTTAAGAGGAAATTTTTGTTAAAGGAGGATGACCTCATAGATTTTGAGAATTTACTATGGTGTAGATAGCTTTTCTACATAGGTTGCGCCCCCTTGGTGCTCTTTTGTACAATCTTTACTTATATATATATATATATTTTAAAAATCCTAATAGGTTTGTTTTATATATCTTATAGCAATAGGGTTTAGGGTTCGTTCGGCCTAGTGTCTGATACTGTAGACTGAAAAGTGATTAAAATAGCTTTGGGTAGAAGTGATGTAGAGTTAAAAGCTATTTGGTGTTTGGTAAAAATTGTGTTAAAAGTGTTGTCAAAATAATGTGTTTGGTTGATAAGTTATAAAAATGATTTTAGATGTTGAAATTACCAATAAGGGTATATGAGAGCCATTTAATTTTGGGTGCTTTCTTTCATAAAATTGACTTTAGTATTTATATAACTAAAAGTATTAATTTTAATCACAAGAATATATGAATAATAATAATAATATAAATAAAAAATATTTAATATAATAATTAAATTATTATTAAAAATAATATTAAATTAATAATAATAAAAATAATATTCTCAATCGAGAGCACAAACAAATGGCCGGTGATATTTAATATTTATATATTGGGAAGGGTAGAAGCTACAAAACCCATCTTCTGATTTTGCGCCTAAATTAACTTTTTTCAAGCTAGTTTCAGCCTTTGATTTATCAAAAAGCACCTTAAAAATGGATGTTTGGCATATTTTTTTGCTTTTTGGCAGCAGAAGCTGCTAGAGAAGCTAGGCCAAACTTGCACTTTATAGCTATAATTGTTTAATAGGAATCCCTAAGCTATACTCCTGATATATTATCCGTGTATCTATATATTTATATCTATTATTCGAGTATTTAAAAATATCTGTGTGTTATGTCCCATACATTGCACAGGTATATGACTTGTTCAATCTATTATTGTTGTCTTTCTGTTTTGTATCTCACCATTTGCTAGTTAAATCTACCCTAAGTTATACCCCTAATATATTATCTATGTTTCTATATATCCATATCTATCCTTTGTTTATTTGAAACCAATAATATTTTAAAATATCTGTGTGTTATGACCCATGCACACGACTAGTTCATTCTACTATTGCTTTCATTCTGTTTTCTATCACTATTCGCTAAGTTTGCTTGTTTTTTTTCTTGTCTTTTTTCTTTTCCTCTTTAATAGAAATTCCAGTGACAAATGATACTAATTTGTAGGTGTGGAACTGACCTCTTTGGTACAAGCCCTTACCAAATGACGATGATTGATTTTTCTGAATGTATAATGCAGGCTCTTGTTGTTTCCAGTATTTGTTACTCAAAGATGCTCTGATTTGTTATGGTCTGTTAAATTTTTCAGGTTGCAGATGAGTTTATTAAAAGAAGGGAAGAGACAGAATGGTGAGTCTTCTGGTTTGTATGCTTGTACCATTTTCGCAACATGTAGTGTTTGATCCATTTTCATCACTAATGTTGTATGCTTCTAGTCCCAGAAAAATTATATGTCCTATGTATTACTATTTTAAAAATTGAAAACAAGCAGTAGGTTTTATGAAGGTGAAATATAAATGCTTATTTCCAGTTTGTTCCTTTTCTTCTTTTGGAGGCGGGTGGGGGTTGGGTGGGACTCTCTTTTTTTTTTTTTGGGGGGGGGGGGGGAGGTGGGGTGTTGCAGAGTCTGCTTTGTACTTCCCACTTCACAGATGACCTTATGATTAGCTTTGTATAGTCATGCCTGAATTTTTTTTGTTACTGCCTATGAAATAGCTTATACCTTTGTGGAGGATGACTAAGTTAATTTATGCGATTCATTTACCCAAGCCATGTAATTTCGTTTTATAATACGAAGATACTGATTTCAGTTCCACCTTTATTTTAATTTTAGCTGGTAAACTTGCATTTGATGGTTTCCTGATCCCGACAGGTTTGTTGAAGGTGATTTTGACACCTATGTTTCACAAATAAGGAAGCCACATGTATGGGGAGGTGAGCCTGAATTGTTCATGGCTTCACATGTTCTCCAGTAAGTCTCCCTTTTCTCTTTGTGTGCAAGTGTGTACTTGTGTTCCTTATGTTAATTGTTGCCGAGCAGGGGTGGTGCCAAGCACACGAGTAAAATAAAAAAAAAATAAAACCTTGTTATATAGGTACAGTTTGAATTCTTTCCAGTACAATTACCATAGTTGCTCCCCAATTTTTCCAAATTCACATTCCACGGGGACTTTGTTGTAGAACAGTGGGAGAGAAAACAAACAAAAACAAAATATAAAGATATAATCCAAATCACTTAGAGCCGAAATCTAATAAGAGGACATGAAGAAAAAACTCAATCTTAGAACTATTTGATTTCAATAATTTATTTTTTATTCATCAACAACTAAGTAAATAGGAATGTCTTTTATATAGATATCTTAGAACCCTAGCCTTAGGTTGATAAGGAAACTAGCATAACTTAAATATATAATAATTTCCTAAACTCGAAATATCCATAATATTTTTTAGGAGTGTTAAGGATATTTATGTATTTTTCATTATTGTGTTCAATATATATGTGTGTGTGTGTGACTACTAACTTTAGGGTTAGTACACTATTTACTCTGTTGGTGTTTATAAGAGTGAATTGCCTACTAACTCTAAGGCTAGTAATCATATATATATAGAGAACATAATAATGAGAAAATACATAAATACCCTTACCCTTACCCTAACCCTAATACTTCTAACACTCCCTCTAAAGTTGGAGCATATATATGCACCAACTTGTTGCAAATAGATCCATCCAACTAGTTACAAATATATTAAAACCCAAATATAACAAAACTCATAAGAACAGTTCGAATCAACAAGACCCACGATAGGTTAAGTCATTATGACCTAACGACATTGGATCAACACGATCCATGAACAAGATCTGAGGACATCAGATCGACAAGACTTTGACTGGTTGCTTCACATGAGTTGGATCTGCAAAACGAGTCAGATGAGGTCTTCTTTAACAACACAAAACTACATTTGGGTTGCTTTGATTGGATCCAAGTTGAGTAAACGGTTCATGGTACTGTAGCACAACACTATTCACACCACCATTCGTGGTACTATAACACAACATTTTTCACAGGTACTGTAGCACGAAATTGTTAATGATTTTTTTTCAGAGATAAGAAAGTAGGGCATAACTAAAATAGGATAAATTAAAGAGAAGAAAATAAGAAAGAGGATTATGGCAGGATGAGCGACATTAGGCCTCTAGTCGAAATTGTGGAAGCACTCACACGACTCTCAAAATAGGATTGGTCGCTTTGATATCATGTTGATGTCTATAAGTGTGAATAGCCTACTAACTCTAAGGTTAGTAGTCGTACATAAAGAGAACATAATAATGAGAAAATACATAAATACTCTATGCTCCTAACTCTAATACTCTTAACATTCTTATAAACATCAACATGGTAGAGTGGTTGATCTTATTTTGAGTCATCTAAGTGCTCTTGCAATTTCGACAGGCAGCCTAATGTCGCTTGTCCGATCATAGCACTTATTTTTATTTTCTTCTCTTTAATATATCATTTTTTAGTTATGCTTTACTTTTGTATCTCTAAAAAAAATTGTGAATTGTGCTATGAACAGTTTCGCGATATAATACCCATAAACAATGTTGTGATATAGTACTGTGGACAGTGCTATGCTACAATACCATTAATAGTGTTGCGTGAACAGTATCACGCTACAATGCTGTGAGCTGTTTTCTCAACCTGGATCCGGTGGATCCAACCCGAATGTAGTTTTGTGTTGTTAAAGAAGACCCAATCCGACTCATTTTGTAGACCCAAGCCATGTAAAGCAGTCCGTTTTAGTCAATCTTGTGCATGGATCATGTTGATCCAATGTCATTAGGTTGTAGTGGCCTAACGTGTCGTTGTGGATCTTGTTGAGCCAAACTATTCTTATATGTTTTGTTATATTTGGGCTTCGTATTATTTGTAACCAGATGGATGAGTCTATATGTAACAAGTTGATGCATGTATACGCTCCAACTTAAGGGAGAGCATTAGGAATATTAGGGTTAGGAGTGTTAATGATATTTATAAATTTTCTCATTTTATGTTCTCTATATATATGGTTACCAACCTTAGGATTAGTAGGCTATTCATTTGTATAGACATCAACATTTTCATTACATGATTATCCCCATTATTAAAATACCCCTCAATTCTTAGATAAAGATCCCTAATTCCAATACTCATTAAGTACTCCATAAAAAATGTTGAAGGCTCAAGAATTCTTATGCTTGGAGAAACAAAGCATGGTCATGAAACAATGTCACCTGGAAATGTTTGTTGTGAAGCTACTTGAAACCGTGTATGTAGGATAAAATCAGTATCAAGAACATGTGTATGAACCCTAGCCTCAATCTTGCCATTAAGGTTATCAATCTGTTTGTAACTAACCTTTTCAATATCCTAAATATTCTCAATAAACTCATCATCTTGTTGGACTAGTTCAACTAAAAACAACCTCTCATGGAACTGACTCAACAGGTGCAACCTCCATTTCAATGTCATCACTTTTGGTGACTTTCTCTTGGCTCTGGACTTCTTCATATTCCGAAGTCTTCTAAGCATCATTCAATGTATCATCTTGATCATCTTTCCATGTCACTAAGCTTTGATTTGTCAATTTCTTGATCATCTTTCCATGTCACTACCCTCAAAGGCTTACACAATTCTTTACATTCCTTCAGCAACTTAACTATCTTATCTCGACCTTCATTAAAAGCTACTGACTGATATGAAGATTTTCGTTCTATCACAATCATAAGCAACTCTATAATTACAGTCAAGCTCATCTCAACCATCGTAAACATCTTTAGGAGCATAATAATAATTTTGATAAGTATGATTATCATCATCAGTACCATTCAATTCATTGACATTTCGATAACTACACTCATACTCATATTGGCTTTTCAATTTTCAAGTTGTTTTTCATCACGACGAACCCAATATGTAAATTCTTTATACTCTTCGTTTATGCAACGCTAACCATACTTGATCCATGTTAACAATTCACTTTCCTTATAATTGTGTTTTCTATTTTGTAGTTTCCTGATTTCCTTTATTGTAAGATAATACAATATAAATACCAATGGGGGAGAGTAACAAATTAGCTTTTTTCTCTCGTCACCCATTCTCTTAAAATTTTTCTCCCCTCTACCTCCTTTATTTTCAACTTGGTATCAGAGCAAGTTTTTTTTTTCTTTTTCTTAGGGTTCTAAAAAAAAATATGACGTCATGCTGACGTCATCATTGTGTTGAGATTCTACCAGTAGGAGTAACTCTTTGAGATAAACAAAACCTATTAATCAATTTTATGATTCGATTATTTTAGACCCATCAATTTAAGTTTTTCCTCTCAAAATTTTTCTTCGTTTTTTCGTGGAATTCTGCTTGATCTGTTAAATTATAGGCTTGTATCATGGTTCAGCCAACACAGAAGGGTGCACATAGAGCATGGGTCTGTTTCTACTTGTTCTTGTGGTTTTGGAGTGGTTCATTGGATCTTTGTTAGGTATTTTCACAGTTCAACAACATGTATTGCTTCATCAGAGGCTAATCCCAATGTCCGATAATAGTTCAGTTTAACAGAGTTTGGGTATTGGGGTCTAGGCTTGTGCGCTTTCTCCAATGACACACCCACTCTACAATTTACTTCAATCAAGCTCAATGAAAAAAACTACCTTGGTCACGGTCATTTACTCTTTTGCTTAAAGGAAAAGGAAACATGTGATATCTTACTGGTAGCATTAAGGAACCAGTTGAGGATGATCCACTATATGGGAAATGAGAATTTGAAAATTCCACGATCATGGCTTGGTTGTTGAATGCCATGGAACCTGATATTAGTAGCAGTCTCATGTTCTTAGACTATGCTAAAGATATTTAGAATGCTGTTTCTGAGACTTATTCTAAGGCTGAAAACTTTGCCCAGATATTCGAGTTGAAGCGGCATATACATGGCATGGCTTAAAAGGAATTATCAATCTCTACTTATTTCAACTAGCTTTGTAAATTATGGCATGAATTCGATCTCTATGAGGATCTCCATATGGTGTGCATTGCAGATGCACAAAAGGTCCAAAAAACGGTTAGATCGAGAGAGGGTGTTTGAATTTCTTGTTGGGTTACGACCTGAGTTTGACTAGGTTCGGGTTCAAATTCTAGGTAAAGAACCTTTGCCATCCCTTTCAAAGGTCTTTGCCTATGTTCAAAATGAGGAGAGTCGACAAAGTGTGATGCTTTCTCCTGTGTCTCTTCTTATATCTCTTGCCTCTTCAGCACTGGTTTCATCTTCCTATCGCCTCTCATAGACTGCACAAGTGGATGAGAAAGATAAGTTATTTTGTGATCATTGTAAGAAGCCTTGTCATACGAGGGATACTTGTTGGTAGCTTCATGGTCATCCAACTAATAGAGGCAGAGGTGGTGGTCGTGTTGGTGGTACTTCTCGACGAGTTAATAGTGGCTCTAGACCCTCTCGTGCTCACCATATTGCATCTGTAAATGAGATTCCTTCTGATAGCCTTTCTTTGGAATTTAACTCTGGATCTTTGAGTCAAGATGAGATTCACACTTTTCGGCGTCTAGTGTCTAAACTGGATACGTCCTCTGTATCCACTTCTTCTTATGCTCATTCAGGTAATTCTGAGCATTCTCTGATTCCTCTGATCCTTGGGTCATTGACTCAGGGGCCACTGATCATGTGACTGATGAGTCAATTGAATTTATTTCCTATACAACTTGTTCGGGTAAAGATAAAGTTATACTTGTTGATGGTTCTTTATTCTCCATTTTGGGTAAAGGCTCAATTTTTGTTTCTTTTGATATGACGTTATCTTTTGTTTTACATGTTCCAAATCTCGCTACTAAACTTTTATCGGTTAGTAGTACTACATAATCTCGTAATTGTAGTGTGACATTTTTCCCTTCCTATTGCATCTTTAATGAGGACGATTGGCAGTGGTAAATATAAGGATGATCTTTATTATATGGATTCTGCTATCTCTGAGTTGGTTCAGGCGATGCAAGCTCACCATTCTACCTGTCATGAGAAGTCTTCTGATTTAGTATGGTTATGACATAGACACTTAGGACATCCACTTTTTTCTTTGTTGAAACGTTTATTTCCGTCTTTATTTTCTAATTTGGATGTATCTTCATTTCAATGTGATACTTGTGAGTTTGCTAAACATCATCGTGTTACATTTCCATTAAGTTTTAATAAAAGTTCTATGCCATTTACTATTGTTCATACTAATGTTTGGGTCCCTCTCGTACTGTATCCATCTCTGGCTTTTGACGGTTTGTGATCTTTACTGATGATTGTTCTCGTACCACATGGGTTTATCTTATGAAAGCAAAAAGTGCGGTGTTTTCTATTTTTAAAATCTTTTATCGTATGGTTCAAACTCAGTTTAATACCTCCATTAAAATTGTTTGTTCTGAAAATGGCAAAGAGTATTTTAACAGTGGTCTTTCTTCGTACTTTGAGGAACATGGCATAGTTCATCAATCCACTGGTGTAAAAACTCCTCAACAGAATAGTGTTGCTGAACGTAAAAATCGTCATCTTCTAGAGATTGCAAGATCTCTTATGTTTCAAATGCATGTTCCCAAACCTTATTGGGGTGATGCTTTGTTGACAGCTGTATATCTTTTAAATTGTTTCCTTTTTAGGGTACTTGATTTCAAAACACCACTTGAGACATCGCCCCCACCATCTATAACTGCTCCTTTTATTGTTCCTCCACGAGTTTTCGGTTGTACTTGTTTTGTTTATGTTCACAATCAATCTTGTGATAAATTAGATCCTCGTTCCCTCAAATGTTTCGGTTGTACTTGTTTTGTTCATGTTCCCAGTCAATCTCGTGATAAATTAGATCCTCGTTCCCTTAAATGTGTTTTTCTCAGTTATTTGTCTGCTAAAAAAGGCTATGAGTGTTTTCATCCTCTTTCTGGTCAGCGTTTTGTTCCTATGGATGTGACATTCTTTGAATCTCATACATACTTTTTACCATCTAAGACTCATCTTCAAAGGGAGCATTTAGGTGAAGAGCAATCTCTGTTTCCTGTTCTTCCTACAATGATGTTTAAGTCCCCTTTAGTGGTTGAAGACGTGAGCAATGAAAAAACTAGAATTACATACCACTGTTAAGGAAATTGATTGTGAGAGTGAGCCAATCAATGTGGAGCTCAAGGTATATTCAAGGAGACAGAAGGATAAGATCATTCCTCAAAGTCCCACTTACCAATAAGAATCCTTGGTACCAAGTGAGTCCTTTAAAGTACTTGATTCTGATCCTAATCTTGACGCTCCTATTGCTCTTTGTAAAGGTACTAGGGCTTGTACTCAGCATCCTATATCCAACTTTGTGTCATATTTTCATTTCTCATCATCTTATCGTGCTTTTGCATCCTAGTTATCTTCTGTTTCTACTCCTCATAATTGGCAGGATACTTTGAGAGATTCTAGGTGGAGAGATGCCATGTCTGAGGAGATGAAAGCTCTTCGGAAAAATAATACTTGGTATCTCACTGAATTACCTAATGGCAAGAAGATAGTTATTTGCAAGTGAGTGTATACAGTGAAGCATAAGGTCGACGAGTTTATAGAACGATACAAGGACAAATTGGTAGTTCACTCAGACCTATAGAATTGACTATCAAGAAACTTTTGCACCAGTGGCCAAGATGAACTCTATCATGATCCTACTATCTTTAGCTGCAAATAAAGCTTGGCCATTGCTACAACTTGATGTGAAGAATGCATTATTGCATGGAGATTTAGAGGAAAATGGATATTCCTCCAAGTTTCTCCACTACTTTAGACTCAAGAAAAGTATCAATTGAAAAAAGCTTTGTATGGGTTAAAACAGTTTCCTAAGGCATGGTTTGAGCGGTTTTCTCGAGCTATGCTGAGATGTTTTAACTAAAGGAGTAGCAAGCAACATGTTTCATAGTGTCTTAGGCAAGTTGGGCATGTGTGATATCTATGCACCAACTTGAGGGGGAGTGTTAACAATTCAATTTCCTTACAATCGTGTTTCCTATTTTGTAGTTTCTTGGTTTCTTTTATTGTAAGATAATACAATATAAATACCAAGGGGGAGAGTAACAAATTAGTTTTTTCTCTCATCACTCATTGTCTTAAAACTTTTCTTTCCTCTTCCTTTTTTATTTTCAACTATCCCTTGAAATTCAACTCATCCAAACTGGGTTAGTCAACTGATAGCTTAGTTTGTACGTTTTGAATATGTGCCCAAGAATGGTAAGACATGATAAACAATTAAAAGAATTCAAACATAATTTTTTTTTTTTTTTATCTAAATAACAAAATCAGAAACTAAAGCAACACAATACCTCCTTGTTTTTCGTTTCTATCTTAACTCAGAAAATCAGCAACTAAAGAAATCAAAATATAAACATACAAAGAAGAACCTGAGTATTTGAAATGGCTTGGTCAACGGCTTAAAACTAGTCAACAGCTTGAGAAACATGATTAGTTGAAAAGGTGCTCAGGGGAAACATCTTGGCTGGTTGATTTATGGGGGTGACTGTCGTTCTACCAGTGATGTCGATTCAAATTCCAACATTTTGTAGACCAAAAAATTCCAGTTCAGCGTGGAACAAGTTGATTTTTTAAGGTTTTTATCATTGGAGGTGGGTGGAGTCGCTTCAACTGTGCAACGTCGGGAAGTATGAAATCTGGAACTTGCAGTGCAACAGAAGAGGCTGAAACTGAAGGGTTTTGGTTGCCAGAGGTTTCCGGTCTTGTGTGTGATGATTTGTGGTGGATGTGAATGATCCTAAAAAACAGTCGCTTCTCCTTTCTTTATTGTTAAGACTTGTTTTGTCAGCAAGTTGATGACAAAAATAGAAAGATCTTTTATCTTTGATACCAATTTGATGTAGAATAATATGAGAAAACGAATAAGAACAAGAATATAAAGGGAATCCAAACCGCATGGGATCCGCAACCATTCACAATGCGAAGAACAAACTCAATCTCAGAGATGCTTGATTTCAATAACTTGTTTTTTATTCATCAATAGCTAAGTAAATAACATAGGGACATCTTTCATATAGAGATCATAAAACCTTAGTCCTAGATCAATAAGGAAATTGCACTTAAATATATAATAATTTCCTTAACTCTAAATGCCTATAATATTTTCAATTACATAATTATCTCCATGTTTAAATACCCCATAATTCTTAGATTAAGATCCCTAATTTTAATCTTCACTATGTATCATCGTTCTCTACCACTTAAAAGAAAACTCGACCTCGAGTTTAAATTTTTTAAAGGATCAAGAGCTCTGATTGATGGAGAAACAAAAACTGGTCATGAAACTCATTGAAGCTTAAGTCAGTAGGAGGTGAAATTTTTTTTCATCGGAAATGTTTGTTGTCGAGATGCTCGAAACTATGTAGGTAGGATAAAATCAATATCAAAGATGTGCATCAACACTAATATCAATCTTGCCATCAAGCTTGTCTTTTTGTTTGTCTTGACCCTTTTCAACATCCTCAAGATGCTCAACAGACGCATTAACTTCTCTCGACCTTCATTAAAAGTTATGGAGCGATTCTAAGGTTTCTGTTTTATCACAAGCTCATCATAATAATCATAAGCAACTCCATAAGAACGATCATGCTCATCATAAGCATCTCTAGGAGCATAATAATACTCATCCTATCCCATTTTGTTAGTTCACCTTTGGACTTTCAACTTTTTAAGGGAATATCATTAAATGCATTGTCTTCCAAGAAAGCACTATTGTATTACCAAAACTACCACCTTATAAAAATACCAAAATTACCCTTTATTGTGAGTTTTTCATTTTAAAGTAGTGTAAAATATATTTTTATTTATAAGAGCAAATCAAGAAAGTTAAAAATTTACAATGCATTAATTGTTCAAATTGAACAGCATTTTCCAAAATGAAAAAATAGGACCAGGGGAGTAATTTTTATAAGCACAACCATCATCATCATAACCATTCAAAGCATTGACATCTTGATAACTGCACCCATGCTCATTGTCTTTTCACTTCTTCTAGCCGTTTTTCATCATGATGAACCTAAATTGCAAGCCATTATAGTCTTCATTCATGTGTTGGGGAAGATAACATCAACCATAGTTTATCTTGTTGGATTTCAACTCATCCAAATAGGAGTAGCCAATTGATAGCTTAGTGTGCACGCTTTGAATACATGCCCAAGTATTATAAGACATGATAAACAACTAGAAGATCTCAAACACAAACCTTTTTTCTGTTTTTTTTTTTTTAGTTATGTTTTTTTTCTTCTAAATAACAAAATCAGAAAATAAAGAAACAAAAATACAATAAAAAATAATGAAACAAAATACCTTTGTTTTTTTTTTATTTTCTCTCTCTCTCATTTTTCTTTTTAACTCAGAAAATCAGCAACTAAAGAATTCAGAATATAAACATAGATAGAAGAACCCGAGTATTTGAAATGGCTTGGTCAATGGCTCGAAACTAGTCAGCAGTTTGAGGAACATTATCAAGTGAAAAGTGGCTCAGGGAAACGGCTTGGCTGGCTGTTTTGTGGGGGGTGACTGGTGTTCCACTAGCGGTGTCGATCTAAATTCTGGCACTTGGTAGACCAGAAGCGGAACAGGCTGATTTTTTTGTTAGTTTTTTTTTTCTTTTTCGTCGGAGGTTGGCGGTCATGATGGTGGGGTCGGTTCAGTCGTGCGACGTCAGGGAGTCGGAAATCTTGAACTTGCAGCGGCACAGAATACTCAATGGTGTGTGACGGCAGCGGCAGAAGAGGCTGAAACTGAAAGATTTTGGTTGTCAGAGGTTTTTGGTCCTGATGGTGGTGGTGGTGTGCGATGGTTTGAGATGGTGTGAACGAACCCAAGCAACAATATCTCTCCTCCTTTCTCTATTGTTCAGCCTTTTTTTTTCCGCAAGTTGATGATGAAGAAGGAATTTTTAGTTTGATATCAATTTGATGTAGAATAGTAGGCGAAAAACTGAACAAGAACAAGAACAAGAAAAAAAGATAGTATGCAACGATAGTATCCAAATCACATGGGAACCGCAACTTAATCACAGTACACAAAGAGCAAACTCAATTTTAGAGTTGTTTGATTTCAATAATTTGTTTTTTATTCATTAATAACCGAGTAAAAATAACATAGGGATATCTCTTGTATAGATATCTTAAAACCATAGTCTTAGACCGATAAGAAAACTAGTTTAACTTAAATATAGGAGTACAATAATTTCATACTCTAAATACCCATAATATTTTCAATTACATAGTTATCGCCATAATTAAAATACCTCCAATTCTTAGATTAAGATTCCCAATTCCAATCTTCATTGTGTACTCCATCAACTTCACTCACAAGTGTCTCCTCTATTGTTTTTGTAGTGTATATGTAGGGAAAAGAAATATCCATGATGCAGTAGTTGAAATGCTGTATTTTCAAAATAAAATGTCATTGAATTGATGATGAGAGTTATGATTTTGACAACTGCAGGATGCCAATCACTGTCTACATGTATGATGAGAAGGCTGGCGGGCTGATATGCATTGCCGAGTATGGCCAAGAATATGGGAAGGAAAATCCAATTAGAGTTCTATACCATGGTTTTGGCCATTATGATGCATTGCAAATTCCTGGAAGGAAGGGTGGTAAATCAAAACTTTAGCATGAGGTTTTGAGAATTAAGGTTGATAATATTTGGACAGAATAGTGTTATATAGTTTTATCTTCTGTATCCGTTGTTAGAATTGAGGTTATAAGTTCTTGATCCTAAATTATGGTGATTTTCATTGTCATCATCCTCGATGCTTCTTGATACAGTTGAATATGATAAGCTGAGAAACCGTAAAGACAAATTGCAACTGAGAAAATAAATATAAAAGTAGCTATGGTAATGATAGTACTCTATTAAGGTTAAATTAAAAATAAAAAAAAACCTTTTGAGTTTAGTTGGTAATTACACTTTTATTCTCCGGTTCTTGGAAATCTACACTTTATCGTTAAAATTTACACAGGTCTATATGTGATTTGGGCAATTTTTATTTTTATTTACAAAGAAAGGGTTTTAAAGTGTAGGTCAGGGTTTGAATTTGGGTATGAGTTGTTGCTTCTGCTTGATAGTGGACTGTGTATGTATACTTAAATAGATGAAAAAAAACGGAAAATTAAAAATTTTCATAACAATAAACTTAATTCCATGAAATTCTCTATAAATATATTAGAATGATATAAACAAAATTTTATATAAGGTTAGGGTTTATACCTTAATGAAGATTTCGATTGCAAATTCGTTGGAGAGATCACAATCTCATTCAAGAGTTCGTTCTTTAAGTGTATTAACACGAACAATCTGGGATGAGAATGGATTAGAGTTGGTCAAAATTTGAGTGCCACCTTTTGGGTTTTCAACTTTTTTTTAGAGAGTTTAAAATGTAATTTTAGTTTCACAATTTCTACCTTAGGGTTTCCATTAAATAAAATCTTTATATAGAGTCTTTACTGAAGGCTTTAAGATTTTTAGAATTACAATTAAACTTTTGGTTTAATTAATTCCTAAAAATCTCTCTATTAACCCATTAGTTTTTCTTATTTTTGCAATTTCTCATTTGTGTGTGACCCCTTAGGTTCAATATCTCGTTGGTAGTAGATAATAACTTTTATGTAATAATTGTATCCTATCCAATTAATTAAAACTTCTATTAATTTTAATTCGAATTAAAACTCTTTTTAATTCTCCCTTCAATTAAGAATTAATAACAATTAATTCTTAAGGATTTTTACAAGTCATGAATGAAGCCTAACAAAAAGTCATGACTACCTAGACAATATGAATTAGTGTGAACCTTTTCGTTGACAATTACTGTACAATTCAATCATTCCATCATGTAATGTGTCTGATTAAACTTAATGTATGAAATTATTGTCAAACCTTAATTATTTAATCATATGTATATTGATATCAAGTTCATAACTTAAATGGTGAAATTATAAACTCCTAATTTTCACTTAACCTTGGCCAGGGATTTTCCAAACTATGACTTAATCATATCGCATATGACATTCTCTCTTTCTTTTATTAAGAGTGATAGATTATCTATTATACACTCACATGCCTCTATGTACAAGCGGTCATACCTAATTAATACTCTTTTGTAACCCATGATTAGAATCACATTTAAATAGCATCAAAGCTTGATAACCTATACACAAGGCATCCATCGTGGCTTAAGTCTAAAGATCACTTGTACAACTGCAACGTAAGAATTCTTGTTGATAACCGATAAAATGTCCATTAGGAATTACTTAGTTGAGTAAGTTCGGTGTACTTGTCCTCTAACATGCACATACTTAACTTGTTTTAGTGTCTCATATACTAGTGATCGTGAGATCAATCACCCTTAACTTCTTGAGAAAACATAGTATGTACTAATCTATCTGAATTCACTAATGTCCTTCTTAGTAATCTTATGATTAGGAACATTTGAAGAACAAAGCTTAAGAAAATATATCTCACTAGCATGACCTCATCATGATGCTTATTTCTATTGCTCTTATTTTAAGGGCTTTATCATGTAATGCACATATAGTGATTGGTAATAAACATGATAAATAAAATAAATTCCGTTAATTGTTGTCAATAAATGAATAAGATTATTACACATAATATGTCTATAATATTAAATGCTATTGGCTTATAGGACATACTACTATCAATCTCTCACTTGTACTAAAGCCAATCGCCCATATATCTCACTCCCATCTTCTCAAAATGGCAATCGAACTGTTGCTAAGAAATCGCCTTAGTTAGTGGCTATGTTGTCCGTTGATGAAACTTTTTCCACCTTTACATCGCCTCTTCCAATGATCTCTCTTATCAAATGGAACTGTTGCAAAATTTACTTGGACTTATGATGAGACCTTGGTTCTTTTGCTTACACAATATCACTATTGTTATCACAATACAAAGTTACTGGATTGACAATGTCTAGAATCACTCCTAGTTCAGTAATGAACTTTCTCATCCAAACAACTTCCTTTGTAGCTTCTTATGTAGCAATCTATTCGGTCTCAGTGGCCGAATCCGTAGTGGTTTCTTGCCTAAAACTCTTTCAACTCACTTCTCCACCATTCAAGGTGAACACCTATCGAGAGACTGATCTAATATCATCTTTGTTAGACTAAAAACTAGAGTTTGTGAAGCTTTCAAGTTTCAAATCTATTCCTCCATATATGAGAAACAAATCTTTAGTTCTTCTCTAGAACTTAAGAATGTTTTTCACAGCTTTCCAATGACTCTAACCTGGATTGGACTAAAATATTCTTGTAACATTTAAGAGCGTATGTGATAACAAACCTCGTACATAACATTGCATACATGATGGAACAAATTGTTGATGCATATCGTATCTTACTCATGAATTCTCTCTCCTCTAGAGTATTTGGGAACATCTTCTTAGAGAGAGAAATTTCATGACTCATTGGTAGGAGTCCCCTTTTGGAATTTTCCACGCTAAACCTCTTTAGTACTTTGTCTATGTGCTTCGATTGGGACAAGCCATCATCCTTCTAGATCTATTTCTATAGATCTTTATCTCTAAAATATAGGATGCTTCACCCAAATCCTTCATGGAGAAGTTTCTTGACAACCAAACCTTGATTAACTTTATCATACCTACATCATTACCAATGAGTAGTATATCGTCAACATAAAGCTCCAAAAATTGTCATAGCACTCCCACTGGCCTTTTAATATACTCATGGTTCATCCTTATTTTTGATAATATCAAACAATATGATTGTCTCATCAAAACAGATGTTCCAACTTCTACAAGCTTGCTTTAATTCATAAATGGATGTTTGAAACTTGCATACATTGTGGTCACTACAACTAGATGTAAAACCCTTAGGCTATGTCATGTACACATCCTTCTCTATTTTTCCATTAAGGAATGCTGTCTTTACATCCATCTATCATATCTCATAGTCATGGTATGCAACTATTGCAAGTAAAATCCAAATGGATTTAAGCATCGTCAAAGTCAATTCCTTGCCTTTTCTTGAAATCCTTCGCTACAAGCCTTACCTTATAGTCTCTACCTATCTATATACTCCAATCTTTCTTTAATAATCCATTTGCAACCTATAGGTACTATACCTTTAGATGCATCGACCATACTTTGTTGGAGTACGTGGAATCCATTTCGGAATTCATGGCTTCTAGCCACATCCCTAAATCAATAGTTAACAGGTTCCTTATCATCTATAAGGTGTACCTCTTGGTCACCATCCATGAGAAATCCATATCTCTTTGGAGCTGGGTATTCTGTTGGCTCTACGAACTAGTTGTGTATGTGGAATATCTATTGGTTTAGGTTCTTCAATTTAAACAGTACTAGGATGTAGTTCTTGTGACGTTTCATCAAGATCTATCTTTCCTCCACTACTATCTTTTAGCATAAACTCATTTTCTAGAAAGGTAACATGCTTAGAAACAAACACCTTTTGTTCATGTGAATGATAGAAATAATATTATGAATTTTCTTTAGGATATCCCCCAAACCTACATTTGTTAAACCTAGTTCCCAACTTGTTTGTATGTAACTTCTTTACATAAGCAGGACAACCCCAAATCTTAATGTGTTAAAGACTGGGTTTCCTCCATTTTCATATCTCATATGGCGTTTTAGGTACTGCTTTTGTGGGAACTTTGTTCAATAAATATGCGGCAGTTATGAGGGCATATTCCAAAAAGGATATTGGAAGATTAATGTAAGTCATCATGGATCATACCATATCTAATAGAGTACAATTCCTCCTTTCGAACACACTGTTTGAATGTGGTGTTCTAGGAAGAGTCCACTTCGATAGAATCACTTTCTCTTTGAGATAATTAAGAAAATCATTAGTCAGGTATTCATCTCCTCGATCAGATCGAAGAGCTTTAATACCTTTCCTAGTCTGCTTTTCAACTTGATTATTGAATTCTTTGAACTTTTCAAATGATTCAGATTTATACTTCATTAAGTACATGTACCTATACCTAGAATGATCATTGGTAAAGGTAATGAAGTAGGGTCCCACACATATCACTATGTATTAACCCTAATACATCCGTGACTCTCTCTCTATGTCTACTAAATGGAGATCTAGTCACTTCACAAGTCGGATAGGATTCAAAGTCCAATAGATCCAAATATCCACCTTTTACTAATTTATCCTATCTTCATTGATATGACTTAGTCTTAAGTGCCATATATAGGATTGATTCAATTCATTATCTATTTTCATCTTATTTTGTTTGATATTGAAAACATTATCATCTACTTCAAGAATATAAAAATAATTTTTCAATGTACCAGTGCCATAATATCTATTTCCAAAATAAATATAACTATAGAAAAATTAAATTTAGCCACCTATAGTATGACCTAACCTATAGATAAGTACTTGTAGTTTCAAAACCTATAGATATCCCCTTAAAATATTCGTATTTTGATTTAAGATGATAAACACCCCACCGTTAAATACTAGTTAGTCAAATCTATTATCTTCATTCAACCACCATTACACATCAACATTTATTTGGAAATATCTCCATAATACCCTTTAGTGGGTGGGGAGAATAAAACCATCCATGTAAACTCATTTAATTCAATTGATTTCTAGTCAGATTTTTAACAGAAACTGTAAGGCAGTTAAAAACCATATTATCGTTAATTTTGAGTTTCATTTTTAGGTAATTTAAACCAGTACACATTGCACACATGTGCACACTTTCGTGCGTAGCTGCACACACATGCACTTGCACACATGCGCACTTTTGTGTGTAGTTGCACACTTTAGCATGCAAACTTTTGCGTGCACCTTGCACGCACATGTACATTGTCACACGCACTCGCACACATGTGCACACTGTCACACACATTTCCAAATTTGTGCCCATTTTTTTGCACACCTTGCACACACGTGCACACTTTTGTGCACACCTCGCATGCACATGCACACACCTGCACACATGCTGCACATAGTTAATTTAATTCATCTATTTTAAAATAATTTAGTCCTAATCTGTCTAGTTTAACTTACATAATTAATTCACTTTGTTTAAATGCGCATTGTTGTGAGTTTTAAATTACTTGCATGCGCACGAGTCGTTTGCAATATAGTGTGTGAAAGTGCGAGGTCGAATCCATAGGGAATTGCATTATGAAAATGGATTTTTATCTAAACTAAACCTATTTCAACCTAGTTCCAAATTTTTGAATTGTATTATGCAAAGAAAATAAACTAAACTAAATCGAGTTGAAACAAATGATAAAAATACTAAGGTTTCTGAATCCACCCCACCAAAGTAAAACATATATTTTCATGTTCTATATAAAAGTAATCTATCAAATAATTCCATGAATCCACCATTATACAAATCATAGCAAATACTCTAATTCAACCAAATCATCTAATCCTTTAGAATCACAATGGATATCCAATTGACTTTGGATGATCCGCCGTATCCGACAGATGAAGCACAAGGAATATCCAATTTGAACAATTTAAACACAATCAATTATAAGAATTTACTCAAACAATTGAAATAGAACATTAATACTAAAAATATCAGAATTGTATGAACATATATGAAAATATTATGCCAAACAATGGCGAGGCTTCATCTTCAACCTTAGATGAAGGTTTTAGCCTCTCATGATTATGAAACTAAATTTCACAATTAAAGTGCTAATTATAAAACTTTAAACTTAAAAGAAATAAATTAAAAATGACTATACATGGATAGAGAAATTCCACGCGCAGCTGCAGTGCGGTGCTTTCCCCCTTTCGTAGCAAAGCCTTCCAGAGTGCACACCCATTTGATGAAGTGAAATGGGGCTTTTATAGGGGAACTCCATGAGTGCAATGTGTTTCCAATCCGATGTGGGATATAGATTGTGTTTCCAACCGATGTGGGATGTGGGATTTAGGTCTTCACATGCCCTTCAAAACTTCTGCCCATACTGAAATCCCGCACAGCCTGACTTTGTCTACTAAAATTGCCATAACTTTCTCTAGAAAAATCATATTTACGAGCCGTAAAATTTCCCAAAAAAAAGGCATCCGGATCTTTCCAAGAATATATGGCTCATCTCCTGGTTCTTCCTGAATCATTACAATTTTAATCCGTAAATATCACTTCTACCACGCTGAAATCACGCACAACCTGACATTTGTCTACTAAAACTGCCATAACTTTCTCCAGAAAAATCATATTTACGAGCCGTGAAATTACCCAGAAAATAAACATCTGGATCTTTCCTAGCATATATTGCTCATCTCCTGGTTCTTCCTGAATCAATACAGTTTAATCCGCAAAAATGACTGACATGTATTGGTAATTCTGGTAATTTAGTGAAAATCATTTCCAAGTGCTTGTAAACCTGTAAAACACGAAAAAAAAAACAACTCAAAGTAACAAATTCTTAAGCTAACAAATTTAAATTATGGGGCTAAAATATACAATATTTGACACTTATCAAATACTCCCAAACTTACATTTTGCTAGTCCCTTAGCAAAACAAAATAAAAAAAAAACTAAATGAAAAACAAAGAACACAAAGATAAATCCATCATTCATGGTGTCCAAAAATTTAAGTAGCACACAAAACCATGATATTCATTTATAAGCAAGCTTAAAATATAAACCCATATTCGCAATGAATAGGAATTTAAAAAATCTAATTACTTACAAAAGGCAAGCTAAGACATCACAAGTCTGACTAAGTGTAAAGTGAATTAGCATATAAAGATGAGGCTTCCAAATAACTTCAATGTGCAATGTCTCCATGTCTCAAGATTCACAGAATTCCTCATCAGAATGAACAACGATGTCATAGTTTTATTTTCTTCTCTATTTTATTATAAGGCTCTGCTATGTTTAGTTCCCTTAAACTTTCTAATTGACCCATGTAGTGAGTGTTGAGTCAATGACTCCCAAACCAGATGGTTTTAGGGCATTAGGTGTAAAGACACCCCTAAGGACGTACTAACTCGAGTAAAAAGTGCTATGAAACTAAATTGGCCTTAATGCTACCAAGAAAAATTCTCACATTTTGACGTGAACACTCACTACTTACTGAGGCAAGAGGCCCAGTTACTCAGCGAAAAGTTTCGCAATGATCATTATGAATAAAATTCTCACCTTTTGACGTGAACACTCACTCCTTATTGAGGCAAGACATCCAGTTACTCAGTGGAAAGTTTGTTGATGATCATTAATTTTTTTTTATACTTTTCTATGCCAAAGTGTTTATCCAACAAGTCATCCAGTTTCAGTTAAGTCATGTGAACATACACAGTAAAATCACATGTCATACCTCACACTATTTTGTGCTAATGTGCTCGTGTCAGATTAGATCAAACATGTGAGTTCTCAAATGCCTAAAGTAAGTAACAAAATTTTAAAACTCTATCATTAATTCATGTGTTCAAGATTTTAAGCTCACCAATGACATCACATCACAGTACTTGTTTAAATCAACCAAAATTTCCAAAATAACATGAGCATGCATTTATCTTCTCTTTAAAACAACAAACTGGGAGAAAGTGTGTGTAATGTGCCTCTTATACCCCCAAAATTAAAATATACATTGTCCCCAATGTGTGAATAATATGGAAAGAGCTGACCTGGGAGATGGAGAACTAGCTGGACTGGCATGGCTCATAGCATACCCCCAAACTTGAACTGAAGTACATATTGTCCTTGAAAAACAAATACCAAAGTAATACTGGAAAACAAAAAATACTAGAAATAAACAGTAACAAGAAATATGTAAAATAATAAAAACATAAAGGATATGCTATGGGGTACCTCCCATGAGCGCTAAGTTTAACGTCTTCAGCCAGACTCAGCAATAGTAATCGTGCCCAGCCAAGCGCTCCACCATCTGATCAATAAATGGAGTGGAAAATGATCTTTCCTTGTGGCAGCATTCAACTTACAGTAGTCTAGACACACTCTCCGTCCTGACTGAACACGAGTTGGAGTTGGCACGAACTCATCGTCCTTATTCTTCATTACCGTCAATCCAGCCCGCTTGGACACGACATGAATCGGGCTCACCCACTTGCTATCAAAGATTGGATAATTGATCCCTGCATCCAACAATTTTATCACTTCAGTCCTCAAAACCTCTTGCATAGCTGGGTTGAGCCTTCTTTGTGGCTTTCTCGATGGTTTGGCATTCTCCTCCAAATGTATCTTGTGCATCACCACCGAGGGGCTAATCCCCTTGATATGCTCAATATTCCAGCTGATAGCTTCCTTGTGCTCTCTTAAAATGTCTAATAATTTCTGCTCTTGAGCATCAACCAAATTTGAAGCTATAATCACAGGCAAATAATCTGCTGGACCTAGGAACTTATACTTAAGAATGTCCGGTAAAGGCTTAAGTTCCTTGTGGGGGGGCTCAGGTGCTGCGGTCAACTCCGTCTCACTGCTCTCCTAAGGAGCAAACTCCAAAATGGCATTCGCTTGCTTAAGTAACTTATCCAACTCCAAATTCTCTTCAAACTGAGCAAAGCATGCCTCCAGAATGTCCTCAGACTTCCCTCCTTTCTTGGGCGCTTGTAATCTCATAGGGTAAGGCGCTTTAGGTACAAACGACCGAGGAAGATCCTTAATAGTAGGTGTGGCTGTAGATTGCTCGACATCTCTCTTCCCTTTGTTGCCACTTTCTTGCCCTTGCTGCATAGCAGGGTTCTCTTCCACTTGATTGTCCACTTGTCTCCCAGACCTCAATGTGATAATCGATTACACTTGTTCTGGCCCGTGCGTAGGATTTGATGAATTTCCAACACCAAACTGCCCCTTTGGGTTGGGCACGGGTTGACTGGGGAACTTTCCCTTCTCTCCTTCACCCAAGTGACTTACAATTTGACCCATTTGACTCTCTAGCTTGGCAATCACTTGGGTGTTTACTATCGTCGCACTCCTCACTTCGCTGATGGATTGGCCGGTCATCTTCATGAAATCCTTGAGGGTGTCCTCCAATGATAGTGAAACCGACGCTAGCACTTGAGTAGGAGCTTGGTAAGTGGGTGATGGTGTTGGATGGGCTAAGCGACTATGACTTGGAACTAGTGGAGGAAATCCGAGAGGGTATTGATTGTGAGCATGATGAGGGGCTCCTCCCTGATTCATTGGTTTGTTCTGCTTCCATGAAAAATTAGGGTGGTTCCGCGACCCGGGATTGTAAGTCTCGGAGTAAGATCCATTTGATTAATTTCGATAGTCATTGAAAGCGTTCATTTGTTCCATGGGATACTCGTCAAAAGCTGGCATAGACGGAAAATTCTGTGCTAAATGCATAGGACTAGTACAGATGGAATAGGTATCAACATTGAATGTATTAGCTGCATTGATGGACTGGCCTATCATCTTCAAGAAATCCTTGAGGGTGTCCTCCAATGACTGTGGTTTTAGATCAAAATGGGTAGCATTGGTTGGTGGCAACACTATATAAGAAGGGGAGTTAGTTGCAACGGGTGCGAACAAATCCCTAAGGGATGTAGTGAAGTCCACGTTCCAAGCTCTAGCTTGCTCTATATTCTCCGGTTGATTTGCATTCCTTAAATTGTCCCCCATCTAAATAGTCTCTTTCTCAACAAGTGCTCTCTTATTTCTCTTAAGAGTTCTTTCTAATTCAGGATCTAAAGCTATCCACTCTAAGTTCAGGGATCTTTGACCAAGCATACACCAAACAAAAAGCAATAAAATAAACTAACTAGCAAAAACAAAAGAATAAAATAAAATAAAATTCAAATAACAGATAACAATAAACTAAAATAAAATAAATGCAAAAACAGAAAACACAATACTCATAAAAAGCACTAACAAAAATTGGTAAAATTTTTATTTTATTTTATTTATATTTATTTTGTTATTTATTCTTTATGGAAAATTTCAAATAGAAACAAATAAACTAGAACAAAATTGCAAAAAGAAAAATGAAACAAAAATGCTAACTAAACTAGTAGAAAAATAAAATTAATTCAGACAAAAATTTAATTTTCACAAACAAAACAATTCCACAGCAATGACACCAATAACTTATTGTGAGTTTTCAATTACTCGCAAGTGCACGATTCGTTTGCAATATAGTGTGTGCAAGTGCGAGGTCGAATCCACAGGGAATTGCATCGTGAAAATGGATTTTTATCTAAACTAAACCTATTTGAACCTAGTTCCAAATTTTTGAATTGTATTATTCAAAGAAAATAAACTAAACTAAATTGAGTTGAAACAAATGATAAAAATACTAAGGTTTCCGAATCTACCCCACCAAAGTAGAGCATGTATTTTCATGTTCTATATAAAAGTAATCTATCAAATAATTCCATGAATCCACCATCATACAAATCACAGCGAATACCCTAATTCAACCAATTCATCCAATGTATCCCTTTAGAATCACAATGGATATCGAATTGACTTTGGATGATCCGCCGTATCCGGTAAATGAAACACAAAGAATATCCAATTTGAACAATTTAAACACAATCAATCATAAGTATTTAGTCAAACAATTGAAACAGAACATTAATATTAAAAATATCAGAATAGTACGAACATATTTGAATATTATGCCAAACAATAGCGAGACTTCATCTTTAACCTTAGATGAAGGTTTTAGCCTCTCATGATTATGAAACTAAATTTCACAATTAAAGTGCTAAACATAAAACTTTAAACTCAAAAGAAATAAATTAAAACTGACTATACATGGATAGAGAAATTCCATTCGCAGCTGCTGTGCGGCACTTTCCCTCTTTGGTAGCAAAGCCTTCCAGATTGGACACCCATTTGATGAAGTGAAATGAGACTTTTATAGGGGAACTCCATGAGTGCAATGTGTTTCCAATCCGATGTGGGATATAGAATGTGTTTCCAACCGATGTGGGATGTGGGATTTAAGCTTTCACATCCTCTTCAAAACTTCTGCCCATGCTGAAATCTCACACAGCCTGACCTTTGTCTACTAAAACTACCATAAAGTTCTCTAGAAAAATCATATTTACGAGCTGTAAAATTCCCTAGAAAATAGACATCCGGATCTTTCCAAACATATATGGCTCATCTCCTGATTTTTCTTGAATCAATAGAGTTTTAATCCGCAAAAATGACTGATCTGTACGGGTAATTCTAGCAATTTAGTGAAACTCTTTTCCAAGTGCTTGTAAACCTGTAAAACACGAAGAAAAAAAAACAACTCAAAGTAAAAAATTCCTAAGCTAACAAATGTAAATTAAGGGGCCAAAATATGCAATATTTGGCACTCATCAAGCACCCCCAAACTTACATTTTGCTAGTCTTTTAGCAAAACAAAATAAAAAAAACTAAATGAAAAACAAAGAACACAAAGATAAATCCATCATTCATGGTGTCCAAAAATTTAAGTAGCACACAAAACCATGATATTCATTCATGAGCAAGCTTAAAATATAAACTCATATTCGCAATGAATAGAAATTTTAAAAATGTAATTACTTACAAAAGGCAGGCTAAGGCATCACAAGTCTGACTAAGTATAAAGTGAATTAGCATATAAGGATGAGGCGCTCAAATAACTTCAATGTGCAATGTCTCCATGTCTCAAGATTCATAGAATTTCTTATCAAAATGAACAATGATGGCATAATTTTATTTTCTTCTCTATTTTGTTATAAGGCTCTACTATGTTTAGTTCCCTTAAGCTTTCTAATTGACCCATGTAGCGAGTGTTGAGTCAATGAGTCCCAAACCAGATGGATTTAGGGCATTAGGTGTAAAGACACCCCTAAGGACGTACTAACTCGAGTAAAAAAGGCTATGAAACTAAACCATCCTTAATGCTACCAAGCAAAATTCCCACATTTTGACGTGAACACTCACTACTTACTGAGGCAAGAGGTCCAGTTACTCAGCGAAAAGTTTTGCAATGATCATTATGAATAAAATTCTCATCTTTTGACGTGAACTCACTGCTTATTGAGGCAAGACGTCCAGTTACTCAGTGAAAAGTTTATTGATGATCATTAAAATTTTTTTTTTTATACTTTTCTATGCCAAAGTGTTTATCAAACAAGTCATCCAGTTTTAGTTAAGTCATGGGAGCATACACATTAAAACCACATGTCATACCTCACACTATTTTGTGCTAATGTGCTCGTGTCAGATTAGATCAAGCATGTGAATTCTCAAATGCCTAAAGTAAGTAACAAAATTTTAAAACTCTATCATCAAATCATGTGTTCAAGATTTTAAGCTCACCAATGACATCACATCATAGTACTTGTTTAGATCAACCAAAATTTCCAAAATAACATGAGTATGCATTTATCTTCTCTTTAAAACAACAAACTAGGACAAAGTGTGTGTAATGTGTCTCCTATACCCCCAAACTTAAAATACACATTGTCCCCAATGTGTGAATAATATGGAAAGAGCTGACTTGGGAGATGGAGAACTCGCTGGACTGGCATGGCTCATAGTACACCCCCAAACTTGTACTAAAGTACACATTGTCCCTGAAAAACAAAGACCAAATTAATACTGAAAAACAAAAAATACTAGAAATAAACAGTAACAAGAAATATGTAAAATAATAAAAACATAAAGGATATGCTATGGGGTGCCTCCCATGAGCGCTAAGTTTAACGTCCTCAATAGTCCAGCCGATAGCTTCACTGCACTCTCTTAAAATGTCCAATAATTTCTTTTCTTGAGCATCAACCAAATCTAAAGCTATAATCACAGGCAAAGAATCTGTTGGACATAGGAACTTATATTTAAGAATGTCCGGTAAAGGCTTAAGTTCCTTGTGGGGGTGCTCAGGTGCTGCGGTCAACTCTGTCTCACTGCTCTACTAAGGAGAAAACTCCAAAATGGCATTCACTTGCTCAAGTAACTTATCCAACTCGAAATCCTCTCCAAACTGAGCAAAGCATGCCTCCAGAATGTCCTCAGACTTCCCTCCTTTCTTGGGCGCTTGTAATCTCTCAGGGTAAGGCGTTTTAGGTACAAACGACCGAGAAAGATCCTTAATAGTAGGTGTGGTTGTAGATTGCTCAACATATCTCTTCTCCTTGTTGCCACTTTCTTGCCCTTGCTGCATAGCAGAGTTCTCTTCCACTTGATTGTCCACTTGTCTCCCAGACCTCAATGTGACAATCGATTACACTTGTTCTGGCTCGTGCGTAGGATTTGATGAATTTCCTACCGCAAACTGTCCCTTTAGGTTGGGCACGAGTTGACTAGGGAGCTTTCCCTTCTCTCCTTCACCCAGGTGACTTAGGATTTGACCCATTTGACTCTCTAGCTTGATAATCGCTTGGGTGTTTACTATTGTTGTACTCCTCACTTCGCTGATGGATTGGTCGGTCATCTTCATGAAATCCTTGAGGGTGTCCTTCAATGACAGTGAAACTGACGCTAGCACTTGAGTGGGAGCTTGGTAAATGGGTGATGGTGCTAGATGGGCTTAGCGACCATGACTTGGAACTAGTGGAGGAAATCCGAGAGGGTATTGATTGTGAGCATGATGAGGGGCTTCTCCCTGATTCATCGGTTTATTCTGCTTCCATGAAAAATTAGGGTGGTTCCGCGACCCGGGATTTTAAGTCTCGGAGTAAGATCCATTTGATTGCTTCCGATAGTCATTGAAAGCGTTCACTTGTTCCATGGGATACTCGGCAAAAGCTGGAATAGATGGAAAATTCTATGCTAAATGCATATGACTAGCACAGATGGAACAACTACCAACATTAAATGTATTGGCTGCATTGATGGACTGGTCGGTCATCTTCATGAAATCCTTGAGGGTATCCTCTAATGACTGTGGCCTTAGATCAAAATGGGTAGCATTGGTTGGTGGCAACACTATACAAGATGTGAAGTTAGTCGCAACGGGTGTGAACAAATCCCTAAGGGACGTAGTGAACTCCACGTTCCAAGCTCTAGCTTGCTCTACATTCTCCGGTTGATTTGTATTCCTTAAATTGTCTCCCATCTCAATAGTCTCGTTCTCAACAACTACTCTCTTATTTCTCTTAAGAGTTCTTTCTAATTCAAGATCTAAAGGTATCCACTCTAAGTTCAAGGATCTCCGACCAAGCATACACCAAACAAAAAGCAATAAAATAAACTAACTAGCAAAAACAAAAGAATAAAATAAAATACAAATAACAGATAACAATAAACTAAAATAAAATAAATGCAAAAACCGAAAACACAATACTCACAAAAATTACTAACAAAAATTGGCAAAATTTTTATTTTATTTTATTTATATTTATTTTGTTTTTTATTCTTTATGGGAAATTTCAAATAGAAACAAATAAACTAGAACAAAATTGCAAAAATAAAAATGAAACAAAAATAGTAGAAAAATAAAATTAATTCAGACAAAGATTTAATTTGCACAAACAAAACAATTCCCCGGTAACGGCGCCAAAAACTTGTTGTGAGTTTTTAATTACTCGCAAGTGCATGAGTCGTTTGCAATATAGTGTGTGCAAGTACGAGGTAGAATCCACAGGGAATTACGTCGTGAAAATGGATTTTTATCTAAACTAAACCTATTTTAACCTAGTTCCAAATTTTTGAATTGTATTATTCAAAGAAAATAAACTAAATTAAATTGAGTTGAAACAAATGATAAAAATACTAAGGTTTCTGAATCCACCCCACCAAAGTAAAGCATATATTTTCATGTTCTATATAAAAGTAATCTATCAAATAATTCCATGAATCCACCATTATACAAATCACAGCGAATACCCTAATTCAACCAATTCATCCAATGTATCCCTTTAGAATCACAATGGATATCCAATTGACTTTGGATGATCCGTCGTATCCAGCAGATGAAACACAAGGAATATCCAATTTGAACAATTTAAACACAATCAATCATAAGTATTTACTCAAACAATTGAAACAGAACATTAATACTAAAAATATCAGAATTGTACGAACATATCTGAATATTTTGCCAAACAATAGCGAGGTTTCATCTTCAACCTTAGATGAAGGTTTTAGCCTCTCATGATTATGAAACTAAATTTCACAATTAAAGTGCTAAACATAAAACTTTAAACTCAAAAGAAATGAATTAAAACTGATATATATGGATAGAGAAATTCCACTCGTAGCTGCTGTGCGACACTTTCCTTCTTTGGTAGCAAAGCCTTCCAGATTGCACACCCATTTGATTAAGTGAAATGGGGCTTTTATAGGGGAACTCCATGAGTACAATGTGTTTTCAATCCGATGTTGGATATAGAATGTGTTTCAAATCGATGTGGGAAGTGGGATTTAAGCCTTCATATCCTCTTCAAAACTTCTGCCCATGCTGAAATCTCGCACAGCCTGACCTTTGTCTACTAAAACTACCATAATTTTCTATAGAAAAATCATATTTACGAGCCGTGAAATTCCCCAGAAAATAGATATCCAGATCTTTCCAAGCATATATGGCTCATCTCCTGGTTCTTCCTGAATCATTACAGTTTTAATCTGCAAAAATGATTGATCTGAACGGGCAATTCTGGCAGTTTAGTGAAACCTTTTTCCAAGTGCTTGTAAACCTGTAAAACACGAAGAAAAAAAAAATCAAAGTTAAAAATTCCTAGGCTAACAAATGTAAATTAAGGGGCCAAAATATGCAATATTTGGGACTCATCAAACACCCCCAAACTTACATCTTGCTAGTCTTTTAGCAAAACAAAATAAAAAAAATTAAATGAAAAACAAAGAACATAAAGATAAATCCATCATTCATGGTGTCCAAAAATTTAAGTAGCACACAAAGCCATGATATTCATTCATGAGCAAACTTAAAATATAAACCCATCTTCGCAATGAATAGGAATTTTATCTTTAATGTGTTCAAGATTTTAAGCTCACCAATGACATCACATCACAATACTTATTTAGATCAACCAAAATTTCCAAAATAACATGAGCATGCATTTATCTTATCTTTAAAACAAAAAAACTGGGATAAAGTGTGTGTAATGTGTCTCCAATACCTCCAAAATTAAAATACACATTGTCCCTAATGTGTGAATAATATGGAAATAGCTGACCTGGGAGATGGAGAACTAGCTGGACTGGCTTGGGTTATAGCACATTCCCAAACTTGAACTGAAGTATGCGTTGTCCTTGAAAAACAAATACTAAAGTAATACTGGAAAAACAAATACTAGAAATAAACAGTAATAAGAAATATGTAAAATAATAAGAACATAAAGGATATGCTATGGGGTGCCTCCTATGAGCGCTAAGTTTAACGTCTTCAGCCAGACTCAGCAATAGTAATCGTGCCTAACCAAGCACTCCACCATCTGATCTATAAATGGGAGTGAAAAATGATCCTTCCTTGTGGCAGCATTCAACTTACGATAGTCTAGACACACTCTCCATCCTGACTGAACACGAGTTGGCACCAACTCGTTGTCCTTATTTTTCACTACCGTTAATCCAGCCCGCTTAGGCACGATATGAATCGGGCTCACCCACTTCCTATCAGAGATTGGATAAATGATCCCTGCATCCAACAACTTTATCACTTCAGTCCTCACAACCTATTGCATAGATAGATTGAGCCTTCTCTGTGGCTCCCTCTATGGCTTGGCATTCTCTTCTGAATATATCTTGTGCATCACCACCGAGGGGCTGATCCCCTTGATATCCTCAATAGTCCAGCCGATAGCTTCCTTGTGCTCTCTTAAAACGTCCAATAATTTCTCCTCTTGAGCATCAACCAAATCTAAAGCTATAATCATAGGCAAAGAATTTGCTAGACCTAGGAACTTATACTTTAGATTGTCCGGTAATGGCCTAGGCTCCTTGTAGGGGGGCTCAGGTGCTGCAGTCTCCTCCGTCTCACTGCTCTCTTGAGGTGCAGACTCCAAAATGGCATTCACTGGCTCAAGTAGCTTGTCCAACTCCAAATCCTCTCCAAACTGAGCAAAGCGTGCCTCCAGAATGTCCTTAGACTTCCCTCCTTTCTTGGGCGCTTGTAATCTCTCAGGGTAAGGCGCTTTAGGTACAAACGACCAAGGAAGATCCTTAATAGTAGGTGTGGCTGTAGATTGCTCAGCATCTTTCTTCTCCTTATTGCCACTTTCTTGCCCTTGCTGCATGATGAGAGTCATAAAATGCATCTTAACAGTACTTAATTGTTATCATTTTAGGGTTGATCTAGGTTTTAATTGCACTTTTATACGTTAACAACTCTAAAGTATCATTCTTGGATCATTGATCTATTTCGGTGCATTTTCAGGTACTTTAAGCTCAAAAGAGGAGGAAAAGTTATCATTGCATGAGGTACAAAGACTTGAGGCATAGTGGAGTGAAGGGATGCTTCCGGAAGGACAAGATGAAGGGCTTAAAAGAGCAATAGCTGCTGCCCGCACTGGAAAGGAGTTTCACTAAATTGCCAGAATTCCCCGTACAGATTAATCATCTTTGCAAATTAAACTGTATTGATATAAGAAGAACCAGGTGATGAGCCATATATTCTTAGAAAGTTCTGTAAGTCTATTTTTTGGAGAATTTTACGGTTCATAAAAATGATTTTTCTAGAGAAAGTTATGACAGTTTAACCAGACAAAGGTCAGACTGTGCGGGCTGTGCGGGATTTCAGCGTGAAGGACATGTGAAGGCCTAAATCCCACATCCCATATCGGTTAGAAACACATTTCTATATCCCACATCCCACATCGGATTGGAAACACATTGCATTCATGGTATTTGCCTAGATAAGACCCACTCTACTTCAGCTTTAAGGACCATCGGAGAATCTGAGATCATCAGAAAGTGAATCCAGAGGGCCTTTAGGAGCAATCCAGAGGGCCCTTAGGAGGAATCCGAAGTACTTTTGGAGGGCAAGCTGAAGAATTGTCGAAGCTTTCGCTACCAAGGGGGAGATGATCATTGAGAGGCCGGAGGCAACTTGAGGAAGCATGAGCCCCATGGCCAGCTAGTCTCCTAGCAAGGCGAAGGGATGAATCTCTAGGTGTAGTTGTTCTTATTTTCCTTTATTTGATTCAGTTGTAGTTTGGTATTATTTTCATTAAACATTGTTATGTTTTATTCTTTAATTTAATTAGTAGATTTCTAATTAGTCCAGTGATGGCATGCTTCTTTTCCATATAAGTCTAGTCAGCCCTTTTTATGTGTATTTGTTTGGGTGTGATTGAGTCCGGTAGATCTCTTTTATAGATTTGTCCATTGTTGCGGTATTTTCATTTAGATATATCGTCGTCTTTTGATAATTTATAAGTTAGGTCATGTGTGCTTGAAAGTAAAGAATAATTCATATCAATTACATTAGGGTTTATATATGCACTTTATTTGAATATTTGCCGATTGTCTGTTTGAGATGTGAAACTTGCAATCGAGATAAAAACAACTAAATCAAGTTAGGATTAGGGCAATGAACCTAGGGAGGATTTCCGGAACCTTATTTTTTCTTTATTATATTATCTATCAATTATTTACACAATTGTCACATAATCAACAATTTAGATTTTGTCACTTTAACTTTTATCGTTTGTGTTGAGGTTTACACCTTCTTTTGTAATTAGTTTGTTTCTCTGTGGAATCAACACCCCAAAGCTGTACTACAATACCGCGTTATGTTTTGGACATAATCAAATTTTTGTGTTGTTTCCGAGGAAACGCGCTTAAGTACAAAGAAGATTGTCAACTTTTGACATGACGGTAGAAGAATTGTAAATAGTTTTTTTTTCAGCAACTGTAAAGGCGGTAACTTCGTTCCTTCTTTTAGCTTGCTGCATTATTTTTTTCCTCTTTTTCTTTTTATAATATATTTTTTATTATTGTTCTTTTTTCTAAGTTTTTATTTTCGGCTATGTTTTATTTATTTCCTCTCTGATTCATTTAGTGCATGCTTAGACCGAGAGATTTGCGAGGTAGATTCATTAGAGGACCCGAACTAGAATTACTCTTTCCTTCCGAGTCTGATAGTGAAACCTCGCCTAGATCAACCAATAGTGGAAACCCAAGTGAGAATTTAGAGGATTTTGTTAACATAGCCGATGTTGTGAGTTTTAATTTACTCGCAAGTGCACGAGTCGTTTGCAGTATAGCATTGTGCAAGTGCGAGGTCGAATCCACAGGGAATTGCGTTGTGAAAATTTTATTTTTAATCTAAACTAACTTTATCTTAACCTAGTTCCGAATTGTGAATGATATTGCAAAAGAAATATAAACTAAACTAAGTTGGTTTAAAAACTAATAATTAAAACACTAAAGTTTCCGAATCCACCCCTCCGAAGTTAAGCATATATGTTCTAAAAATATAGCCTATCAAAACATTCCATGAATACAACTATAAGACAAAAAATAAAGAATATCCCAACTAAACCAAAAGTATCCAATGTATCCGCACTCAACAAATCACAAAGGAAATCCAATTTAATCGAAAAGCATTCAATGTATCCATCAGATGAAACACAAGGAATATCCAACAGACAATTTAAACTCAATCAATTATAAGATTAACTCAAATAATTGACAAAACATTTATACTAAAAATTGTCAGATTTGTACAAGCAAATCTGAACTACTACGCCAAACAACGGCAGGGCTTCATCTTCAACCTTAGCTGAAGAGTCTAGCCACTCATAACTATGAAACTACAATTCATAATAAAAGTGCTAAACATTAAACTAAAACAACTAAATGAAAAGAAATAAATAACTTTACATGGGAGAAATTCCACTCGCTGATGGGCGGCACTTCCCCTCATGGTAGCAAAGCCTTCGGGATCCACCAGAATGCTAGCAGACGTCCACCGGTTAACACCAAAGTGCCCTAGGAATTGTACCCAATAGCACAAAGAATTGCACCCTGAATGATGGAGCCAGATGGTGTTTATATAGGGGGAGTCTCAGAGCACTGTAGGTTTCAGATTCGATGTGGGATACTGGCCCGAGTGCGCTCAATCGCAGTGTGGTGCGATTGATCGCAGGTACGATCGATCGTATGTCTTGTGCGCATGATCGTATGTGCGCTTGATTGCATGTCTGCTACGATCGATCGTAGATGCACTGAACTTCAAATATTTCGATATGGGATGTTGACCATGCGCTCGTTCATAGGCAGGTGCACTCGAGCGCAGGTGCGCTCGATTGCATATCTTATGCGATCGATCGCAATGTCTCCTGAAGCTTCACATCTCCTGAAATGCTTCAATTTCTCCACAAACCTGTAAAAATACACAAAACACAAAAAATACATAAAATAAAGTGAAATACTACTAACTAAGAGCATAACAAATATAAGTTAAGGGTCTAAAATATGCAATATTTAAGACTCATCAGTCGATAACCTTAATGAGAATGTTGCTAGGACACTTCAAGATTACCTCCACCCTACATGCACAGCCACACCATCTTGCATCATGTTTCCAGCTAATAGTCCCCAACTAGATCTTAGAACAGGGATGATACAATTACTCCCTACATTTCATGGCATGGAAAATGAAAACCCATATGTGCACATTTGAGAGTTTGAGGAAGTAGTCGCGACTTTTCATAGTCAAGATGAAACCGATGACATTGTGAGGCTTAAGCTATTTTCTTTCGCTTTGAAGGATAGAGCCAAGAGTTGGCTATACTCACTAAGACCACGATCTATTGGATCACGGACTGAGATGACTCGGGCTTTCTTTAACAAATACTTTCCCCAACATAAGACCAACGCTTTGAAAAGACAAATCTCCACCTTTGCACAAAAGGATAGTGAGACCTTATATCAGTCTTGGGAGAGATTTAAGGAGTTATTGAGTATGTGCACTCACCATTGGTATGAGAACTGGCGCTTGGTGAGCTATTTTTATGAGAGACTTACATATAGAGAGCACCAATTCGTAGAGATGATGTGCAATGGTGAATTTTTGGAGAAAGATCTTGATGAGGTCATAGAGTACCTCAATGAGCTTGTTGAAAAAGCTTACATTTGGATTGGACCTAGTACTACTGAAAGCACAAATAGGTCACGACCTATAGGGAACCCAAATGGTGGTGGAATTTACCATCTTGGGGAAGAGGATAACCTTAAGGCCAAGGTCGAGATGCTCACTAGGGAAATAGAGGTGTTAAAGACTAAAAGCTCAAAGCCAACACAAGTAGCTAATCATGCAGCGTCTTTGAACCCATGTTTTGTGTGTGGTGGGGTAGATCATCTCGCCCAAGAGTGCCCCACATTTGCTGAGATGAGAGGGATGTATAAGGAACAATGTAATGCCTTAGGCATGTACAAGAAGCCTTTGACACCCTTCTCTGATACTTATAATCCGGGATGGCAAAATCACCACAATTTCAGCTGGAAGTTAGAAAACCAACGGCTTGCACAACCCCCTGCACCATATCTTGAACCATATCATGCACTCATGTCTTCTAGGAGTTCTTTAGAAGGCATTTTACCTGCTTTTATTAAAGCACATGGGAAGACTAATCAAAGGCTTGAATCTTTAATTGTGCAGGTTGTTGAAGAACATAAAGAGATAAAGAGCCAAGTGTCCAAGTTAGTGAGCTACTTGAGTGTGACTGAGCGAGGTAAGTTCCCTTCTCAAGTTCAGTCCACATCTCATGGTCAGCACTTGGTGCAACAGAATGTGAAGGAGGTGAATGCCATTGAGACAGTAAGTAGTAAGTTATTACACATCCCAACAACGAAAAAATCAGAGGATGTGGATGAAAGCCACCAAGCATACATGATGGACTCATTCATGGAGAAGGTCCAACACCTTAATCTATTAAAGTCCACCCTCACTAATGGCTTCACAAGAGCATATATCGAGCCAGAATTTGCGGGTGTTACTGATGATATCCTTGAGGCCTCTAAAAAACATACAAGCACCAAATTTAGCAATGAAGCAGTGGCGGGTGCATTCAACCTATGTTTTTCTAGGAGTGAATAAGAGCGTCTGGCTGAAGATATAAAACTTAGCACTCATAGGAGGCACCCCACAGCATATTCTTTTAATATTATTATTTTTCTTTCTTGTTTATTATTCGCATTTTTTTTCTTTTGTTTTCCAGTATTAACTTAGTATGTCCTTTTCAAGGAAAAATATACGAAGCAGTCCAAATGGTGGAGCTCAATTTTCAGCTTCTGTGCACCTTTAGCTACAAGGGGAGTCTCCTTTACTCTTTCTTTTACATTGAGGTCAATGCAATTTTTAAGTTGGGGGTGGAGGAAATGCATCTCTTTGTTTCAATATTCTTTATTTCCATACATTTTTTTCTTTTTCCATTGAACTGCTTGGTGTCGTTTTCCTTTTTGTTTGTTTCTAGCACGCTTGGTGTTAGCCTTAGAGTTAATTCACATGTCAATGATATGAGCTTAATTGAGATAGCAGATAGCATGAAGAAGAAGTTAATTCTTGCTTCGGTTTGAAATTAATTTAAATATCAATCTTCATTTGAGCTTTCTAGAGTAATTGGTGGTGCTCCGCAAGTAATTACAATTGGTGCAGACAAGACATTAGCTATATGGGACACAAAGTCTTTTAAGGTGTTGTATCATCTGTGCAAAGTTATTTATACGGTGAAAAGAACTTTCTTCTGATTTGAATAATCTGTTTAAGCGTTGACATGCTTTCTTGTTTCTAATGTTTCTAAGTTGCTGTCTTCAGGAGCTTCGTCGAATTAAACCTGTTCCAAAACTTGCTTGCCACAGTGTGGCATCTTGGTGCCACCCTCGAGCTCCAAACCTTGATATTTTGACTTGCGTTAGCGATTCTTATATATGGTATGCGTAGTTCTTTATCATAATTGCATCTGCTACAAATTTTTGTTAATCTTTTTTTTTCTTTTTAAAAAATTTATATGGTACTTTTTAAGGTGGATTAATTATACAGTATTTCTATTTGAACCCCAACATTAAACCCTCTTTTTACTAGGACCTCAAAAGAAAGTTGGTATGTCCCAAAACTGAATTAAAGATAGAGAGCGAGACAAAGACAGAACTAGAAAGAGATGAAAGCGTGCTCTCATTTGCACCATTTGTCAAGTTCTGCCATCTTTAGTTGAAGTTACTAGTGCACTGTTCATAAGTTACTAGTAAGGTATCATGAGTTACTAATATATGATCCTGCAATACTAGCACACTGTCCAAGGTGCTAAAAAAAGAGGTTTATTTTGGGTTTTGGAATAAGATTACTCTTAATTAACAGGTCTATACAAGGAGTTAAATAATGAATTAAGATGATTTGCCATTTGTTTAATTATTATCATAGGATATCAGAATTATGTTTCTTTGGACTTTTTGCAGGGTTATTGAACATCCTACTTATTCAGCCCTCACGAGACCATTGTGTGAACTTACTTCGCTAGTCCCTCCTCAAGTACTTGCCCCAAACAAGAAACTTAGGGTATGTATTTTACTTATATAAAAAAATGAAACTTAGTGTATGTTGCTATTTGTTCCTTATATTTTGTGGGTTGTAACCGACAGAAGCATCTTTAGATACTTAGTGCATAGTTAATTTGGATTTTCTATTTTCATTTGTATTTTTTAATAATTAAAGTATATTATATTCAAAAGTGCAACAAGGGGGTGCAACCTAAACTACAAAATCATTCACCAGACAAAAAAAAATCTATGAACTCTAAAAGCTCTTTGTCAATGCCCCACTAAACCAAAAATTAAGGGTCTGGAGCCATCTATCTTTAATCACAACTATAGGCTTTTCCACCCATCAAAATCCCTTCTATTTCTCTCGATCCAAACAATCCAACAAATGGAGAGAGGGATTAAGCCCCAAGCTTGCCCAAACTCTTTGGATCCACTAAGGTTTTTCCACTTTCAAATCTCCCCCTAATAGAGCTTACCACACAAAACACAAACCCAAAACCACATAAACCATTCCCCATAATTGCTTAGTCCAAGGGAAACAAAGTAAAAGTTGGGAGACGGACTTAGCCTCTTCCTTACAAAGATAACAACGATTAACAAGACACTTCCCTTGTCTTTGGACATTGTCAATGGTCAAAATTCTCTCCCATGAAGCCTCCCACTCACCAAAAAAATAAAATTGTTGGGAGCACTAATGATGGAGAACACGAAGAAGATTAGAATTAGGAATTGGGGGATATTTTAATTATGGGGATAATTATATAATCAGAAAATATTATGGGTGTCTAAGTGTTGTTAATTTTCATATTTTAGTTTCCTTATCGGTCTAGGACTAAGGTTTTAAGATCTCTATATAAGATGAATCCCTATATCATTTGTTTTCAGTTTGAAATTAATAAAAATGAGATTATTAAAATCAAACACTGTGTGATTGAGTAGTTGTTTTGGGACATGTGATTTGGATTGCGGTTTTCATATGATTTGGGAAGATCCATGTGATTTGGATTGTTTTATCTTTATTCCCCTGTTTTTACAATTTTCTTCCCTACATCAACTAGATTTCAAAATTTCCAAGGAAAGCCAACACTACCCACACCAGCATAATCTTTGCAAAATAAGTACAATGATCTCATGTCAAAGCATCTATCACTCTTCAAAGAACATTTCACTCTATCCTCCCCACTTAAAAGGCCACTTCGCACTGTACAACAGTAGAATGCTTCAATGCGGTCAACTTCCTTAGCATTCCTCCCAAATGGCACATCCCATACATTACTGTCCAGTGACAGAGCAGCAAATGACGCTACCGAAGCCTCCTTGTCTCTAGCCAAAGCAAACAGATTCGGGAACAACTCTTTAAGCAGAGCCTCTCCACACCACACATCATGCCAAATGAGAATGTTAGCCCTATTGCAAACCTCAAACCTTACTTTAGGAAAGAATTCATCCTAATCTTCATTTTTTTATAAGTAAAATTATATATAAAGAAACACTCCAAGGGGGGTGCAACCCATCTACAACGATTATCTATAGGATTCATCCCAACCTTTCTTAATCTACTTCCACACCTTAGTCCCATACGACTCTCTACTCGGTTTAGACACCCATCCACCGTTATCCGCCCCATTAGTAGCTTCCACAACTCTTTGCCACAAGTGTTTTTTAGGGTTCATAAAGCTCCACTACCACTTGCCAATAAGCCTTATTAAACTGGATAAAGGATTTAATACCTAAGCCACCTCTCTCCATTGGTTACTTAGAAACATCCCATCTCTCTAAGTGGTACTTAAACTCCTCCCTTGCATGACCCTAAAAGAATCGTCTTTGAATATCTTCAAGTCTCCTAATCATTGAAGAAGGGATGGAAAGAATGGCATGAAATAAATTGGGAAACTGGAGAGGGTACTCTTAATGAGAGTCAGCCACCCCCTTTGGAAGAGAATGCCTCTTCCAACTTGCAAGCTTCCACTCATTTTTTTTTTTCATTAATCAGATTCCACTCCCTATTGTCCTTGAACTTTGTAACCATGGGAAGACCCAAATAGGTAATTGAGAGAGCCCCTATTTTACAACCCAAAACAATCGCAAGCAACTTGGTATCCACCCCCGAACCAAGCGGGATAAAGCTCACTCTTACCTAGATTAACCTATAGACCCGAAACTACCTCAAACAAAAGTAGAATTCCTTTATGATTCAAAATTTGCTCCGTATCCGCTCCATATACAATCAAAGTACCGTCTACAAATAAGAGATGTGAAACCACCACCCCTTTTGTCGCTCCACCTACTTTAAATTCTTCTAATGACCCATCCTCCAGCGCCTTGTTAAGCATTTATTGAGGACCTGCATAACCACAATGAATAACGAGGGTGACCAAAGGGTCCCCATGCCTCAGACCTCTTGAAGAGCGAAAAAAAACCCGAAGGACCTCCATTTATCAGTATAGAGAAAGTGCAAATGTGATACATTTTTTTATCCGCTTACACCGACGATCGCTAAAGCCCATCCTTTTCACAATGAATAGAAAAAACTTCCAACAAACGTGAGCATAAACTCTCCCATGTCAAGCTTTGTTTCGGTAAGTACTTTCCCCATGTCAAGCTTGCACATGACTCCCCCTCCCCCACCTCTAAGATGAGCATCCACCACTTCATTAGCAATCAATGAAGCATCAAAGATTTGTTGACTCTCAATGAAAGCATTTTGAGATGCCCTTCCAACTTTCCCCACCACTCTCTTTAATCTCATGGTCGACATTTTAGAGAGCAACTTATAGATGCAACCAATCAAGCTAATCGAAAAGTCTCTTATATTCATAACTATACTCTTTTTGGGAATAAGCACTACAAAAGTAGCATTCAAGCTATCCACAAACTTTCGGATCTATGATTTTCCTCAAACAATCTCGTGACGTTGGATTTGATACAATCCCAATTAGCTTTGCGAAAAGCCATTGAAAAACCATCTAGGCTCGGGAATTTGTTCCACTTACAAGAATGAAGCAAACACCACCTCTTCTTCAAGAAACGAAACCTCCAACCAAGATGTCGACTCCTCACCGATACTGTTAAACATCATGTCTTTGGTAACGGCCGGTAGTCACAAGTCTCCTTATAAAAAGATCAATAATACCCACAAATTGCTTCCTTCATCATTCCCACCTCTTTAAAAATTTCCCCAAAAATCTCCATCTTACACTAGTAATTCCCACGCATATAAGCGTTTTCCATTCGATGAAAAAATCTAGTGTTCCTGTCCCTTTCTTTAAGCCACAAAATTCCCCAACCCTGCCTCTCAAAAAATTTCTCCAACAGTCTCCATCTCACACAAGTAATTCCCATGTCTATGAGCGTTTACCATTTGATAAAACATTTATTGCATACAACAAAAAAGATAATTTAGTTCTACTACATATCATGATTTTATTTTTCTTAATGGAATTGTTGAAAATCCTAATTAGGTTTCCTATTGTGCCCTAGTAGGTTTTTTAGTCTGTCTTAGTTTATGTCTGTCTTATCTACTTGATGTCTCCTAGTCCTATTAGGTTTGATATTTATAAGTCTATATATAGGACTGCTAAATTGTATTCAGATCATTGATTAATAATACAAAATTTCTTTTCAATTCTTAATTTCAATATGGTATTAAAGCTCAAGGTTTGGGATCCTGGGGGTGATTTAAGATAAACACCATTAATATATATATATATATATATATATATATATATATATATATATGCACACTTTAGAATATTTTTAGTTTACGTTTTTTTTTTCGGCACGACTCTGGTGCTGTACGTAAAAAAAAAACCATGGATTTGTTTACAAGTACTGTTCACAACATTGTCCACGACGCTATTTTTGAGTACTGTTCACAAGTAGATGAGAATTTTTGATAAATAGTTTTGTACGGAAAAAAGAGTGTAAAAAAGAAAGTAAAAAAAAAGAAAAGTTTGTCAAAAAATAAAAAACAAAAAGGGTAGTAAAAAAGGCTCAGTATTAAAGAAACAAAAGTTAAAAAAAAAAGAAGAGTTCAAGAAAAAGAAGAAGAGTTCCTCACCTCGATGTTGATGTTGTTAACTCGATCCAACTATTGTTGATGTTGTTTCTTCCCGACTCAATGATTGCATCCCATTCAAGTCAAAGTAAAAGTTAGTAAAAAAAACAAGGCAATAAGTCAATGTCTTGTTGATTCGGTGTTCTCGGATCTTGTCTCGTTAGGTGGTATCGATGTGGTGACCTAACTATTTGTCGTGGGTGTGGAGCCTTGACATGTTGTCATAGGTTATTGTAATTTATGGGTTTGAGTTTATTTGTTTTAGATTGGATGAGTTTTGTTGTTGGTATGAGTTTCTTTGTAACAAGTTGGTGCATGTGTATGCTCCAACTTGACGGGAGTGTTGAGAGCCCTAATTAGGTTTCTCTGGTAGGTTTTTTAGTCTTACTTAGCTTATGTCTGTCTTATCTAGTTGATGTCTCCTAGTACTATTAGGTTTGATATTCATAAGTCTATATATAAGACTGTTGAATTGTATTCAGATCATCAATTAATAATACATTTTTTTTCATTTCTTAATTTCAACAGGAATCAATCTTCATTACATGTTATTCCGTTCCTCAAGGCAGTGCTCCACATATTTTCTTGAATATATCTTGTTCAATTCTCATGAGTTCCTCCTGCAGGTTTATTGTATGGTTGCACATCCTTTGCAGCCTCACCTTGTTGCTACTGGAACCAATATTGGTGTTATTGTCAGTGAGTTCGATCCAAGATCTCTTCCAGCTGTAGCTCCCCTCCCAACACCATCAGGAAGTCGGGAATTGAAAGGGAATTAAAGCTATTGAACTTTCAGTTTTCTAACACAGCAAATCCGTCTTTTGGAAGTAATGGCTTCTTATCTGAAACAGGAAGGTTCAAGCGAGACACGATTGAATCATTACATGTCAAGCAGGGTAGAAAGCATATTAGCACACCTGTTCCGCATGATTCATATTCAGTTCTTTCTGTAAGCAGTTCGGGAAAGCAAGTTGCCTGATTTCTGTGCCACTCTTGATACTTGTTATTAAAGCTGACCATAGTGGATGATTTTGGAACTGATGACATGGAGTTACATTGAAGTAGTTTAGGGTTTCCTTTTTGTTTTTATGTGGTGTGTCCTATGAATTTACTTTCTTTTTTGTTTTACCTTATTTAGAAAACCAAAAAAGGAAAAAGAAAAAGAAAAAGAAAACTCTAATTAGTGGGCATCTTACCTAACATGCATGTAATATACTCCAATGCAAAACATTTCAGTTGGAATATGCTTGTAATGTGTTCCTTTTAACTCTTGAACTGAGTGGTTTTATTTACTTCGGTAATCTTTGGAGTTGGTTGTCCACATAGAATCATAGCTTTCTTACTGCGTAATTTGGTTGCAGGTATCTTGCAGTTGTGTGGCCTGACATTCCTTACTTCTCTATCTACAAGGTTAGTGATTGGTCCATTGTTGATTCAGGCAGTGCAAGGCTTTTGGTTTGGGATACATGCCGTGACAGATTTGTTATTTTGGAATCTGCATTAGCTCCTAGAATTCCCATAATCCCAAAAGGGCGTTCATCAAGAAAAGCAAAAGAAGCTGCTGCAGCTGCAGCTCAAGCTGCAGCAGCAGCTGCTACTGCTTCTTCATCAGCTACTGTTCAAGTTCGTATCTTGCTAGATGATGGAACATCAAACATACTAATGATGTCTATAGGGGGGCGAAGTGAACCGGTATTTGTCTCGTTCATTTAGAGTATGGTGTTTCTTAGTTTAAATGAATTAAAGATCGTTCTGTATGGAATTATTTCTGCAATTATAAACAGAAGTTTTTGTCCTTTAACAGAACGCATTTCTGCATTTCCCAGAAGCTACATTTATTTTTGCTTGCATTTGATTGCGTTTTCATTTTTTTTATTGGTATTTGATTGTGTTTTCATTTTCAGTTGATATATATACATGTGTTTTATGCTGAATTTTCCAAGTTTGTAGTCAATTTTGAAATCAAATGCATTTTGATTTCGAATTTAAGTTCTTTAAAAGGCTTAAATCCCTTTTCTTTCAAAGATAATAATATATTCTTATCTTCTGACTTGGTTCATTGAATAATTGACATAGAAAGTTCCATGCTAAGGGATTGATTGCAACCTTCTTTCTGTCTTCTCTTCTGAAATATCAACTATAGGTAATTTGAATATCTTATGTCCAACTCTCGTAAGTGAAGTAATTGTTCAATACTCATTGTAATATATGATCATACTGCATGTAATGTAACTGTTCTAAATTAATGAATTTTATCATAATTTCTTCTTGTTGAGAGATGTTAGGAAGTTTCCTAATTACTTATGCAGTAGGTTTATGTTGAGAGTCCTATTAGGTTTCCTATTATATGTCATAGTAGGTTTCTTAGTTTTACTTAGTTTATGTCTCTTAGTCCTATTAGGTTTGATATTCATAAGTCTATGTATATTTAGATCGTTAACAATAATGCTGAGATTTTTTTTTTTTCAATTCTTCTTGTTAACATAGAATATATATAGTGGAAAATAAAGGAGGAAGAGGAAATAAAAGTTTTAGGAGAATGGGTTAGAGAAAAAACTAATTTGTTACCCCCCCTTGGTATTTATATTGTATTATCTTACAATAAAAGAAATCTAGAAACTACAAAATAGAAAATACAGTTATAAAGAAAGTTAATTGTTAACACTCCCCCTCAAGTTGGTGCATAGATATCACACATGCCCAACTTTCCTAAGACACTATGAAACATCATGCTTGCTACTTCTTTAGTTAAAACATGTATCAACTGCTTTGCTGTCTTTACAAAAGGAGTGCAAATCATGCCGGAATCAATATGCTTTGTTCACCGGATTATGGACAATGCTGATTGTTGCCTTATTATCACAATACAACCTTATAGAATCATTAGATTGAATCCTAAGTTCTCGTAGCAGCATTCAAAACCAAATTAACTCACAAATACCGTGGGCTATCGCTCAAAATTCTGCCTCTGCACTAGATCGGGCTACAACCGCTTGTTTTTTACTCTTCTACGTCACCATATTACCACCCACAAAGGTAATATACCGGAAGGTTGATCTTCTGTCGGTCATTGATGTAGTCCAATATGCATTTGTATAACATTCCACTCGCATGTGATCATGTCTAGAGAACAAAAGACCCTTCCCAGAAGCACTCTTTAAGCATCGAAGAATGCGATAGACAACTTCCATATGGAATTCCCTTGGAGCATGCATCTGGACGTGTATGAGAAAGATAAATCAACTTCCCAACCAATCTTTGAAACCTTCCTCTGTCAGTAGGAACACCATTACTATCTTCTCCTAGTTTTAGATTCTTCTCTATTGATATGTCAACTGGTTTATAACCCAACATACCTATTTCTTGGAGAAGATGAAGAACATACTTTTGCTGTGAAATGAAGATAGCTTTCCTTGATCCGGCTACCTCTGTGCCAAGAAAATACTTTAAGTTCCCTAAATCTTTGATTTCAAACTCCTTCACTAAATAAGTTTTGAGTTAAGTCATTTCTGTGTCATCATCACTTGTTACGACAATGCCATCAACATAAACATTCAAAGCAGTAACCTTTCCTTGAGGTGAGTGCTTGATGAATAAGGTGTGATCACTCCAACTCTACAGATAGCCATATCCCAGCATAGCTCGGGAAAACTGTTTAAACCATGTCGTAAGAGACTGTTTTAACCCATACAAAGCTTTTTTCAGTTGACACGCTTTTCTTGAGTCTAAAGTAGTGGGTAAACCAAGAGGAATGTCCATATACACTTCTTCCTCTAAATCTCCATGCAAGAATGCATTTTCACCTCAAATTGTAGCAATGGCCAACCTTTATTTGCAACTAAAGATAGTAGGACCTTGATAGAGTTCACCTTGGTTATTGGTACAAAAGTTTCTTGATAGTCAATTCCATAGGTCTGAGTGAACCTTCTAGCTACCAAGTATTGTTTTTCTACATGGTATCTCTCCACCTAGAATCTCTCAAAGCATCTTGCCAATTATGAGGAATAGAAACAAAAGGCAATTGGGATGCAAAAGCACAATAAAATGATGAGAGCTGACAATATGAAACAAAGTTGGATATAGGATGCTGAGTACAAGCCCTAGTACCTTTACGAAGGGCAATAGGAGTGTCAAGATTAGGATCAGAATCAAGTACTTTAAAGGACTCACCTGCCAGGGATCTGATTGGAAAGTAGGAGTATAAGGAATGATCTTATCCTTTTGTCTCCTTGAATATACCTTGAGCTCCACATTGATTGGCTCACTCTCACTTTCAATTTCCTTCACAGTGGTAGGTAATTCTGGTTTTTCATTGCTCACCTCTTCAACTACTAAAAGGGACTTAGACATCATTATAGAAAGAACAGGAAATAGATATTGCTTTTCACCTAAATGTTCTTTGTGAAGAGGAGTCTTAGATAGTAAAATGTATGGACGAGAAACAAAGAATGTCGCATCCATAGAAACAAAACGTTGACCAAAAGAGGATGAAAACACTTGTAGTCTTTTTGAGTATATGAATAACCAAGAAAACACATAAGAGAACGAGGATCTAATTTATCACAAGATTGACTTTGAACATGAACAAAATAAGTACAACCGAAAACTCGTGGAGGAACAATAAAAAAAGCAAACATAGATGGTGGGGACAATGTCTCAAGTGGTATTTTGAAATCAAGTACCCTATAAGGGAAACGATTTATGAGATATGCAGTTGTCAATACAACATCACCCCATTAAGGTTTGGGAACATGCATTTGAAACACGAGATCTTGCAACCTCCAAAAGATGACAATTTTTACTTTGGGCAACACCATTCTGTTAAGGAGTTTTTACACTAGTGGATTGATGAACTATGCCATGTTCCTCTAAGTACGAAGAAATACCACTGTTAAAACACTTTTTGCCATTGTCAGAATGAACAATTTTAATGGAGTTATTAAATTGAGTTTGAACCATATGATGAAAGATTTTAAAGATAAAAAACACCTTACTTTTTGCTTTCATAAGATAAACCCATGTGTTATGAGAACAATCATTAGTAAAGGTCACAAACCATCGAAAATCAGAGATGGATACTCTACGAGAGGGACCCAAACATCAGTATGAACAATAGTAAATGTCATAAAAATTTTATTAAAACTTAATGGAAATGTAACACGATGATGTTTAGTAAACTCACAAGTATCACATTGAAATGAAGATACATTCAAATGAGAAAATAAAGACAGAAATAAACGTTTCAACAAAGCAAAAGGTGGATGTCCTAATCGTTTATGCCATAACTACACTAAATCAGAAGACTTCTCATTACCGGTAGAATGATGAGCTTGCATCGCGTGAGCCAACTCGGAGATAGCAAAATTCATATAATAAGTGACCATCCCTCTCTTTACCACTGCCAATCGCCCTCCATGCAATAGGAAAGCAAAAATTTCACACTAAAATTAAGAGATTTTGTAGTACCACTAACAAATAAAAGGTTAGTAGCAAGATTTGGAACATGTAAAACAGAAGATAACATCATCTCAAAAGAAACAAGAATTGAGCCTTTGTCCGAAATGGAGGATAAAGAACCATGAGCAAGTTTAACTTTATCTTTACCCGAATAAGTGGTATAGGAAATAAATTCAGTAAACTCACCGGTCGTATGTTCAGTGGCCCCTGAGTCAATGACCCAAGGATCAGAATTAGAGGATGCTTTGAGTGCCATATGAATGAGCATAAGAGGAAGTTGCTACAGAGGACGTATCCAGTTTAGACACCAGACGCCTAATAGTGTGAATCCCATCTTGACTCAAAGATCAAGAGTTAAATTCCATAGAAAGACCATCAGAAGGAGTCTCATATATGAATGCAGTAAGGTGAGCATGAGAGGGTCTAGAGCCACTACTAGCTGGTCGAGAAGTACCACCAACATGACCACCACCTCTACCTCGATTAGTTGGACGACCATGAAGCTGCCAACAAGTATTCCTCGTGTGACGAGGATTTTTACAATGATCACAAAATAATTTATCTTTCTCATCCGCTAGTGTAGTCAATGAGGGGCCATAGGAAGATGAAACCAGTGCTGAAGAGGTATGAGATATAGGAAGAGACATAGGAGGAAGCATCACTCTATCAACTTTCCTCATTCTGAACATAGGCAGAGACCTTTGAAAGGGATGGCAAAGGTTCTTTATCTAGAATCTGAACCCGAACCTGATCAAATTCAGGTCATAACCCAACAAGAAATTCGAACACTCGCTCTCCATCTTACCGTTTTTGGACCTTTTGTGCATCTCTAGTGCACACCATATAGAGATCCTCATAGAGATCCAATTCATGCCATAATTTACGAACCTGGTTGAAATATGTAAAGATTGATAATTCCTTTTGATCTATGCTATGTATCTGCCACTTCAACTCGAATATCTGGGTAGTGTTTTTGGTATAGTCTAAGAACATGAGACTACTACTAATATCAGGTTCCGTGGCATGCAACAACCTCAACATGATCATGGAATTTTCAGATTCCCATTTCCCATACAGTGGATCATCCTCGGCTGGTTCTTTAATGATACCAGTAAGATATCCCATTTTTCCTTTTCCTTTGAGAAAAAGAGTACCTGACCACGACCAAGGTAGTTTTTTTTTCATTGAGCTTGGTTGAAGTAATTACCTAGTGAGACTGAACTATCATCGGACATTGTGATTAGCCTAAAAAAACATATTTCACAACAACCAATAAAAAACAACTACATAAACCAGATCAACCACCAAAATAGGGGAATAAAACTCAAATAAAGATCGTATTAACCTTTGATTGAAGCAATATATGCTGCTGAACTGTGAAAATAGCTTGCAAAGATCCAACGAACCACTCTAAACCACAAGAACGGGTAAAAACGGTAAAATAGACCTGATCACTGCTTAACCGATCAGAAAATAGCCAAAAAGCTTGAAAAACAGCACCACCGATCAGAAAAATAGCCAAACAACAACTAAAACGCTTCCAAATCACGATGAATTGTAAAAAAAAAAATTTTTGTGGACACATACCCATGCCCTAGGCACACCCTTCTGTGATGGTTGAACCATGATCTAAGCCTCTGATTTAATAGATCAAGCAAAATTCCAGAGAAGGCGAACGAAAGTTTTGAGAGGAAAAACTCAAATTGATGGGTCTAGAGTAATCGGATAATAAAATTGATTAATGGGTTTTGTTCCTCTCAAAGAGTCGCTCTTGTTGGTAGAATCTAAACCCCATTCGATGACATTGAAATCATGATGACATCAGCATGACGTTAGCATATCATTTTTTAAAGAATCCTAAAGAATAAAAACATCATCTTATACCAAGTTGAAAATAAAGGAGGATGAGGAGAGAAGTTTTAGGAGAATGGGTGAGAAAAATTAATTTGTTACTCCCCCCCTTGGTATTTATATTGTATTATCTTGGGAAACTACAAAACTACAAAATAGGGAACACAATTATAAGAAAAGTGAATTGTTAATATATGTATATAGTTTAGAATATGTTTTTTAGTTTTTGATTTGTTTTTTTTTTCGGCATTTTCTATGGTTTCTTCTTTTTTAGCAAATTTTTTTTTTCTGTTTTTTCGAAGAAATTCTGTCGGATTCTGTCATTGTTTTTTGTTGTTTATCTGTTTCTGTTGATAAAGAAAATGAAGCAAAGGTATTTGTTATGTGTTATTATGTTTCCAAGAAGAGTTCAAGAAGAAGAAGAGTCCGAGAAGAAGAAGAGTTCAGGAAGAAGAAGAGGAAGAGTTTGAAAAAAAGTAGTTCTTGATCGTTCCTTACCCCAATATTGATGTTGTTAACCTGATTCAACCTATGTTGATGTTGTATCCTCTTGACTCATTGATTGTAGCCTATTAAGGTCAAAGTTAATGTTAGTAAAAAAAACAAGAAGAAAAAAAGTCAAAAGTCTTGTTTATCCGGTGTTCTTGGATCTTGTCTCGTTAGATGGCACCGACATGGTGACCTACTATTTGTCATGGGAATGGAGACTCGACTTGTTTTCATATGTTATTGTAATTTATGGGTTTGGGTTTATTTGTGTTGAGAATCTTATTAGTATTCTTAATAAGTATTTTAGTAGACTTGGATCATATCTATCTTTTCTAAATTGTTGTGTTCTATTTCTATTAGTCTTTGTATTTATAAGTCTATATATTGGGTCGATTGTATTCTTTTCATTCAATCAATAAGACAGAGAGTTTATGGGATATTCAAAGAAGATTCCTTCGGGGCAATGCTGGGGAGGAGCATAAATTTCACTTGGTAAGATGGGGTGTGGTTAAGAAACCGTTAGATAGAAGAGGATTAGGTATAAAGTCCCTTACATTTTTCAAAAAAAGCTTTGTTGGGAAAATGGTTATGGAGGTTTATCGTGGAAAGGGATCATCTTTGGAGGAAAATAGTGGAAGCTAAGTTTGTTTTGGATGCTTGCAGGTAGATGTCTAAGAAAAAAAGGGAGACCTATAGTGTTGGAGTGTAAAATGGATACGGAATGGTTAGGAAGCCTTGAGTTCACACCTTTCGGTGTTGGTTGGTGATGGAAGGAGAACATGGCTTTGGCATGATACATGGTTCGGGAACACCCCTTTTAAAGATCGTTTGCCAGAAATCTTCGAAATGACGAGAGATAAAGAAGCTCTTATTTCATCTTGCTTCTTGGTGAACAACAATGTTATTTCGTGGGATGTGCCTTTCATACGCAATGTTAACAATTGGGAGATTGAGAGGATGCAAAGCTTCTTGGAAACTTTATATAGTTTTAACTTTGACTTTTCTAATGAAGATGTGATGAGATGGAGGGATAACCCGGTCATAGGTTTTGAGGTGAAGTCTTTTTATAAGATTCTTCTAGCCGGGTCTACTATGGATGGATCCAGCAACTTCCTGTGGAAAGCAATTTAGTGCTTCGATGCCCCAAAGAAAGTGACTTTTTTGTTGGGAGGCCTCTTTGGAAAAAATCCTAATGCTTTATAATTTGCAAAGAAGGGGAAAGATGTTGGTGAACCGTTGTTTCATTTGCAAATGATGTGGTGAGTCTGTGCTTCATCTTCTGATGGAGTGCTCTTTAGCAAGATCCTTATGGAAAATGACTTATAAAGTTTTGGGGATCTCTTGGGTATGCGCCAGATCAGTGTTAGATGAAGTGTGGGCTTGGAGTAGACTGTGAGCTCTTAAAAATCTCAAGAAAGTTTACTCCTTGATCACACTTTCTATCTTTTGGATTATTTGGCTCGAAAGGAACCGTAGAACGTTTGAAAGCTTCGAGAGACCTTTGGTTGTAAGTAGGGAAAGATAACTTAAAGGCTTATTTTTTTGGGTCAAAGGGAATTCTTTTGTAAATGACTGACTTTATAGATTTTGTGGAGTCTCTCTCATATTGATAGCCATGTACATGGGTTGCAACCCCTTGGTGCTTTTTTTTTAAATACATTTCACATATAAAAAAAAGCGATTTGTTCCTGTGACTGTTCACGGCCTCCGTCATCCACGTGCCACCTCCATGCGCAACAATCAGCCACCGTCCCTCACCTGAGCACACCATCATGATCGAAATTTTCTGATCTACTCCGATCTACCCAACACGCATCGACACCTCACCGAAAAAGCAACCAAAACCACTATACACCACTGCAAACCCGAAACTCCGATCTACCACCTTTCGACCACGCCACATCGGATCGGCAGCCACCATCAGCACCAGATATCTTCAGCGATTAGAACCCACAAAATTCCAGCCTGTTTTGATGCTGTTTGCAGCCTGTCACCATTGTCGCGACCCGTCAACGACTGTTGCATGTGTCCGGTATCTTCCCTGACCTAGCTCCAGCTTCAGCCTACTCCGGCATACCCCGGCTCCGTCATCTACCCTGACCTTGGCTTCGGCTTGTTCCAGCATCTTCTTTGACCCCAGCTCCAACTCTGGCCTTCTGTTTGGTTACTTGATTAGTCCTGTTTGGTTACTTGGTTAGACATGTTTGGTTAATTGGTTAGACCTGTTTGGTTACTTGGTTAGAACCTTTTTGGTTACTTGGTTAGCACATGTTTGGTTCCTTGGTTATAATTTGTTTGATTTTTTGGTTAATAACCTGTTTGGTTATTGGATTATTTTGTTTGCCGAATTATAATCTGTCACTATAGATTCCAAGATTGTCTCCGGTACCTCTCCCTTGTCGAGTCCTTATATTATTACTACTCGAAAGTTGAATAGTAGTAATTACGTTCAATGCTTTAAGGCAGTCTATAAAAATGTCACTGATCAAGGAAAGCAAAAATTTCTTATTGATGATCCGTTTGCCGATCCGAAATTGTTTGATACACTGGAACGAGAGGATTCCTCACTCATCACTTTATTAAGGAATTCAATGGAACTCTAAATTGCTGACTTATGTACACATTTTGAAACTTGTAAGGAAGTTTGGGACTATGTTCGTAAATTATATTCTAGCAATCTTTATCATATGTATGATGTGAATGCCAAGTGTTTTCATAGCCAGCAAGGTGATCGAGATGTTACTGAATATTTTACTGATATGAAGAGAATGTCTTTAGAGTTGCGTACTTTGATGCCTATTTCCGCTGATGTAAAAGCCATGCAAAAAGGCCAAGAGCAAGTCACGGTACTCACATTCCTGGTTGGCCTAAAACCTGAGCATGAACCAGTTCGATCCCAAATACTAGGAGAGGCAGAACTTCCTACATGGTCTGAGACTTATGCTCGTGCATTACGAGCCGTTTCCCAAACTAGTGTCGACGGATCTTTGGTTGACAAGTTTGCCTTGGTTACTCAAGCTTGGCAAGGTGACTGAGCGGATGATACTAGTACTAGTAGAGGCCGTGGTTATGATAATATAAGTAATCGTGGTGGAAAAGGAGGTTGTGGTAGTAACTCTATCGGTCGTGGTGGTAGTCGAGGTTCACTTCACCAATGTACGTATTGCCATCGTTCCGAGCATACTTGGGACACGTGTTGGAAATTAGTTGGTCGTCCCATGGTGGCTAATGTTATGACTTCTGGTTCTGTTGAGTGTGGATCTACCTCAAATTTCATGCCCTCAACTTCTATGATGATTTCCAAAGATGAGTGGTGAATTATTAAGGTATAAAGCAATCAGTCAGACATCTTGATCGACTGCTCTTACCACTTAGAAAGGTACACCAAAAGCTTGTCTATCATCTAGTAACTCTTAATTTAGACCTTCGGTCCTTGATTCTGCAGCTACTTATCATTTGTCAGATACCATCGATGTTTTCTCTAGTTTTTATCACTCTTTGTCTTTGCCTAATGTTACTCTTGCAGATGGATCTAAAACAACTACTAGTGGCATTGACACTGTGTACCTTAGTTCTTCTATGTTCTTTATTCTCATTTTTCTCAATATAATTCGATATCTGTTAGTCAGCTTACAGAACATCTTAACTGTTCTGTTACATTTCTTCCTGATTCTGTTCTTATCCAATATTTGAAAACAAGGAAAACAATTGGTGGAAGGCATGAATAAAACGGATTGTATTACTTTGATCTTATCCCATCACCCATTGCTTGCTCAATTAATGTGTCTCCGCTTCAGATACATTGTCGTTTTGGTCATCCGTCCTTAGAGAAGCTAAAAAAATTAGTTATGACTTTGAGTCATATTTCATCTTTAGAATGTGAGTTGTGTGAGTTGGGTAAGCATCATCGTGTGTCATTTACTTCCCGAATTAATAAATATGTCTAGTCCTTTGTTAGTACATTATGATATTTGGGGTCCAAATCGTGTGACTTCTAAACTTGGATTTCGGTATTTCATTACATTTGTAGATGATTCTTCCTGACTTTATTTAATGAAAGACCATTTTAAGTTTTTTCTATTTTTTGTGCTGAAATAAAAACCCAATTAGACTTATTTGTCAAGACTCTTGTAGAGACAATGCTCGTGAGTATTTTTTTGAGCCTTTTACAACTTTCATGATTAAGTCTGGTACATCCCAACAAAATGGGGTTATCGAGCGAAAAAATCATCACCTTATGAATACTGCTCGTACTCTCTTATTTTATATGCATGTTCCCAAATTATTTTGGAGTGAGGCTGTTCTAATTGCTTCTTACCTAATTAATCGCATGCGATCCTCTATTCTTGATGGTCAATCTCCCCATTTTGTACTATTTCTGTTACCTTCCACTTACCTTCTCGAATTTTTGGGTTTGTTTGTTTTGTTCCTAGCTCGGTCCAGGAGTTGACAAACTTGACCCACACTTTATCAAATGTATTTTCTTAAGCTATTCACGTAAACAGAAAGGTTATTGGTGTTATAGTCCATCACTACAAAACTAAAAAAGTATTTTGTTTGTGCCGATGTCACATTCTTTGAGTTTACCCTATTTTACTTCGAGTCTCATTCTGTCTCTGATATTGATTATTCATTACCTGTTCCGATGCCCTTTACACAGTCATCGCTAGATCTTCCTCCATTACAAGTTTACTTCTACTGTTCGCGACTTTCCACCTCTGCTGCTCCACCAATTACTCCCTTGTTGACAGATCCAGATCTTCCTTCATTATCTGAGGATGATCGTTCGATTGCTCTTTGAAAAGGTAAACGATTATGTACTACTTATCTGATTGCTAATTTTGTGTCTTATGATCATTTATCTTCTTTATATGCTTCGTTTATTGTTTCGATCTCTTTGGTCTCTATTCCTAAGTCCATTATAAAAGCTTTATCTCATTTTAGGTGGAAAATAGCTATAGATGAAGAGATACATGCCTTGAGTACTAATGATACATGAGATTTGGTTTCATTTCTATTTGGAAAATCTGTTGTTGGTTATCGTTGGGTCTATTCTTTAAAGGTTCATTCTAATGGTTCTATTGACAGATTAAAAGCTTGCCTGGTAGCAAAAGGGTATACACAGGTATATGGTATTGACTAAGCTAAGACATTCTCACCCGTGGCGAAAATTACATCTGTTCGTCTATTTATTTCACTAGCAGTTACTTTTCAGTGGCCCCTACATTAGTTGGTTGTGAAAAACGCATTTCTGAATGGTAATTTGCAAGAAACAGTATACATGGAGCAACCACATGGATTTGTTGCTCTGGGGGAGTCTGGGTTAGTATGTCGATTAAAAAAGTTTCTATATGGTTTGAAACAATCTCACCAAGCGTGGTTTGGTCGGTTTACTGAAGTAGTACTTAATTTTGGCCTCTGCATATATAGTGCAGATCATTCAGTATTTTATAAACATAGTGAGACATATAGTATATTGTTGATTGTATATGTGACGGGGAACACGAGGAAGATTAAAATCATGGATTTTAATTTAGGAATCGGGGGATATGGGGATACTTATGTAATAAAAAAATATTATGGATATCTAGGTGTAGTTAATTTTTATATTGCAGTTTCTTTTCATAGTTCAGTTTCGTTATCAGACTAGGGTTAATATCTCTATATAATATGCATCTCTATGTCATTTGTAGTCATTTTGGAGAATGAATAAAAATGAGATTGTTAAAATTAAAACTATGTGATTGAGTATTTTCGCATCATGTGATTTGGTTGCGGTGTTCGCGTCCATGTGATTTGGATTGTGGATTCCATGTGATTTGGGAAGATCCATGTGATTTGGATCGATTATCTTTTATTTTTTAGTTTATTTCTCCCTATTGTACGACATCAAGTGGTATCAGAGCACAAGGATCCAAGATTTCATCGCCAGGTGAACAAACACAACCTACAGTAGCTGTCACCACCCGTTGTCGCCACGCGTTGTCTGCATCATCGAAAAATTTCCTCGATACCACTAATTTGCTCGAAATTTTTCCTCTTTTCCAATCAGCGAATCATGTGCCTTGTACTTGTCGAAAAATGGCCCGAAAGCACATTAACTACCGCGACATCTTAGGCCAAATCCACCCTTTTCCAGCCACCCATAGCCAGATCAGAGACTACTATTAGAACCCCAGCCTCCCACGACCAAACCTCGAGACTCTCAGCACATTCCGCCATCGTCTCCATCCGCAAAGCCTCCACGATCCCTTGGACCTTACGCGGCCTGATCCGTCATCCCAACCACCTCCAGGCATCGTACGGCCGAGTCGACCCCACCTAGTGACGGACAACTAGTTTCGATTAGACTCGTACCCCTCCGGCGTTGATTCGACGTGGATCTGAGCGGGTCAGATCCACCCATAGCAACCCAGTTCGTTTCTAGTCGGTGTTGAGCTGAGCCGAGCCACCCACCAAGCCAAACTGAGCCGAGCCGAGCCTAGCCAGCTCAAGTGTTGAGCCAAGCTATGCCAGTCCTATTAAAACAAATAACAATCAGGTTTTCTTCTTTAATTTACTGTAATTATTGTGTTTTTTTTCCTGATTAAAAAAAAGAATATATGTTTGAGCTATTTTTCAACATTGGAAAGAAGAATATAAAGTACTTGGTAGTTGTCTTCGTGCTAAGCCGCGAGCTCTGGCATAACTCTATCGGCCATATGAGACAGCCCCAAGCAAGGTTGAAGTTCATGCTCAAAAATAAATTCAAGTCGGGGTTGAACATGTTGTCCCAACTTCATGTGAGACCGTCGTAGTTGAACCATGTCAACCAAATGATGACTTAGTTATGCCCATTTACTTTGTTGACCAGGTTCAAGACAAAGATGCTAATAAAGATAACTAATCGATCAACGACTAGCTTGACGTTGTTGAGCATATTGAACCAGTTCCATGTGAGATTATCTTATTCGAACCAATTCAGCAAGATGACGAGTTTGCTAAGCACATTGCAATAGTTGAAAAGATTCCAGAGACAAATAGGACGACGAGCTTGATTGTTCGATTGAGGTTCGAGTTGATGAACTTGTCTGTGATATTGAGTTTATCCTTCCTACCCTGTTTCACATCCCTCGTCAACAAGCATTCCCAACTCAAATTTTTTCACCTCCTAATGACTTTGGTTTTCTTGAGTTTCACGATTATGTTTTGTTTCTCTGCGCCTCGGAGCTCTTGCTTCTGGAACATTTCTCAACTCGTGGACGAGTTCTTTCTAAGTGATATAAAATAATGGGGAACACGAGGACGATTAAAATTAGGGATTTTAATTTAGGAATTGGGGGATATGGGGATATTATGTGATAAAAAAATATTATGGGTATCTAGGTGTAGTTAATTTTTATATTATAGTTTCTTTTCATAGTTCAGTTTCCTTATCGAACTAGGATTAAGATCTCTATATAAGAGGTGTCTTTATGCCATTTGTAGTCAGTTTGGAGAATGAATAAAAATGAGATTGTTAAAATTAAAACTCTGTGATTGAGTGTTTTCATATCATGTGATTTGGTTGCGGTGTTCACTTCCATGTGATTTGGATTGCGGTTCCCATGTAATTTGAAAAGATCCATGTGATTTGGATTGGTTATCTTTTATATTTATTTTATTTTTATTTCTCGCTACTATACGACATCAATATGTGGATGATATTGTGATCACAAGAGATGATAAAGAAAGAATTCTAGCACTGAAACAATTCGTGAGTACTGAATTTCAGACAAACGATTTAGGACAATTGAGATACTTCTTGGGTATCGAGGTTGCTAAATCTTGTCATAATGTTTCTTTATCTCAACGTAAATATGTTCTTGATTTGTTGATTGTTATTGGAATGTTAGGATGTAAGCCTATAGATAGTCCTATGGATCTCAATACAAAACTTGCAATTGATCAATGTGACTTATTATCTGATCTAGGGCAATATAGACGTTTGGTTGGAAAATTGAATTATTTGACTGTTATTAGCTTTATATTTCATTTGCAACCAACTTGGTTAGTCAAATTCTCGATGCTTCGCGAACTAGTCATTAAGTTGCTATTATTCGAATTTTAAGATATCTTAAACGTGCTCCTGGTCATGGTTTACTCTATCAAAATCATGGTCATGCTCAAATTGAAGGTTATACTGATGCCGATTGGGTCGGCTCTCCATTTGATAAAAAATCCACTACTGGATATTGTGTATTTGTTGGAGGTAATTTAGTATCATGGAAAAGTAATAAGCAAACTGTGGTTGCTAGTTCTAGTGCTGAATTCGAATATAGAGCAATGACGCATATTACCTGTGAGATAGTTTAGCTAAAGCAGTTGTTTGCAGAACTTGGGGTTAATCAGTCAACTCCTATGAGCTTGGTGTATGACAATCAAGCAACTATTCACATTGCAAATAATCTAGTATTTCATCAGAGAACTAAACATAATGAAGTTAATTATCACATGCTTTGAGAAAAACTTCTACAAAAATATGATTAGTACCAGACATGTGAAGTCGACAAATCAGTTAGCAGATTTATTTACTAAACCATTGGATGGTTCTCGAGTTTGATTTATTTGTAATAAGTTAGGTGCATATAATATCTATGCTCCTACTTGAGGGGAAATGTTGAGAATCCTATAATGATTCTTAATAAGTGTTTAGACTTGGATTATATGTATCGTATCTAAATTGTTGTGTCCTATTCCTATTAGGTTTAGTATTTATAAGTCTATATATTGGGTCGATTGTATTCTTTTCATTCAATCTATAAGACTGAGAGTTTCTTCGGCTATTATTTTCAACAATTTGTTTTAGATTGGATTAGGTTTGCTATTGGTATGGGTTTCTTTGTAACAAGTTGGTACATGTGTATGCTCCAACTATGGGGAGTGTTGAGAGATATTAGGAAGTTTCCTAATTACATATGTGTTAGGTTTATGTTGAGAGTCCTAGAGTCCTATTAGTTTCCTATTATGTGTCTTAGTAGATTTCTTAGTTTCACTTAGTTTATGTCTACTAGTCCTATTAGGTTTGATATTTATAAGTTTATATATATGATTGCTGAATTTTATTCAGATCATTAACAATAATATATTGAAATCTTTTCAATTCTTCTTGTTAACACTTCCAATTGTTCAATGTAATATTTTATACATTATGATGGATAAACACATACCGAGTTCCATTGCAGCTAAGTTTTTTTTTTCGTCATTGATGAGAAATGTTATAACAGTATCTACTCAAGCAGAATTTAATGTCATTTTCATTTTTTTTTTCAGGGAGATAAATTGTGAAATATGCTATGCTCAACTTTCTATTATCAGTATTTAAGAGCTTGCTGAAAGCATTTAAAATTTTACATTATTGAACAATAGGATGTTGGGTTCCTCTCTAACTCAAAACCATCTCTTGTAGGTAATTGGTTTGCATGGGGGCGCGCTGCTTGGTGTGGCCTATCGAACATCTCGTATGATTAGCCCTATTGCTGCAACAACTATTTCAACAATTCAGTCTATGCCCTTGTCAGGATTTGGAAGCAGTGGTCTTTCTTCTTTTACTACTTTTGAAGATGGATTTTCTTCTCACAGATCTCATGCTGAGGCTGCACCTCAAAATTTTCAGCTATACAGGTGATAATAATAGTTAATTGTTTTACTTGTCTGTCTGGTGCAATGGCATAACCCTTAGGCTGCCACGCAAAGTTGTCCTGCTCAAGTTTTATGAGCAGAAACTGCGCGCAAAAATTCTGATGGTTAATATCAGTGATTTTAAAAAACGGGTTTGGGGCGCGCCCCGGGGCGAAATCCAGCAAAAAAGCCCAGGGGCGTGATTGTTGGGGCGTATATTATATATATATATGTTTGTTAGTAACATTTCCACAGTCAGACACCAGTGCTCTAGTGGTAGGTTATTGTTTTCTCCGCTGCGTTTGTCACCTGCTGTTTTTTCCCCCCTTATTTGTTTCCTTTTTTTTTTTTCTTTTCCCCTTTGTTTCCACTGTTTTTTTCTTTTTTTTTCCTCCGTTGTTTCCGTTGATTAACAAATTCATTAATAGGCTCTATATTATATACTCTGCATTTTATTAATATCATTTTATAACATCATTAAGATTGCATTATCTATGCTATCTAATTTGTTGCTTTTAATAGATTTATATATGTGAATTTGTTATACCAATATAAGTGTGTAAACACTAATCAGTAAACATTTCACAATTAATATTGTGTTATTTTTTATATTTGTTGGAATTTAGAACGTGTTTGTGTCTTGTGATAAATAGATTGGTCAATTTGAAAATTAGAATTTGATTTTTGGAGTGTGATTTATGATTTATTGATGAAAGATGAGATGTATATGAATTTGTTATATTATTGTAAGTGTGTAAACAACAACCACTTAACATTATGTCTGTGATGTGAACGTGTATTTATGAAATATTTTGATAAATATTCATTAATAGGTTTTAAGTTAGTAAAATTTATTGATAATTAATTAATTTATATTATTTCAAATTTTTAGTATTTTTATAATTTAATTAATATTATTTTATTCAAAACACCCCAACGTTTCAAAAGACTTACGCCCCAATGCCTCGGGGCTTACACCTCGCCTCATTGAGGCAAAACACCTTGCCTTCGCCTCTGAAAACACTGGTTAATATCATACCTTTTGGGAAAAATTCGTTGCGACTTTGAGGTCTCACAAATGTTTCAATTTGCCCTTGAGCTTTTAATTTGCGTCTATTAAACCTTCAACTTTACAAATTCTTGCATTGTCTTCCTTTTGGTCAATTCCTGCGAAATTTCTGGTTAAATCATGCATATAAAACACGTGCACCATCACGAGGCATAAAATTGAGAAATTAGATGCTTACAAAGAAAATATTTGAGATAATTTTGCCTCTGATGATTGTGCATGTGTGTTTTACATGTGTGATTTAATGAAAAATTTCGCTGGAATTCACCAAAAGAAAACATTACAACAATTTGTAGAGTTGAAGTTTCAATAGATGCAAATAAAAACCTTTAGGGTAAATTGAAATATTTGTTAAACCTCATGGGTCGCTACCAAATCTTCCCTAAGCTTTTCAAACTGTTTATCATATATTTGGGTGCTCTTTGTTCAATGGTGGAGCTATATATATGTATATATTATTTGAATGGATTATTGTGTTTAAATGTACACTTCGATATCTGAATGCTTAACATAAGGAAACCTCGCATATGAATTTGGCAACATCTACAATATGTATGGCATTGCGAAGGATCACCAGTTTTTCTTCTGTAATTTCTCCTTGTTTGGTGTAGTAGATGATTAAAGATGGTGACTTTTGCGTAGTTTTAGTCTTCAGTCAAACTATGTAGAATTGAATGTAAAATGTAAATAATGTTTCAAAGAAAAGTTTTAATATATAAATCATATTCGGTTGGAGCAATTCATGACTGTGCATTGGAGAGTAGGCCTTTCTTTCTTTCCTAAAAGGGCCACTAGTTCAAGCAAGCCCATTGTTACCTGGGGTATATGCTTAATATTTCTAAATATATGCATGTTTAAAGTGAAATAAAAGAACGTGTAAATATATGCATGTTTAAAGTGAAATAAAAGAACGTGTACGCAAGTCTACTACTCATCTTAGCTCAATTGGACAAAGCCTTGTATCCATTAGATGGTTTGAAAATTGTATATGCCTAAAACACATTTTACTGGAGTTGAGTTGGGCTTCATGCTAAGCTGTGGTGCTCTTCAGCACTGACAAAACTACTTAGACCAGCTTTATTCCTTTAGCTCCCTCTTTTTTTTGGTACTTAAACAAACTTATGGGTGATACTGACATTTCAAGCAGTGACGAGGATTGTGTTTTTGTCATCTCTCTCCTCCACCCTCCGGCTTCCTGTCCACTGATAACCAAATTGATGCTATCTACTGAATATTTCATAATTTCTGCTTTTACTGTTTGTAAAGTTGTGCCTTTTCAAAAAAAAAAAAAAAAAAAAGATTTGTACAATTGTGCTTTCTTCTTTTTACATGCTTGAAAGTAAGGTTTAATGTTGGATTAAAGTTATGATGTGCAGTTGGGAAACTTTTCAGCCTGTGGGTGATATGCTTCCTCAGCCGGAATGGACCGCATGGGACCAAACTGTTGAGTATTGTGCTTTTGCTTATCAGCAATATATTGTCATATCTTCTTTGCGCCCTCAATATAGATACGTTGCAATCCCCTATGCCACTGGAGCTGTTTGGCATCGGAGACAGCTGTTTGTGGCTACACCAATCACGATTGAGTAAGATATTGTTATCAATCTGCAAATTATAACTAAATTCAAGCTGTATTCCTGACTTTTTTCAACACTCTTCATCATATACTTAATCCTCCTTTTTCGTTTTTCCTCTTTTTTTTTCGATAAGTAGTTTTTCCTCTTTTTAGATATATATCTATATATGTAAAACTAATTATATTGCCTTCCCTCCTTGAGATGAAAATAACAAGAAAAATAAGATGGCTTATGAAATGGTTCAATTTTAATATTTACTACAGTTGGACCCTTGTTGGAAACTTGAATACTAAAATGAGATAATCGTCCAGGCTTATAAAAAAAAGATCCGATAAACAGTCCAGAGTTTGTATCTCACTGGATGGAGTCTCCAAATATATATATATATATATATATATATATAAGAACAAAATTTATTATAATTTGAATACATTAGGTCTTATCTCAAACTGCTGCATTTAACTTGTAGCATTGGGTCTGTTTTCCTAATCATAATGATGGATGCTGTCCTTAAAAGTTCCTATATTGGCATGATAACAGTTGATAGAAGATTATTCTTTTACACATAACTAGTTTAAGGAAGACATTTTTCTAATAGATAGGTTTGTTGCTCTTCAAGGAAATGGTTGAGACCTAAAACAGAGCGTATTATTTTGCAACAGTAGTAACGGAGTCTTCAATGTTATTCTTTTGGAAGTTTTCACATCTCACATCTCATATTTTTGTTTTTATTTAATTTATGGAGTGTTAGGCCTTGTTGCTTTCTGTAGTGGATTGTTCTTGTGTTCTTCCGCTTTATCAGTTCCCTTTGTGCATCTAATTCATTATAATTTTAGTGAGTCCACGTCTAACATTTGTATTGAGGAGTTTTTATTTTATTTTATTAGAAACAATGGTTTAGTGGACCTTCAAATATGTTTGGTGAGTTTATGATGGTTTTCTGTTTTCTATAAACATAAACTAGGCCAAACATTACTGAAAAAAAGTTTTAAGGAATGGTTTATGAAATTATTTTGCTTTTAAAAAATTGAATTTCTTTAAAAAAAAAAATTGTTTTCACTGTTTCAATATGATGGAGAGTCATATGATTGATCTAAAAGTTATGATGGCTTTGTGCTAATGGGATTCCGTTTAATATGTTGAGAAATCTCTAATCTCATGAGTTGGTTTCCGCTATTAATAGGGTTCCTAAAGGTTACAAGACTGCTTTGTTTGAAAAGGCTAGAATACTTTGTTGGGTGAGTGCAAAAGGAGCATAGAGAAATATCTCATTCTAGTAAAAAAACAATTGGTATTCTTCAGGGGTGTCTATTGTGTCAGATGGATGGTCGAATTGCAAAAATCAACAATTGAAAAGACGTGTTTAGCTATTGCAAAATATTTGTTAAAAGGAAATTGAAGAGTTGGGTCTCATAATGTTCTTCAGGTTGTGACATACAATGCTGCAAATTGTAAACTTGCTGGGAGGGAGATAGAAAAGGTACACAAGAACAAATTTTGGTCTCATTGTGTTCATACTTTTAAGTCTTATTTTTAAAGATTTAGCGAAAGAATTTAGGGGTTTGAGAAGTACATATAAAAGGGAAAAATATTGTGACAATTTTTGAATCACACACATCCATGGGCTATTTTTTGAGCTGAATCAAGATTAGAGCATTTGAAAGTGGCAAAGACTAGGTTTGCCTTGCATTATATCTCGTTGAAGTGGCTTGTTCATTTTAGAGAGGCCTTGAGAACTATTGTTCTCAATAAATGGAAAGAATGGGTGAAACATGGATATGAACATGCAAGGACAATAGGTGCTTTGGTTGCAGAAACTACAACTAGTGAAGCATTTTGGGATGAGGTTCATGACATAATTAAAACCATAAAACCAACTTATTTGTAAATTAAGTTTTGTGATGGTGAAGGCTCTAAAATGGGTGAGATTTATGAAAAGATAGATAATATGCTTAGTGAAATAAAGGATGTGATGAACAAAATTAAGTATGTTGTTGATTACTTTCGAGTCGAAGAGCTTGTTCTTGGAAGGTGGGAGAAAATGTCCATTACTTTGCATTATCTAGGCTTTGCACCCACAGTTAGATTATGTGATCCTAGATATCTTGCTATGCCAGCACTAGATGGGACAACTAGGAAGGGTCCAAATGAAGATAAAGTAGTAATTGTGGAAGTTATGGAAGCATTTGGGAAAATAGTTAATACTGAAGATGAAGCTAAAATGTTACATGAACAATTTTCTACTTTTCACTCTCGTAGGGGTCTTTATGCTATGGCTGCAACTCAAACTAATGCAGTGACTATGGATGCCATTGATTGGTGGCTACACATGGATAAAAAACTCTAGAGTTAGCCGATGTTGCTAAAAAGGTGTTGTCTCAACCAATTACAAGTTCATCAGTGGAGTGAAATTGGAGCATATATTCTTACATCCACAATGTAAAAAGAAATATATTGAATGCTGCAAATGCTGATAAATGGGTTTTTATTCATTTTAATATTCTTCTTTTATCTCGATTCACTACAAGTTACAAGAATGGAACTTATAGTAAACGGGACATTGGTTAAGAGGAGACTTATATAGATGATTCTATTATGAAATTTGAAAACATGGAGTGGAAATCGCTTGAAGGTGAATATATTGACAACTCAAGCAACTTTGCAAAGGAAGATGAAAAAAAAAACCATCAACTCCGATGCTCGATTTGGCTTCAAAAGCTAATCCTAGTTTCGGAAGCGCACAACAAGTTCATCGCTTTGGACTTCATCAAATTCAAATTTCTAGTTTTGCAACCGCAAGAGGAAATGAAAGAGGGTTGATTAATTAACTTTAGCTTATATACTTAGTGGAATATTAGAAAGTTTATAATTTTTGTTTTATGGCTTTATTTCTTTGGGACTAGTTTGTCTTAGATTTGAAGATTTCGATTATTTATCCTAAATTATATTATGAGATTTTTGTAGTTCTTGTTTGTTTTTCCCCTTTAAATTTACTATTGATATATGTTTTTTTATTTACTATATATATATATATATATATATATTATCGACCAGAATTAACGTACCCCAATATACTGCGGCCCCAAATAGCAGTCCAACTAAGCATACGCCTTGTACCACGTACCACATACCACATACCACATACCAAGGAAGTTCCATATTGCTTACCAGTACCCGTACATGTCCCCGTCTCGTGTACCATAGCGTACTGCGTTTCACGTGGCTTTGGTTTCGCTAGCATTATTGTGACACGGAAGTTGAAGAGTTGTAATAAGGAGGTTCTTGGGTACAAGAGTTCGAGTAAGGAGGCGTTTTTAGGGTAGATCAATCTTTGGATGAGAAGGATTGAGTCTTGGTCTCTCTAATGAGGAGAGGGAGATGAGATTCTTGGTCAAGAGGGAACTTCCAATGCCCATCGCCATGGAAGGAGGTGTCTTTGAGACAAGTCTACACTTTTATGACTTTTGATAGTGAGGGGGAGATGAAGGAAGCTATTACTGATTTCTTCAATACTTTGTAAAATGAGACTTGAGTGGTAAGTCTTAACAGGTTGACTTTTGATAGAATTGATGAGGAATTGGCTTCTTGGATTGAGAGACCTTTTGGGGAGGAGGAGATTCTTGTTCCTAGAAAAGATTGTATCTTAGACAAAGCCCCTAGCTTGACGGGTTTATGATGGATTTCTTTCACTCAAATTGGGAGACATTAAAAGAGACAATTGAAGTCATTTTGAAGTGTTTTGCAGTACTAGGGAACTTGTGGAATATTTAAACTATATGTTTGTGTTCTTATTCCTAAGGAGATTGAATATACAAATATTATGACTTTAGGCTCATTACCCTTGTGATGTGCATTTATAAACTCAGCTCCACAATGTTGGCCTTAAGAATGAAGAAAGTGGTTGGGAATTTTATATGATCATTTGAAAATGCCTTTTTGATGGTAGAAAAATTTTAGATTGCGCCTTAATTGCAAACAAGGTGGTAAATGCCCATTTAAAAGGAGGAGGAAGGGCTGTTATTTGTAAGCTCAAAATGGAAAATGCTTATGAATTTATTATGTATGTAATGAAGAGGATGGGTTTTAGTTATTGACTTATGGTGCAAGTGGATTAGGAAAAACATATCTACTGCAATTTTTTTCTATTTTGATTAATGGGTGCCCATTCGATTTCTTTCAGACCTCTAGTGGAATTCGCTAAAGGGACCCCTGTCTCATTTTCTCTTCACGATGGAGGCCTTTATCAAAATGTTGTCTAAAGCACTGGGGAAGGGTCTTTTAAGCGTTTTCAAAGGTGGTAGAGCCAGAGGGGAGGTGATGTGATGGTGTCACATCTTTTTGTCGATGATAGCATTACCTTTTGTGGACGGGAAGTGGACCAATTCTCAACTTTAGGGGCTTCTTGCTTTGCTTTGAAGAGGGTATAGGGATTCAAGGTTAATTTAGCAAAAAGTGATATAATACCTTTTGGTGAAGAGGTGGACGGGGTTTCTTGGCAAATGTGTTGTGTGCAATGAGGGGTCACTCCCTTTGACTTATCTAGGACTCTCTTTGGGTGCTATGTTAATAGAGAAAAGTGTTTGAGATCCCATTATGGAGAAGTTTGCAAGGAAGTTCCCATGGTGGAAGAAACATTATCTTTCTAAAATTGGAAGATTGACACACATTAAGAGTACTCTTTCTTGTCTTCCCATTTACTTTATGTCATTTTTTTTCTAATTTCTAGTGTGATGGCTAAGAGGTTGGACTCGAGAAATGGTTGTGGAGGGTCATGAATCAAGAAAGCCATCTTTCGTGGAAAGTTATTGTCTCTAAGTATGGTTAGATCATAATGGATGGGTTCCAATAAATGGTAGAGGATCCAATGTTGTAGGAGTGTTGAAATGGATTAGAAAGAGGGGGATGCTTTTCTCCTGTTCATTTATTTTGTGGTGGAGAGGGAAAGCATATTGTTTTGCCATGACACTTAGTGTGGGGATGCTCCATTAAAGGATCAGTTCTTGGATGTTTTTTTCTTGGTGAGGCACAAAGAGGAGTTGGCTAGTAAATTTGTTTCTTTTAGGTCAAGTGAGGTGGTGCAGGATATCCCCTTTAGTTGGACTTTTCATGACTGGGAACTCAATATTGTTGAGAGTTTTTTTTTTTTTTTTTTTGAAATGATTTATAAGGAGAGAGTATACTTGATACTTAAAGAAAAGGAGAGAGTAAACTTGCAAGGGGAGGACAATGTGAGATTGAAGCTAAAGGAGGGGAACGGTAGTTTGATGTCAAATATTTCAATAAAGATGAGTGTTCTTTACTGTATTTTATCCTCATTTGGAAGAGGAATCCAATTTCCCTTGGAGAGTTGTATGAAAGATGAGTGCTCTTTCAATTTTTTTTCTTCTTTTGAGAGCAATAATGGGGGAGGATCTCTACTACTAGTAATCTTCAAAAGAGAGGTAAGATTTTCTTATTAATTGGTGCTATTTTGGCAAGGGGGAAGCCAAGTTCGTTCATTGTGTTTTGTAGTGGTGCTCTTTGACTATGCGTTTGTGGGAGATGGCCGTCTTGGTTCTTGGCTTTAGTTGGCTGGCACTCAGGTCTATTCATGATCAAGTTTGGAATTGGCATGGTATTCGTGCCTCAAAAGAGGAGGAAAACAATTGAGTTGATTCCCCTCTTCATTTGTTGGATTGTTTGGAATGAAACAGATAGGAGAGCTTTTGATGGGGACGAGAGATCCATTATTTCTTTTAGAGATAGATGGCTTAATTCAAAAGAGAGGTAAGATTTTCTTATTAATCTATTTTGGCAAGGGGGAAGTCAAGTTCATTCATTGTGTTTTGTAGTGGTGCTCTTTGGCTATGTGTATGTGGGAGATGGCCGTATTGGTTCTTGGCTTTAGTTGGCTGGCACTCAGGTCTATTCATGATGAAGTTTGGAATTGGCATGGTATTCATGCCTCAAAAGAGGAGGAAAACAATTGAGTTGATTCCTCTCTTCATTTGTTGGATTGTTTGGAATGAAATAGACAGGAGAGCTTTTGATGGGGACGAGAGATCCATTATTTCCTTTAGAGATAGATGGCTTAATATCCTAAATTTTTGGTTTAGTGGAAACCTTTTTGTTAGTGTGGAAGAGCTTGTAGAGCTTATTTGTCTTGTAAATAAGTGCTTTTGTACATGGGTTAACACCCTTGGTTCTTGGAATACATACTGGTTTACTTACAAAAGGAAATATTATAAAACCATAAACAAACACATATGTAGTCATGCCTCTGTGTCTGGATTTTTGGGGGTAGCTATGTCCAATGTCTGGTCCAGGAAACACAGCTTTTTATGAAATATGATGCAATCTTCAATCATCACTCATCAAGTGTTTTCTCTTGTATGCATTTCATGTATGCCATTTTGGTTGTTAATATGAGCAAATGAAGAGGGACAGATATCATCTGAAAATAGGAGTATAATTAACACTTTTAAGGAACGTGATTAGCACCATCCTACTCATAGATTAGAAGATAAATTGACTTGAGAGAATGATCTCTTTTGAAATTTTATCCTTTTATTCAGAGACACAGCATATTGTTTTTCCATTTCCCATTTTCTTCAAATGAGTTCAATGCTTAGTAGAACTGCAGTTATTTTAGAATTGGAATGAATTGTTGTTTGCAGGGTCATTCTAGGATAATTAATAAAGTCCAAAAGGCAATTTTTTTATTTATGATTCCCTCCCCAAGTCATTAAGTGGATTCAACCACGTGTTGTCATTTTTTTAAAGTTGCTGCAATAGTGGGGGAGTTAAAAACATTAGAATTGTAATTCAGCAATGAATGTGTCATGCTGCATTGTCAGATGTGTTTTTGTGGATGCTGGAGTAGCACCAATTGATATAGAGACTAGAAAGATAAAGGAAGAAATGAAGCAGAAAGAGGCACAGACAAGAGAAGTTGCTGAGCATGGAGAGTTAGCCTTTATCACAGTAGATGGTCCCCAGGCTGCTATGCAAGAAAGAATTACTTTGAGGCCCCCAGTGCTACAGGTAAATAGTTTGTGTTATCCTTATGTATGAATTTCATGCTATGAATGACAGTTTTCTGTTTGGTTCCTTTAGCCATGAATTTTGTTTCTAGCTAGATTTAGTTTTTCTTCATATTCTAGTATGATAAATTCTGTCAAACTGAAAATAATTGCAAAATATTAACTTCAGCTGAAACTGAGAGTGCTGACAATCTTTGGCTCTAAGAAATGTATCATTCAATTTTCATCTCATAACTCTATAATCTAGCTCGTGGATAATTTACTCTATTTGCAGAGAATATGAATTTTCCGAATCATAATCAAATGAAATTCTTTGTTGGGATCTTTGATTGGTGGTGTGAATTTCGTCCAAAATTTTGCAATTATCAGCAAATTGGGCTTCTGAACTTTCAGCGCCCATTAATTTCTGTGAAGTTTATATAAGCTTAAGCGTCTAGAAAATGTTTGAAGATTGGTCAATTTGGTTGTAATATTCATCCATACATCCCTAGACTGGATAATGGCTAATAACCATACATCTCTCTAATTGGGATAATAGCTTGACAGTTCACACTTTATGTCCATTGCAACCGTGAGCAATATATTGACTGGTTCTCATTGGTTTTGTAGGGCTAAAGGATCGTGCACTTAACTTGTTGTCGAGTTTGTCATACTTCAAATTTTGAATTATGTCGTGACTAATGAAATTGTTTCTTCTCTGCTTTCTCGAATATGCTTTCCTTTCAGGTGGTCCGGTTAGCTTCTTTTCAGAATGCTCCTTCTGTGCCCCCTTTCTTAACATTGCCAAAACAGTCTAAAGTTGATGGGGATGATACAGTGCCTAGAGAGATGGAAGAAAGAAAGGTTAATGAGGTAGCTGTCGGTGGTGGAGGGGTGTCTGTGGCTGTTACTCGTTTTCCAGTTGAGCAGAAACGACCAGTGGGACCTCTTATTGTTGTGGGTGTAAGAGATGGAGTTCTTTGGCTCATTGATAGGTAACTAGACCCCCACTGTTTTAAGAATTCAATGTCTAGTTGATAATGATTATGTTGACTAAAAATATAAAAGTTGCCAAAGCTATCAGGTTCTTTTTAAGTGACAGAATTTCTTTTGATAAATTTATAGTACAGCTATACAAGCATAAAAAATTTCCTTTTTCACTTATTTTATTTGCGTTATGGCTAGAGGACAACTTAATACCACAGGTGGCGGCTTGGTGTTCTCCTTATCCATCAAAATTAAGTGTGATAGTGGCATATTGAGCTTTTGTGTTTTGCTCTTTCTTTTGTTACAAAACTAGCCCGAGTAAATTAACTTCATAAGAAAAGAAATTTTGGGGTGGTCTTTCAGATTCTAAACTTCTGGAATAGGCTAGGATTTTTTTCAATGAATAGGTGTCCACTTTTTTTTGTTGGCATTTTCTAAACAAGATGCAATAAAATTCTTTTGCAATGTTTAGGTGGCTTTTCAAGATTTTCACTGTAAATTGTAAAGTATTGTAAGTTTTGCTAAATTTTGAGTAATTATATGCAAAAAATAAATCAGAACTTGAGATAGAAATTGTCAACCTACCGTCTCTCTCTCTCTCTCTCTCCTCCGCATTTCGTTCATCTCTCTTTCTTGTTGAAATTCTCAGCATTTTCTTCTCCTGGATTCTATTTCAATCCGATTCCCAAGAAAATCAGGCTTTTCCTATTTTGTCCATCTAAACATTATATTTCTGTTCCTCATCCACTCTTACACAGTTACAAGATTCCCACTACTTTCCCATCAAGCAGCCTGTGAATCTCAAAGAAACTGAAAGCTGTCATGCATCCGTGGAACACATGGAATGAATAATCGTGCCTTCAATAAGATCAAAACTTCGTTACACAAGATTAAAGCTATTTTTTACTTTTACAAATCACTCTTCTCTGGGGATGTTCATTGGAGACATTCCCTTGATGGAATGCATTTTGATTGCATTTCTAATGTGGAGATGTTTTGGAAGAATGTAATGGGGATGAGGCACTGGTCCAGATGGCTTCTCTATGGCCTTTCATCAAGCAAATTGGGATACAGTGAAAGAGAATATCTTTTAGCTCTTTGAAGCATAGCTGTCAAATCAAGATTCGAATCGTGAATCAAAATCATAATTTTTTGAATCAAATCGAGAATTGTAAGATTCGGTTAAGTTCTAAAAATTAATTGTAAATGACAAGTAAAACGAATAAAATAATATGAAAAAGCGAAATATAATGTGATAAACTAATCTATGGATGATCATGTGGCCTTATCGGGGAAGTGAAATATATGACATATTAGTATCATATAATTAAGTGCTTCATGATAGTGTGATATATATTTTTGGTTGGAATATAAAATTTTATTTATTGTATAAATATATTCTAATATATATATATATATATGTGTGTGTGTGTGCGCGTGCGCGCGTGCGCGCACGTGGTTATGTATGAAAAAATGTCCAATGTTTGTATAAATGAAAAAAAAAACTAACCTTGAAAGCTCAAAATCTTAAAAATCTTCAATCTCAATATGCTTCCATATAAATTAATTGAAATCAAATATATGAATGCTTTATGGGATTGTTTGTTTCTGTACAAAAATTCCTAGAACCTTAAATTTCTTAAATAAAGAAGAAAACCAGTGAATTGTGTTTATTTTAACCCTAAACATTTTTTTTTGGGTTCAATTTTAACAATAAACATCTTGAGTCTAAACTTTTTTTCTATAAATTATTTAGAAATTATTTTTATATATTATTTAGAAAAAAGAAAAAAAAAGGCTTTACTAAATGAGGAAATCATATGATTTGATCCAATTCATACGATTTACCGATGAATCGGTAGATTCAGCATCGATTTGGGATGGATTTGATTCAGCATACCACTTTGAATTGTTTATGGTCGCAATAGAAAAATCCTGAATTGTCCAAAATTAACAATTATTTCGAGGAGTTTCATCATTTCGGGGAGTTTGTTAATTCTTTAAATTCAATTTTCATTGTTCTTATCCCTAAGAAAAGTGGAACTGTTTGCATTAAAGTTTTTCGTCCCATTGGCCTCATGGATTGTGTCAACAAACTTTTCTCTAAAGTTTTGGCCACAAGACTTAAAGGTGTTATTGTGGTGTGCTAGGGCTAGGGCTAAGGCTAGGGCTAAGATGGAACTCTCAAAGTTGGTATCTATCGAAGAAATCACTTGGTGTCAAAAATCTAGGGAACTTTGGCTTCAGAAAGATGATAGGAACACTAAGTTCTTTCTTTCAGATGATGGTTAATGATCATAGGAGGCATAATGATAACTCTGAATAAATCATGTTATTATACTGCTTTTAGGCACGTTTTTGGTATTGTTCTTAAGCATTAGAATTATGTTGCATGTGTTTTTAGAAATTTGAGTTTTTTTTTGTATCTTATTTTACTAATAAGTTGTTTTAAGTGATTTATCAATGCTAAGTCATGGAAATTTATTGTGCACACACTTGCTAGAGCGTTGGAGAGCACTGGAAGACCAAAAAGCACAGACAGGACAGAAACTCAAGGCTGCAGTGCCAGGATGTTGGCGCTGCAGCGCTGGTAGCTGACACAAAGAAGGAATTGGATAGAAAGTTGGCGTTGCAGCGCTAGAAGGCTGGAGCTGCAGTGCCAGAATTAGGGTTTGTTGTGTGTCTTGGCGCTGTAGAGCCAGAAAGCTGGAGTTGCAGTGCCAGCCCGTGAATTTTGAATCTATAAATTAAAACCCTAGCTGAACAAGAAAGGGGGCGGAAAAGAGAAGAAAGAAAACAGAATTTGGAGGAGAGGAGACGCGAAAGGAGGCTTGGAGACACTCCGGGAGGCTACACATCAAGCTTTTAATCATTCTTCTCCAGTTTTGTATTTTTCTATTCTATCTATGTTGATGTTTTATAATATGAACATGGGTTGTTTGAACATGATTATGGAGTAGATATTTTTGTGTTAAGGATAGATGGATCCTAGACCTTTATCTTGAGTTGTTGTTTAGACAAGTAGAATATAATTTGTTTTTCAAAGAGTGTGTTTTTATTGTTCTTAATGCTTTTTATTATTTTGATCCCTTCTTAGGGTATGGTGATGTGTCGAATAGAGAAGCCATGTTTTTATGAATGATTGAACTAATAAATATGATATTGGATTGTTATCTATGCAAAGGCCAGGGTAAAACATGTCATGAATGAAATAGAAGTAACCGAATAGGGATCTTAGGAAGTTCATGTGGTCCGCTTAAATCGTAACCGAATAGGGAGATTTAACTAAAAGGAATCCAAAAACACTTAATGCTTCTTAATTTGAATTAATCTAGAATAGACCTGGAATACAGAAATTCAAAGTTAATGATTCTTAAGATTGTGGTTAGACCTGGAATATGGATAACCAATTTATTAGGGATTCTACCATCTTGAAAAACATATTAAACGAAACTTGTTCATTCGAAGCTCTTGTCAATTATGGTTTAGGTGAAGTCGAGTCCTTAGCACGTTAGTTCATAAGAGTCTTCATTCCAAAGATTGCAAATTTTCCATTATTTACTATTGCGTTCTGTTCTTCCCTTTTAGTTAATTGTTAGTAACTTTTTCTCCGACAATTATTCGTTTGCTCAAATAACAGTAAGAGTCGAATCATAATTTCTGTAGTATTTGCTCAGTCCTCGTTGGGAACGATATTTACTCATCATTTTATTACTTGAACGATTAGTGCACTTGCTAGTGTCAATTTCATCGCATCAAGTTTTTGGCGCCGTTGCCGGGGACTGAAATAAAATATTACATTTATTGTGATTCTACTAGTTAATTTGAGAATTTTTTTTATTTGGTTTTAAGTCTATTTTGCAGGGTTTTCGTTTCTAGTGCATGACACGTACTAATGGGAGAATACTTGCGGAATTGAATCCAGAGATTGAGCACACTTTTCACGCTTTGAGAAGAGCAGCATCAGTAACAGTTGACACAATGGCAGAAGGAAACAATGCAGAGGTGCAACGTGCATTGTTGTATTTTGCTATGCTAAAGATGGATGGTGTTTAATCCAGCATTCGGCGACCACCTATACAAGCGAACAATTTTGAAATTAAGCCTGCCATCATCCAGATAATTCAGCATTCAGTACAATTTGGGGACTTATCGCAAGAAGATCCGAATGTTCACTTGGCGAATTTCCTAGAAATTTGCGACACATTTAAGCATAACGGAGTATCGGAGGATGCAATTCGCTTAAAGCTTTTCCCATTTTCATTGAGGGATAAAGCAAAAAGCTGGTTGACTTATTTGCCTGCCGGATCCATAACAACATGAGCAGAATTGGCACATAAGTTTTTAGGGAAGTACTTCCCTCCTGCAAAAACTGCAAAGTTACGTAATGAAATTACTATGTTTTTGCAGGTTGATCGAGAGTCACTCTATGAGGCATGGGAGTGCTTTAAAGACCTGTTAAGAAGATATTCTCATCACGAGTTGCCCACCTGGATGCAGGTACAAACTTTTTATAACGGTTTAACTAATACAACACGAAACATGATTGATGCAGCTGCAGGAGGCACTATCATGAGAAAAACTCCAGAAGAAGCCATCGAATTACTAGAAGAAAGGGCTACTAACTCTTATCAATGGCCAATTGAAAGGTTACCTATCAACAGAGCCCCAGGATTGCACAATGTAGATGCTGTTATAGCTCTAGCAGCACAACTGGAGACTCTCAACAAGAAGATTGATGGATTTAATCCCAACTCATATTCAATATGTGAATTGTGTGGTGGTAGTGGCCATCAAAGCAGTAGCTGTCAAGCAGGTAATCAATTTGCATATAATTCATCTGCTGAACAAGCTAATTTTGTTTCAAATTTTCACAGGCAGAACAATCCATACAACAACACATATAATCTGGGATGGAGGAATCATCCGAACTTCTCGTGGAATCAAAACAATGCAAAACAACATCATTCTGAATATCCTCCTCAAGAAAAAAAGCCCAACTTGGAGGACATGATGGCCAAATTTTTAAGTACAGCAGAAACAAGATTCCAAAATCAAGAAGCATTCATAAAAAATCTGGAAGTTCAAGTCGACTAGCCATCATAATTTCTGGACGTGCACAAGGTTCCCTCCCGAGCAACACAGAAAAGAATCCAAAGGAGGATGTCAAGGCCATAACACTAAGGAGCGGCACACAATTGAAAGAGCCACAACCTAAGGAACTTACTCAGCAAGTTGGCGAGAAAGAAGAGACTGTGCAAGAGGAAAAACAAGTTTCAGCAAAGAAGTCTACTGGTAAAGGTTTGATTGATTCTAACTCTGAAACCAAATATATGCCACCTCTTCGTTATCCTCAGAAATTCCAAAAAGAAAAACTAGACAAACAGTTCTCAAAATTTTTAGAGATTTTCAAGAAGTTGCATATTAACATACCATTTGCAGAGGCATTAGCACAGATGCCTAGCTACACTAAATTTTTGAAGGGAATTTTGTCTAATAAACGAAAACTAGAGGAACATGGAACGGTGATGTTAATTGAAGAGTGCAGCGCTATACTGCAAAACAAACTACCTCCAAAATTGAAAGATCCAGGGAGTTTTACTATACCTTGCACTTTGGGAAATTCATTTTTTGATAAAGCGTTATGTGACCTTGGTGCAAGTATTAATCTTATGCCTCTTTCAATTTTCAAGAAACTTGGATTAGGAGAAATCAAAACAACAACAATGTCATTACAATTAGCTGATCGATCCATTAAGAGACCACGGGGAATTATAGAAGATGTACTGGTAAAAGTTGATAAATTTATATTCCCTATAGACTTCATCGTTCTTGACATGGAAGAGGATCGGGAGGTACCTCTTATACTAGGACGTCCATTCCTTGCTACCGGGAGAGCCCTGATAGATGTACAAAAAGGGAAATTGATTTTAAGAGTCAATGATGAACAAATAGTTTTTGATATGTATAAAATCATGAAATATCCGTCTGACGTATCTACTTCTTCTTGTTTTCATGCTGATGTTGTTGATGACCTCATTGAAGAGTTTCAGGAGAAGACATTAAACGAAGATACTTTGGAAAGATGCATCATGGAATCTGGAACTACCACCACTGAAGAACTTGTCTTCCAAGAAGAAGCAAGGAATATGGAAGCTGAAATGGGCAAAGAAGTGCCAGAAGAACAAATAATAACCCCTGAATTAAAAACTTTACCTGATCATTTGAAATATATTTATCTAGAGAAGAATATTTTTCCAGTTATAATATAATCTTCATTGACAGGTAAAATGGAAGAACGCTTGTTGGAAGTCTTGAGAAGGCACAAAAAGGCTTTGGGATGGACAATAGCGGACATCAAGGGAATCAGCCCTTCCATTTGCACTCACAAAATTCTTATGGAGGAGAACTTCAAGCCTACGGTTCAGCCACAACGACGCTTAAATCCAGCAATGCAGGAGGTTGTTAAGAAAGAAGTAGTCAAGCTGCTTGACGCAGGTATAATTTATCCAATTTCTAATAGTGCTTGGACCAGCCCGGTACAAGTAGTACCAAAGAAAGGTGGGATTACTGTTGTGAAAAATAATAACAATGAATTGATACCCACCAGAACTGTGACAGGTTGGCGGGTTTGTATTGACTATAGAAAATTAAATGACGCCACTAGAAAAGATCATTTTTCTTTACCTTTTATTGATCAAATGTTGGAAAGATTGGCAGGTCACAAGTTCTACTGTCTACTTGATGGATACTCAGGATATAATCAAATCCCCATAGCACCCGAGGATCAAGAAAAGACGACATTTACTTGTCTTTATGGAACGTTTGCATATAGGAGGATGCCCTTCGGTCTTTGTAACGCATTAGCAACTTTTCAACGTTGCATGTTGGCAATTTTTTCTGATATGACTGAATTTTTTTTTGAGATCTTCATGGATGATTTTACACAATTTGGTCTAACCTTTGATGATTGCCTTCATAACCTCTCTTTAGTTTTGCAGCGATGCGAAAACACAAACCTAGTATTAAATTGGGAGAAATGCCATTTCATGGTCCAGGAAGGGATAGTGTTGGGGCACAAAATATCATCGAGGGGTATTGAAGTTGACAAAGCTAAGGTGGATGTGATCGAAAAACTCCCACCTCCCACTTCAGTCAAAGCCATCATAAGTTTCCTGGGGCATGCAGGATTTTACAGGAGATTCATTAAGGATTTTTCAAAAATCTCTAAACCTCTTTCTAATCTTCTTGTAAAAGATGTGAAGTTTAACTTCTCTGATGATTGTTTGCAGGCATTTGATACATTAAAGGATAAATTGGTGACCTCCCCTGTTGTAGTCACACCAGATTGGAGCCTCCCGTTTGAATTAATGTGTGATGCCAGTGACACCGCAGTTGGAGCAGTGCTTGGTCAAAGAATAGATAAGGTCTTCAAGACAATTTATTATGCGAGCCGCACTCTTATCGGACCCCAACTGAATTATGCTACCACTGAGAAAGAACTTTTAGCTGTTGTATTTGCATTTGATAAGTTTCGATCCTATCTTATTGGATCAAAAGTTACTGTTTATACTGATCATGCAGCTTTAAAGTATCTTTTGGCAAAAAAAGACGCAAAACCAAGATTGCTGAAGTGGATTCTCCTTCTTCAAGAATTTGATTTAGAAATCAAAGATAAGAAGGGGACTGACAATCAAGTAGCAGACCACTTATCAAGGCTTGAAAAATCGGAAGAGACTAAGACCAGCATCAACGAAGAATTTCCGGATGAGAAAATATTTTCTATTTCTTCAATTGATTCTGTTTTATTGGTGTCTGAGACACCGTGGTTTGCTGATTTCGCCAATTACCTTGTAGGAAACTGGATCCCAGGGCACTTCACTTATCAACATAGAAAGAAATTCCTATCCGACGTGAAGCATTATTTTTGGGAGGATCCATATCTCTACAAATTATGTGCAGACCAGGTAATTCGCAGATGTGTGCCAGAGCATGAGTTTAACAATATACTGTATCACTGCCATGACAGAGAAGCTGAGGGACATTTTGGTGCAAACCAAACAGCAGCAAAGGTATTGCAATCAGGTTTCTATTGGCCGACCTTGTTTAGGGATGCTCAGGCTTGCGTCACATCATGTGATAGGTGTCAACGAATTGGTAACATCTCTAAACGACATGAAATGCCTTTAAACAATATTCTTGTTTGCGAAATATTTGATGTTTGGGGTATTGATTTCATGGGGCCCTATCCTGTATCTTTTTTAAATCAATATGTTCTAGTTGCTGTAGATTATGTGTCTAAATGGGTAGAAGCCATAGCAACCTGCACTAATGATGCCAAGGTAGTTCTCCAATTTCTCAAGAAAAACATTTTTACCCGGTTTGAAACTCTTAGAACAATAATTAGTGATCGAGGTAAACACTTTGACAATCGTCAGTTTAGAACCTTGTTAAGAAAATATGGACTAACTCACAAACTCGGCACCTCATACCATGCACAAACAAGTGGTCAGGTAGAAATTTCAAATCGGGAGGTGAAACGAATTTTAGAAAAAACCGTGAATGCTTCTAGGAAAGATTGGTCACTTAAATTAGATGATGCCTTGTGGGCATATAGAACGGCCTTCAAAACACCCATAGGTATGTAACCATATAGGCTGGTCTTTGGTAAAGCATGCCACCTTCTTGTCGAACTTGAGCATAAAGCATACTGGGCTACCAAATTCTTGAATTTTGATATAACCCGTACAAGACAAAAGCGTTTGTTGCAGGTTGATGAATTGGAAGAACTTCGACTAGGAGCATATGAGAATGCAAGGCTGTACAAGGAGAAAACAAAAAAATGGCATAATCGACACATCTCGAGGAAAGAATTTGTTCTAGGACAACAAGTTCTTTTGTACAATAGCCGACTTCGTCTATTTCTGGGAAAACTGAAATCTCAATGGACTGGACCGTATACCGTGATAAGTGTCTCACCTTTTGGTGCCGTCGAGGTTCAACACGAGAAAAATAAGGAGATGTTCAAGATTAATGGGCACAGATTGAAGCAATACATTATGGGGACGTTTGATCCTCAATCGTCCACCACTATTCTCCAAGAACCACAAATCGGAAAGTCAAGCTAAAGACTATAAATTAGAACTACCATTTTGGGTCTTACTTTTTAAATTTTTTTTCATGCTTTTTGAAATTATTTGGGGTGTCTAAATTTTTTTTTGCTTAATTTAATTGTTATTTCAATTTTTATAGCCTTACGACGAGTATTTGTGATGTATTTTTCAGCTCTACGTGGAGCCGGGACAGAAATTCAGCGCTGCAGCGCCAGAAAATTGGAGCTGCAGCGCCAAGGCCTTCCATTTCATGCCATTAGCCCAGAAATCTGGCGCTGCAGCCTCACAAACTCAGCGCTACAGCGCCAGGACCTGTTCATTCAACACAAAAAAAATTCCAGCACAGCAATTCAGAGCTGCAGCGCCAGAAAATTAGAGCTGCAGCACCAGATCGCACAAATGTGATTAAATGCCCAGCTCTCCAACAGTTAGGGCAGTCCAAATATTAGAATTCCAACTGCTCTCCCTCTCCAAAACACAAAAATATCACTTCTCCTTCCCATAGAAACACACAAGTAAGAGTTTTTATGCAATTTCAACCATGGATTCCTTCCATTCTCCAGGAGAATCAATCTTCTCAAGTGATTTTGGGTGCTATTGAGGTCTTTTAATCAAGTAAGATTTCTCCACTTTGAGACCCTCAAACTTCATATTTTTAAGTGCAATCACTTGAGTTGTTTATGGGTAGATGATAATACATGGTGAGTTGATGAAAAACTGAGGAAAAGATGAATGGATAAGTTGCATGTTCACAAGTTTCTGCTGAAAAATTTTCATGGGACTGTGCGTTGGGAGAGAAGGGTACTGTAGTTGAAAAATTTCTAATGTTAATGAGTTGAATTTGCAATCTATTATTCTGGGTTATTCAAGACTCAATTGATTGAAGTAATTGCCCAACTTGGATTGAAATTTCTACTGCAATTTTTATTTGGGAATCAGTGTGTGAAAGTGGGTGTTGCTCTTGGTTACTTTATGCTGTTTGGAGTGTAATTATTTAAAACAAAAAAATCTTGATTAAATGGCTCCTCCCAAACACGCGAGACCTAGCTCCACCAATTACAATTCAGAGCTTTTTGTCTCAAAGGAAGCAGAACAGAGGTTTGAGCGTTCTCAACTCAAGAAAGTCTCAATTCCTGAACGAGCATTTAATATCACTAAGGGACACTTCCCCCTCATTCACAGGATCATCATTGCTCGTAAATGGGAACAATTCTGTGCAACACCAGAAGCTGCAATTATTCCAGTTGTGCGTGAATTTTATGCAAATGCCACAGAGCACACGAATCTGAAGGTAAAGGTTAGAGAGAAATTAGTGGCGTTCGACAGAGGCACAATCAACAAATTGCTCAACACCCCCACCATCCCACTGGATGAGTATAGTGCTTATGCCAGCGCACCTGACCTCGACGAAGTACTCTAGGTTCTTTGCAAAGTTGAGACACAATGGAAATTATCCGGTGATGAGCGGACTTCATTTCCATCAAGTTCAATGGATAGGATAGCAAAAGCTTGGCATTACTTTATAGGCGCTCGTTTGCTTCCGACAACTCATTTAAGTGATGTCACAAGAGAGAGAGCAATCCTTCTATTCGCCATCTACCAAGGATTGAGTATTGATGTGGGACGCATTATCCAGAACAACATTCTATAGAGCGCAAATTCGATCAGTGTAGGGTTGTATTTTCCATCTTTGATAACATCACTTTGTGGATCGTGTGGTGTTACCTGGACTGCAGGGGAGCAAATCAAACAACCAATGCATCCGCTGGACCTAAGGACTATCTATTGGATCACGGATATAGAAGAAGCACCAAGCCGAGGCGCTTCTTCCTCACAACCTCCTCCAGCACACCAACATCGAAATATATCACTTTTTGATCGTCTAACGGTTGTTAAGACGGAGCTTCATGAGCTTCGGCAATGGAGTCAGCAGCAGGCATCCTACGTTGCAGGTTGTTTTCAAACCAATGATCAGATGATGAGGATTTTTGCCACTCATTTAGGCATCGACACACAGCAGCTACCTCAACTACCACCATATCCCGGTCATAGTAGTGATCCGGAGGATGAGGACATTGACAAAGATGATTGATTCGGCCTCCGACTAATCAGGGGAGTTCTCTTCTCTTACTTTATAATTCAAATTCTATACATTGCGGACAATGTATCATTTAAGTTTGGGGGTGGGAACTTTATCTGAATGTGTGCACTGCTTATGTTTCTAGTTATTTTTCTAGTTTTGTTTTCTAAGTGCTTTATGTTGTTTGATTTTGATTTTGCCAATGATGAGAAATAGATTGACTTGATTATAGCCATTGAAAATTTGAAAAATGTTGCGTTTGTCTGTGTGCTTGAATTTGTTGTTTGGATTTATTTTGCATCGAACTCTTTGAATATAATTAGCACTTACACCTAAGCACTTTGTTGTCTTGCTGTTTCGGAGAGCGTTTATGTGAGCAGTGTAGTCTTGTGATCTCTTGGACTCTAGAACTTGTTTGAAGACCACTCGAGGCAAAATCTTAGGTAGTATAGTACCAAAGAAAGGATCCAGGCTATGTTTGGAAAGTTTGAGCCATTTTAGCCAACCCTTGATATGTGATTATCCTTAGTGTTCCCCTTTTGAGCTTGGATACATATTGTTTTGTTACCCAATCATATAACCTATTTCCCTTTCAAATAAATATATAAAAAAAAATTTATCTCCACCTTTCACCTATAAGCACATTGATTAATAAAGGGACTATTCTCTTAAGTGGTGACAGAGGATTGAGCAAGAGAAAGCGGTTTTCACTTGGCTATGATATGTATTACATATTTCCCATCGAGAGAGACCAAGGGAAAGATCGAAAAGGTTTACCACATGAACTATTTGATCAAGTTGTATTCTGCCTATCACAGGCAGCTGGCAAAGTTGTGTTTGATCGTCATGTACATGCTATGCTATAGTTTCAGTAATACACACAGAAACAAAGACTAGTGCTACTATAGTACAAGCATACAAAAAAAAAAAAAAGAAGAAAAAGAAGAAGATGTGACAAGAGCAAAAGTATTGGAAGTATTCCATGATAACTGAGGGAAAGTTTGAAATAAAATTTTTATTGGTTGATGTGCTCAAGGTGATGTGAACCTCAAATCAATCTTTTACCATACCTTAACCTTAGCCAAAGTTATAAGCTGAATAAAGTCCTGGTGATCTCGGGTATTGTCATGGCCTACATTAGTGGAGAGTGGTGTCAAAAGCAAGCTTATGGACTTTGAAAGATTGGCATTATCCTACTTGCTTGCATAAACCGATCAGAGTGGCGAGACGATTAAGTTTATAAAGGTGTTACACACACACACGTTTGAAGAATTTGATGTAAGATAAGGCTAGCAATAAATTTGAAATTCTAGACATTGGCAGCATTTGGAAAGTTTTTCATGCTTTATAATTTTTATGCAATCTTTGAGGCATGTTATATCAAATCTAATCAAACCATCTCGCACTCTTAGGATGTGTGTGCATAGAATTTTGTTCTAGTTTGCTCGAGGACTAGCAAAAATGTAAGTTTGGGGGTGTGATAACTCTGAATAAATCATGTTATTATACTGCTTTTAGGCATGTTTTTGGTATTGTTCTTAAGCATTATAATTATGTTGCATGTGTTTTTAGCAATTTGAGTTTTTTTTGTATCTTATTTTACTAATAAGTTGTTTTAAGTGATTTATCAATGCTAAGTCATGGAAATTTATTGTGCAGACACTTGCTAGAGAATTGGAGAGCACTGGAAGACCAAAAAGCACAGAGAGGACAGAAACTCAAGGCTGCAGCGCCAGGATGTTGGCACTTCAGCGCTGGTAGCTGACACAAAGAAGGAATTGGACAGATAGTTGGCGCTGCAGCGCCAGAAAGCTAGAGCTGCAGCGCCAGCCCGTGAATTTTGAATCTATAAATTAAAACTCTAGCTGAACAAGAAGGGGGGCGGAAAAGAGAAGAAAGAAAATATAATTTGGAGGAGAGGAGACGCGAAAAGAGGCTTGAAGACACTCCGGGAGGCTACACATCAAGCTTTTAATCATTCTTCTCCGGTTTTGTATTTTTCTATTCTATCTATGTTGATATTTTATAATATGAACATGGGTTGTTTGAACATGATTATGGAGTAGATATTTTTGTGTTAAGGATAGATGGATCCTAGACCTTTATCTTGAGTTGTTGTTTGGACAAGTAGAATATAATTTGTTTTTCAAAGAGTGTGTTTTATTGTTCTTAATGCTTTTTATTATTTTGATCCCTTCTTGGGGCATGGTGATGTGTCGAATAGAGAAGCCATGTTTTTATGAATGATTGAACTAATAAATATGATATTGGATTATTATCTATGCAAAGGCCAGGGTAAAACATGCCATGAATGAAATAAGTGTAACCGAATAGGGATCCTAGGAAGTTCATGTGGTCCGCTTAAATCGTAACCGAATAGGGAGATTTAACTGAAAGGAATCCAAAAACACTTAATGCTTCTTAATTTGAATTAATCTAGAATAGATCTGGAATACGGATATTCGAAGTTAATGATTCTTAAGATTGTGGTTAGACCTGGAATATAGATAACTAATTTATTGGGGATTCTACCATCTTGAAAAACATATTAAACGAAACTTGTCCATTCAAAGCTCTTGTCAATTATGGTTTAGGTGAAGTCGAGTCCTTAGCACGTTAGTTTGTAAGAGTCTTCATTCTAAATATTGCAAATTTTTCGTTATTTACTATTGCGTTCTGTTTTTCCCTTTTAGTTAATTGTTAGTAACTTTTTCTCCGACAATTATTCGTTTGCTCAAATAACAGTAAGAGTCGAATCATAATTTCTGTAGTATTTGCTCAGTCCTCGTTGGGAACGATATTTACTCATCATTTTATTACTTGAACGATTAGTGCACTTGCTAGTGTCAATTTCATCGCATCACATAACTTCATGGGCTTCATTGAGGTTTGTTGAGAGTACTAATTAGGTTTATGTTGAGAGTCTTAATTAGGTTTCCTATTATGTGTCATAGTAGGTTTCTTAGTCTTACTTAGTTTACGTCTATCTTATTTAGTTAATGTCTCTTGTCCTATTAGGTTTGATATTCATAAGTTTATATATAGAACTGTTGAATTGTATTCCGAAAATGAATCAATAATACAATTTTTTTTTAATTCTTAATTTGAACATGGTATCAGACAAAATCCCTCTTGGGTTCCTGAATAAATTTTTCCTTATTTCTATTGTTTAAAAAGTCTTTATGGGTACTGTTCATGATACTATTCTCGGGTACTGTTCACGGCATTATTTTTGGATACTGTTCACAAGTAGTATAGAAAGTTTGATAAATAGATTCGTACGAAAAAAAAAGTGAAGAAAAAGAGAATGCTGTAAAAGAAAGAACATAAGAGACGATCAACAAAAAAGGTAGTAAAAAAGTCCATGTAGTAGTAGAAGAAATGGTTTTAGTGATATTTGTCATTGTAATGACATAGGTGGTTGTGAAATTGGTAGAAGTGGTATATTTGTTAATCGTAGTGTGATGATCGGGGTTCAATTCGTCGTCAATGTACTCATGGTCACCATTATAAGCATACTCGGGAGACATGTTGGTACTTATTTGGTCGTCCTCTAGTTGCTAATTCTTAATTTAAAAAAAATAAAGAAATAGCAAAGCAACGGCCAAATTTCAAGAAGAAGAAGTGATCAAGAAAAAGAAGAAGAGTTCAAGAAAAAGGAGGAGAAGAAGAGTTCAAAAAAAGAGAAAAGAAGATATCAAGAAGAAGAATAGTTTTTCACCGCTCCTAAAGAAGAGTTCTTCACCCCGATGTTGATGTTATTGACCCATGCATGTTGATGTTGTTAACTTGATCCAACCTTGCAGTCCATTCAAGTCAAAGTCAATGTTAGTAAAAACAAGATGATAGAAAAAAAAGTCTAAAGTCTTGTTGATCCGTTGTTCTCGGATTTTGTCTCGTTAGGTGGCACTGACATGATTATTGTAATTTATGGGTTTAAGTTTATTTGTTTCAGATTGGATGAGATTTATTGTTGGTATGAGTTTCTTTGTAACAAGTTGGGGCATGTGTATGCTCCTACTTGAGGGGGAGTGTTGATAGTCCTAATTATGTTTATGTTGAGAGTCCTAATTAGGTTTCCTATGATGTGTCCTAGTAGGTTTCTTAGTCTTAGTTTATATCTATCTTATCTAGTTGATCTCTTAGTACTATTAGGTTTGATATTCATTAAGTCTATATATAGAACTGTTGAATTGTATTCAAATCAATTATACAAAATTCTTTTTAATTCTTAATTTCAACAAGGTTGACGGTTCTTTGTTTAAGGATGAAAGGGAATGAAAGAGGCTATTTACGAGTCCTATAAGAATCTTTACATGGAGATGAGTGAATACAAACCAAATTTGGATAGATTGGTGTTTGATTGCCTTGATGATGGGGAGGCAAGTCAACTTGAGCAACCTTTTAATGAAGGTGACACTTTTGATGCTCTTCGGCATTGTATAGTGGATAAAGCTGTGGGCCTTAATGGTTTTTACATGGCCTTTCTTCAACTAAATTGGGAAGTAGTGAAGGGGATATTCTTAGACTCTTTGAGGAGTTTAATTCTTAGGTGAGTTTGTGGGAATTCTTAATTCTACCTTTTATTGTCCGTATTTCGAAGAAGATTGGAAGCACAAATGTTAAGGATTTTCGTCCTATTAGTCTTGTGAGGTGTACTTACAAGCTTTTATCAAAGGTTCTCACCTTTACATTGAAGAAAGTGATCGGAAATGGTGGGTATTGACCAAAATGCTTTCATTTAGGGTAGGCAAATTTGGATTCTTAGTTGATTGCTAATGAGGTTGTGGATGCCCACTTAAAAGGATGGGGTGGGGTGATTTGCTAGCTTAACATGGAGAAAGCTTGTGACCATTTTTGTTGGGACTTTGTGATTTACTTATTGAGAAGAATGGGTCTTGGGAAGAAACGGTGTAAGTGGATCTCTAAGTGCATTTCATTTGTTTCGTTCTTTGTTCTTTATAGCTTCATGTGGTCTTCGACAAGGGGACCTTTGTCTCCTTATTCACATTGGTGATGGAGGCTTTTAGCAAGATTTTGGTGAAAACGGTTGACGGAGGACTCTTGTGTGGTTGCAAGGTGGGGAAAAATGGAGTTCGTGTGAGTGTCTCATCTCCTTTTTGCGGATGACACAATTGTATTTTGTGAAGCAAAAGCAATTCAAATTTCACACCTTCGTAAGTCCTTTGCTTTGAAGCGGTTTCGGGTCTTAAGATTAATTTTGGTAATTTAATCCCTCTTGATAAGAATATCAATGGCAGGAGTCCCTAAGTTACCTTCTCTAATCCTAGTTTGTCCACCTATCATGCCATAATTTGTATAGTATATACACTTTTTTATTAAATAGACTATGAAGAGTTATATTACATCAGTATTCTCTTTGGTAGGTACATGTGTGCTCATGTCTTATCCCTGAGCCATCCTGGTATTCGTTGCCGTTGTCTTGCTGCTTATGGAGATACTGTTAGTGCAGTGAAATGGTATTAACATGTTCCTTCTTGTTTTCTTTCAGATGTAACTAGAATTTCCTGTATGCCAAACTATATTTTCTTATGCAGGGCAAGTAGGCTTGGTAGAGAACATCATGATGATTTAGCACAGTTTATGCTGGGAATGGGCTATGCTACTGAAGCACTTCATTTACCTGGGATATCTAAGAGGTATGACATGAATATATTATATGAAGTCATTCTACTGTATTAGGATCTCAATGCATATTTTTAATTCTTACAGATCAAAATTAGGTTATTCTGTCTTGATATCAATTTTCCATGTAAGAAAATTTATGTATAATAATACAAATATATAGAAAAATATTTGTCGGAAAGTTAGGGTGGTTAGTTAGGATTCATTTTTTTGTTTCAATAATATGCTGAATCTAGATTAGGATTCGAATTTTGTACCTAGTTGGGGCCTTATTTTCAGCAAGTTAGTTAGGATTTTATACTATCCTATTTATATGTACTTTCACGTTTTATTCAATGAGAAGGAATCAGAACTATTATTTCTTCTAAAAACTTTCATGGTATCAGAGCCCACTGCTTGTGATCCATAGATTTCAATGGTAAAGACAGCCATGCTAAAAACGGCGATGACCAGTTCTAGCAAAACATTTGAGGTTACGTACGAAAAAAACCCAGCAATACCTGCTGGTGTTGATCAATTATCAACGGCTTCTTCTCTGCAAATAACCGTTCACAAGTTGAATGGAAAGAATTATTTACAGTGGTCACAGTCAATCAAGCTGGCTATTGAAGGCAGAGGAAAGCTGGGGTACCTGACTGGTGAAGTGAAGCAGCCTGCTACAGATGATCCAAGTTACAAGACATGGAGATCCGAAAATTCCTTGGTGATGGCCTGGCTTCTTAACTCTATGGAGGCAGCCATCGCAAATCCCAACATGTTTCTACCAACAGCAAAGGCTGTATGGGATCCCGTCCAAGAAACATATTTTGATTAAGAAAATTCCTTTCAAATCTTTGAATTAAAAACCAAACTTTGGCAATGCAAGCAAGGAGATCGCGAGGTTACCGTCTACTACAATGAGATGGTAACTTTGTGGCAGGAATTGGATCAATGCTACGAGGACAAGTGGGAAAATTCAAGTGATTATGCTAGGTACATGAAACGTGAAGAAAATGATCGTGTTTATATGTTTCTTGCAGGTGTCAATCGTCGATTAGATGAGGTGAAAGGAAGAATACTTGGTCGAAAACCACTGCCTTCCATTCGTGAAGTTTTTTCAGAGGTCAGGCAAGAGGAGTGTAGGAGGAAAATCATGATGAGTAGTTCAACACCTAGCAACAATCTAGAACCCGAGAGTTTTGCTCGTCTCTTAAGGATTTGATGTCGATGGAGAAAGGAAGAAAAAGCCATGGTGTGATCATTGTAAAAAACCGTGGCACACAAGAGAGACCTACTGGAAAATTCACGGGAAGCCTGCACACCTAAAGAAGAAACCTGATGGCAGAGCACTCTAAACCATGACTGAAGACTCTCAAGAGCACGCAGCTAACTCAGAAGTGTTTCCTTTCACAAAGGAACAGTTAGAGCATCTATACAAACTTTTCAAATCTCCACAATTTTTTGTCAATCCTTCATGTTCCATTGCTCACCAAGGTAATACTCTAATCACAGCCCTTTCCAGTGTCAAACCTAATTTCCCAAATTTCTGGATTATTGATTCTGGAGCAACAGACCACATGACAAGTTGCTCACAATTTTTCACATCTTATAGTCTATGTGCAGGAAATAAGAAAATCAAAATTGCTGGTGGATCCTTTTCGACTATAGCCGGGATGGGTTCAATCAAGATTTCTTCCTCTTTGACTCTTTATAATGTGCTCCACGTCCCAAATCTTTCATGTAATTTGTTATCTATCAGTAAAATAACCAACGAACACAATTGTCGGGCTAATTTCTATCCATCCTATTGTGAGTTTCAGGAACTAGTCTCGGGGAGGACGATTGGCAGTGCTAGGGAAATCAAAGGCTTCTTTGAAGATGGAATAAACAAGTTCAAAGTACCTGTTTTGAGTATGTTTCTATTTCTAGTAGTCATGAAATAATGTTGTGGCATTATAGGCTAGGCCACCCAAGTTTTCAGTATTTAAAACATTTGTTTCCAAAAGTGTTTCTTAATAAAAGTCCATCTTCATTTCAGTGTGAAATTTGTGCATTGGCCAAACAACATCGAGCTTTTTACCCTCCACGACCATATAAACCCACTAAACCGTTTTCATTAATTCACAGTGATGTATGGGGTCCCTCGAGAACTCCAACATTTTCAAGAAAAAAATGGTTTGTTACATTCATTAATGACCATACTAGGGCCAGCTGGGTTTATTTACTAAAAGAAAAATCTGAGGTTGAAGGAATTTTTAAGAACTTTTACACCATGGTACAAACACAAATTCATGAAAACATCCAGATTTTCAGAAGTTATAACTGTAAGGAACTTTTTAACAAAGTTTTGGGATATTTTTTTTCGGAGAAAGGTATTATTCATCAAAGATCTTGCAATGATACACCTCAACAAAATGGGATAGCTGAGAGAAAAAACAAACATCTCCTAGAAGTGGCAAGAGCCCTACTTCTTACAAACAATGTACCAAAATATCTTTGGGGTGAAGCAATTCTCACGACAACTTATCTCATTAACAGAATGCCTTCAAAAATCCTAAATTTTCAAACTCCTTTGCATGTTTTAGAGAAAAATTATCCCACTTCTAAGATTTCAGCAGATTTACCAATAAAAATTTTGGTTGCATTGTTTTTGTTCACAATCACAATAAAAATCATGGAAAATTAGAACCAAGGGCAAGAAAATGCCTTTTTTAGGATATGCACCAACTCAAAAGGGTTATAAGTGTTATGATCCCATTTCAAAAAAATTGTTTGTTACCATGGATGTATCGTTTTTTGAAACAAAATCTTTTTTTGGAACTCATCTTCATAGGGAGAGAAAAGAAGATTCAGAATTTAACATGTTTCAGTAAAAAAATATGAGTCTGTTGCAGTTAGAAAAAGTTCAAAATTTGAACATGTTTCAGCCAAAAAAATTGAATCTGTTGTAGCCAGAAAAAATTCAAAATTTGGATAAGTTTCAGCCAGAAAATCCTGACCTTATCCAAATTGAAACAAATTATGTTTTGATTCCAACTATTAGGATAGATTCAGATTTTATCCAAAAAGAAACAAACCAAGATTTTAGCCAAACTGAAAAAGATTTTTATGGAAAAACCACTCCTGAATCCGAAATTATTTCAATTGAAAAATCAAATGTTTCAAACACTGGAAGAACTTCGGATCCTCCTATGATCTCAACACATGATCATAACCATACTGGAAAAAGAGGAGACTCAAATATGGAAAAGTTTTTTGGACAAGTTTACTTGAGAAAAGGTCCAATTAAGGAAAAGATGTTCAAAGCTTCCCTATAAGGCCATGAATTCGATCCACAACAAAGCCTAAACTTACCAGGCATTTCTCAATCTAGTCTTACTCCGAAAAAAACATCATCTGATGATTTAAATGTTCCCATCGCTGTTCGTAAGGGTATTAGGTCATGTACAAATTATCCAATGTCCAAATTTGTGTCTTATGAAAAACTTACAGCATCCTTTTCTACCTTTACCTCACAACTTTCACTTGTGGAGATTCCAAAGAATGTACAAGATGCCTTATAGGTTCTAGAGTGGAAGGAAGCAGTTCTTAAGGAAATGCGAGCACTTGAGAAGAACATGACTTGGGAAATGGTAGACTTGCCTAGAGGAAAAACGACGGTTGGATGAAAATGGGTGTTTACCGTAAAGTACAAGTCAGATGGAACTCTAGAGAGATACAAGGCTCGATTATACAAGATGCCTTATAGGTTCTAGAGTGGAAAGAAGCAGTTCTTGAGGAAATGCAAGCACTTGAGAAGAACATGACTTGGGAAATGGTAGACTTGCCTAGAGGAAAAATGACGGTTGGATAAAAATGGGTGTTTACCGTAAAGTACAAGTCAGATGGAACTCTAGAGAGATACAAGGCTCGATTAGTGGCCAAGGGTTTCACTCAAATGTATGACATTGACTACACGGAGACATTTGCACCGGTAGCAAAACTGAACACCGTCATAGTTTTGCTATCAATAGCGGCGAACCTTGATTGGCCACTGCAGCAACTAGATATCAAGAATACCTTCCTCAACGAAAATTTAGAGGAGGAGGTCTACATGGATACATCACCTGGCTTTGGGGAGAAATTTGGCTCAAGAGTGTGTAAATTAAAAAAATCACTATATGACCTCAAGCAATCACTGAGAGCATGGTTTGAGAAGTTCACCCAATCAGTAAAGAACCAGGGTTACAACCAAGCTCAAACTGACCACACTATGTTCATAAAACACTTGAAAGGCAGGAAGATAACTGTTTTGATAGTTTATGTAGATAACATCATCTTAACAGGCGATGATTTAGCTGAAATGAATCGGCTAAAAACGAGTTTAGCCAAAGAATTTGAGATTAAGGATTTGGGGTCTCTCAAGTACTTTTTGGGAATGGAAGTTGCAAGATCAAAGAAGGGTATTGTTGTGACTCAGCGAAAATACATCCTAGATCTCCTAAATGAGACCGGAATGAGTTGATGTAGACTTGTGGATACACCAATAGATTCGAATGTAAAGTTAGGTGGAGACAAAAAGGGAGAATTTGTAGACACTACCTGGTACCAAAAGTTAGTGGGAAAGCTAATTTATTTATCCCATACTCAGCCTAATATAGCCTTCGTTGTTAGCTTAGTGAGTCAATTCATGCACTCTCCTCAAAAGGAACATCTAGAGGCTGCCTATCATATTTTGAGATACTTGAAGAATTCTCCAGGAAAGGGGTTCTTTTTCCAAAAGAATTCACAATGGAATGTTGAAGCCTACACCGATGCAGATAAGGCAGGTTCTACAACCGATCGAAGGTCAACAACAGGTTATTGTACCTATGTATAGGGAAATCTTGTCACATGGAAAAGCAAGAAGCAAAGTGTAGTAGCTCGAAGCAGTGTAGAGGCGGAGTACAAGGCTATGACCAATGGGGTTTGTGAGCTGTTATGGCTACAACAGGTTCTAGCAGAGTTACAAAAACCCCCGAGTACTCCAATGAAGCTGTATTGTGATAACAAAGTAGTGATAAGCATAGCTCATAATCCTACACAACACGACAGAAGCAAGCATGCTGAGGTTTATAGACATTTCATAAAGGAGAAGCTTGAGGCAAGGACCATTGGTGTGCCATTCATTCTATCACCACAGCAGACAGCGAACATACTTACAAAGGGACTGTTCAAACCTAACTTTGAGTGTTTTGTTAGCAAGTTAGGCTTGATTGATATCTACGCTCCAACTTGAGGGGGAGTGTCGGAAAGTTACGGTGGTTAGTTGGGATTTATTTTACTGTTTCAATCATATGCTGAATCTAGATTAGAATTCTTGTTTTTAGTTGGGGCCTTATTTTCAGCAAGTTACTTAGGATTTTATGCTATCCTATTTATATGTACTTACACGTTTTATTCAATGAGAAGGAATCAGAATTATTATTTCTTCTAAAAACTTTCAATATTCAACATTGTTAGATAGTTTTTTGATGGATATGTACTTCGCATGTAATGGACATTTATACATGTCCATATAATATAAAATAATTCAAGTGTTCCGATTCTAGGTATGATCATGAATGAAGTTAAAGTGCAACAAGATTAGATGTGGCAAAATTTGACCCTCCCCGAAAATCAGACTTGACCCAATCACAATCTGAGCAGAAAAAAGTATTAAAATAATGTGACCTAAACCCGAACCAAACCCGACTATAAAATGACCGAACCTGAAATTACCCAAAACCCAAAACTACTCGAAACAACCTGGATCTGAAATGACTCGAACCCGATACGATATGAACCCAAAACGACCCAAACCCGAAACGATAGTTTTTTTTTTTAAAGAAATAAAACAATAACGATTTGGTTATTAAACTGAGGGGATAGTTGACTAGAAAAAGAAGTTAGTTATCAAGTAAAATAAATTATATCAAAATAACTTAATTATTTATATTTTTATCAACTAGTCAGCTACAAATTCACAAGGACTGCTTTGAATTTTTTGGAGTTTCGATATTTATAATATAATTTTGATTTGCATTTAATCAAACCATAATTAGTTAAATATATTAAAATGAGAAAAAGTATATTAAGTTGTTACTAACATATTTTTGTGAAGTTAATTACATTGAAACATAAAAATAGCATGGTAATCTAAATTTAAAGCGGAGTTCAAATGATTTCCTCGAAAATTGGATGAAAAGAAAATAGAAAATAGAGAAAATTAAACCCAGAACGACCCGAATTGAAATAGCCTGAATCCAAAATGATTCGACCTGAAATGACTTGACTCGAGACCCAACATGACCGAGACTGATCCAATTCAAACCCGGCACTCGACACGACCCGAAATTGATATGACACGAACCCAACCCACATCCCGAAGTGATGCGTGACTCGAAATGGCCCTACCTGACCTAATTGCCACCTCTAGCAAGATCATTTGCTTGTTCTTGGCTAGGATCCCTTGTTTCTCACTCTAAATAACATTATATTATTGTTATATGCTTTCTCAGGTTGGAGTTTGATCTAGCCATGCAGAGCAACGATTTAAAAAGAGCTCTTCAGTGCCTCCTTACAGTGAGCAACAGCAGGGAAATAGTGCAAGATAATGTAGGGTTTGATTTGAGTGACATTCTCAGTTTAACAACTAAGAAGGAAAATATCGTGGAAGCTGTTCAAGGAATAGGGAAATTTACAAGGGAGTTTTTAGACCTCATTGATGCTGCAGATGCCACTGGACAAGCTGACATTGCTCGTGAAGCCCTAAAGAGGTTAGCTGCTGCAGGTTCAGTAAAAGGGGCTTTGCAGGGTCATGAGTTAAAAGGACTTGCTTTACGCCTAGCAAATCATGGAGAATTGACACGGTTGAGTGTATGTAGCCATATTTAATTCTTTTTATTTAATTGCTTTCTTGTTTTTGAGTTGTTTGATGCAAGCTAGAAGATTACACTATTTTAGTTCTATATTGTCTGTATCGTGCAGCCATTTAAAACCGAGTCAGTTAATATTGCACATGGTGTTAAATTTTTCTTTTATATATGTTACTATATGCAAGGGTGCATGTGCATGTGTAGTTTGAGGAGTTGCTAAGGGGGTCAGTTGAGTTTACAACAAGATTTCTTTAGATGAATTCCAAAGATTTAGTCAAATTTCAACGGCATCTGATGTGCTTAGGATGAATTCCAGAGTATTGGTGGTATGCAGGCATAACTGAGATATTATGCAACTAACAATATGTAGAGAGGAAAGAAATCTCGGTGAATCATCTTTAGCTCAGGCGCCAGTAGCTCCAAGGATTATCTCATTTGAAGATTCTTTAGAGCTTGTTGACTAGGGCTATGTCTTGAAGTAGCTAGATCACTTGGAAAGCTGTATATCTAGATTCTGGTGTTTGGAAAGAGAGTAGAAGTATTGACCATGAAGCTTATTGAAGATAAATGATGAAGCTGGGTGTGCAATGGCTCTACTAGGTGTTTGCATGTTTGGTGGGTTAATTTTTTTTGATAAATAAAAATTTATTAAGAACACTAAAAAGTCAAAGGCTATTTACAATGCAAAAGCTCAACAAAATCTAAAAGATCATCGTTATTTACAAAAGAATTTTTTTTAATCCAAAAAATAAGAGTGTTGAACCAATTATCTCTAATAGTAACATTCTGTCTTTCAATACCATCAAAGACCCTTCAGTTCCTATCTCTCCACACCATCCACCAAATAGAATGTAGAATTAGCTCTAGACCCTTTTTGACATCTTTGGAGGCTCTCAAGCCCCTCCAAGCCCCAATTTCATCTCTTACGGACCCCACAACTACCTAATGGATCCCCACCATTCTATAAGCCATTTCCCATAAACTTCTAGCTAACGAGCAATTCATCAAGAGATAATAAACGGACTCGACCTTCTCCTTACAAATAAAACACCTATTAACCAACACTTTCCCCCTCTTTTGTAAATTGTCAATGGTGAGAATTCTATTCCACGAGGCCTCCCACACAAAAACTTTCTTAGGGGCCTTAGCACACCAAATAGTTTTCCAAAGGTAATTAGGGTGATTACTAGCAAGGTCTTTATCTGTAAGAATATTGTAAAAATCTTTCACTATAAAGTCTTTATCCGGTATAGATCTCCACCTCAATTCACCTTCCCTCCCCATCGCAATTTTAGACGAAAATAAGGAATCTAAAAGCAAAGCAACTTCCTCGACCTCCCAATCTTGAACATTACGAATAAAAGGTATAACCCAAGGAGACCCCTTCATTAGTCAAAGAATGTAGTGAGAGTGAGTTTGCCCCCTTTAGATATGTAGTGATTCTTCTATCCGGCCAACTGCTTTTCAAACTTATCCACAATCGGATTCCAAATACTTTTATCTTTAAACCGAGCAGCAAGGGGTAGATCAAGATAAGAGGTAGGGAGCATTCCGAAATTACACCCCAATAAACTAGCAACGAGGTTCCCATTAGCTTATTCTCCAAGAGGGATTAGAACACTTTTAGCAAGATTAACTTAAGACCTGATACCGCCTCAAAGAAAAAAAGGATACCCCGAAGGTGCAAAATTTGTGCATCTTCAGCCCTACAAAACACGAGACACGAGAGTATCATCGGCATAGAGGTGAGAAATATTAACATTACATACATTACTTCCCACTTCGAAATCCGATAAGAGACCCAAATCAACACCTTTCATCAACATCTTGCTAAGAGCCTCCATGACTAGAGTGAACAAAAAAAGAGACAAAGTATCCCTTTGTCTTAGACCTCTAGAAGCTCTAAAAAAGCCAGAAGGACACTCATTAACTAATATGGAAAAAGAAGTGGAAGATAAGCATTTAAGAATCCACTTACACCAATTTTCTCCAAAACTCATACGATTCAATAAATAGATAACAAAATCCCAACAAACACGGTCATACACCTTTTCCATAACAAGCTTGCAAATAACCCCTCCCTCACCATTCTTCAACTGAGCATCAAAGTGGCATTCAAAATTTGTCTTCCTTCTATAAAAGCATTTTGCATAGGGCTTACCACTTTCCGAATCAAACCCTTTAATCTAAAAGTTATCACTTTCGATAAAAGCTTGTAAATACAACCCACAAGGCTAATAGGTCTAAAATCCCTAATATTTGAGCCCCCTTTATTTTTTGGGATCAAAGTAACAAATTTGGCATTTAAACTACTCACAAACTCTATTGAAGAATGAAATTCCTCAAAAAAATGAACCACAGATCCCTTGATCACCTCCCATTTATGAGAAAGGAAAGCCATCGTGAAGCCATCAGGACTTGGAGCTTTATCATCATCACACGCCTTGAGCGCGACAACTATTTCATCCTCCGAAAAAGGTTTTTCCAGCCAGACTTCAGTCTCATCACTTCTAGAGAAATTCAGACCGTCCAAATTCGGTCTATTCCCACAAGTCTCTTTGTAAAGATTCTCGTAAAACCCACTAATGGCCCCTTTGATATCACTCACTTCCTCAAACATCAAAATGATGGATGTATGGTGATTTGGGTCTAAGGTTTGTTTAAGTTCTGATACCAAAATGATGTAGAAGAAGGAAATAGAAGAAATAAGAAACCAAGCTACAGTGGGGATTAGATGAGAAAGTAGACCACTTGGAAGAGGAACCAGGCCACATGGAGGTTGAGAGAATTTCAATAATACTCAATTTTATTCATTCATAAGCTAGCTGAAAATTAACACAGGATCTCTTATATAGAGATCTTAGGAATCCTAGTCATACTCAAATAAGGAATCTTAGAAGCCCTAGTCCTAATCCAATAAACAATACTTTAAATAAAGAAATTAAATATTAATTAAATACTAAACTTAAATAAGGAAACTATCTAATAATTCCTAAAACTCAAAATGCCTATAATATTTTACAATTACAAATTTGCCCCCATATCCTAAATTAAAACCCTTATCTCTGTTCTCCCCCATATATTAAATTAAAGCCCTTATCTTTGTTCTTTCTTCTTTACATCATCACTATGATAAGTTGATCTTGCTACAAATATTTACCAATGCCGTTAGTTGGTACCGACATTAAGCAATCTCCGCTATAGATATCTTTATTTTCCTTTTCTAATTAAAAGCAATTATATGTTGCAGGGTTTGATAAACAATTTGATCTCAGTTGGCTTGGGATGTGAAGTAGCGTTTTCAGCTGCAGTTTTGGGAGACAATGCTCTAATGGAGAAGGCATGGCAGGACACCGGAATGGTTGCTGAAGCTGTGCTCCATGCTCATGTATGACTTGTTTGTGTATATTTATTTTTAACCCTGAATTTTGTTATTTTGATCTGACTGAACAACCTTATGAATATCTTCAGGCCCATGGGCAACCGACACTAAAGCACTTGGTTCAGACTTGGAACAAAATGCTACAGAAAGAGGTTGAGCACACTCCATCTACAAAGACCGATGCTGCAACTGAGTTTCTTGCTTCCCTTGAGGAACCTAACCTTACAAGTTTGGCAGAAGCAAGAAAAAAACCTCCAATTGAAATATTTTCCCCAGGGATGTCATCCCTTTTTGCTTCGGTTTCTGTTCAGAAAAAACCTCCTGCTACACACACTTTACAGCAGCAACAAAGTAAACCATTGCAGTTAGAAGCACCACCTTCTACTGTCCCAGCATCTCCTCCTGCTGGACCAGTACCAGAAAGTGCACCACTTCAGTCAGAAGTGAACGAGACCTCTTCAGACGAGAAAGCTCCCGCTTCTTCATCAGGGATGAACCAAGAACAGGTTGTTTCGGCAGAAGGTTTTCCAGCACCAGTGGAGGTACCCCACCACCTGAGGTATCTGATACCCAGGAAACAAACGTTCCAAAGACTCCGAGTGACCCCCACTTGCTTGAATAGTTAGCCCAAGCCTCCTTCTGAGACTTTTTATTCTCTAATGATTCTTTCCATTCATTTTCCAATTCCATATGATGTAACGTGGATGTCTAAATTTGGTTTGAGAACGGCAGGAAACCGGTCTTTAACAAGTTGTATAAATGTCTATGTTCTCGTCATAAAATCCAATATCGGTTCATAAACTTTCATTTTAAAATTTTCAATTTGATCCCCAAACTTAAGTTTGTTGCAATATCATTATTGTATTTCTATTGATAATGAATTAGTTAAGACTCCGTTAATTCACTGAAGGATTAATGTCTTGTACCTTGTCAGCTAAATGTTACAGGTGTACAAATGCGAGTTTCTTCGTTTACTTGTTAGTTGCTGAGGTTTTTAATTTTAAGATTTTAACACGGTATGACAAAATGAGCCATACTTTGAGCTGATAGATTGGACTTACTATTAAAGTGGTAAGCTCAATTTCTCCATCTACCTTATACCGTTTAACGCAATGCTGATGATTACAAATGATTGCAACCTGCTGTGAGGACAGCCAAAATTGTAAATGCTAAAACGGTAACTCAATGTTGATACCATAAATTAGCCAAGTAAAACCTATCTGGAGCTCAACTATCTTTACTTCCTCGTTTGCGTGCTGATAAACGCCAACTTTTTTAGCAACATCACCATATTTGGTTTCTCTAAACTGTCATCATACCAAATAAAATACAAAGAATAATGTGGAAATTGAACAAAAAATATTTAATCAGAGAAAATAAGAGAAGGAGTTCACTGTTTATCACTGTTACACGTGAATGATAAACTACCAGTAATATAATCTATGCACCAAATTTTCTCCTAAAATATGCTGAGCTTTCAATGTAGCATATAAGCTGCTACTTCAAACCGTTTGGTGAAATAATCAATAGCTACCAAAATATACTCATGTCCATTTGAGGTTTTAGGAGTAATCCTTCCAATGACGTCAATTTCCCATACTGAAAAATGGTTAAGGTGTACTCATGTTGTAAAAGGGAGATGTCAACATGCACTTGAGAAAAATCTTAGCAAGCATCTTCCCATTCATATACAGACCACAATCACCACCATGTATTTCTTCAATTAACTTAGCGACAACATCTTCATTAACATAAAGGAGTTGGATTCCATCATATGAAATCTTATATAACTAACCACCACAAAGGATATACTTAGATGCTAACATTCGACTGGCTCTTTTATCTTTCTTATCTGCACCTTGGGGTATTCTCTATTCTCAATAAAATTCTTGATATCAATGAACCATGGCAAACCATCAGAGCGTCTCACTTCAATCTCAACTCAACAACAATGCACAAGATCTTCTCGTTTCTTGATGGATAAAGGTCTAAACTCAACCCCTTCAAGCATGTTTACTAATGAGGCCAAGGTAGCCAAAGCATCAAAACACTGATTGTGAGCCCTAAGGAGATAAGTGAAGGTGACATTCTCAAACTCTTGGACAAGATCATCTATATACTCTTGGTATGGCCTAAGCTTCTCTTAATTTTTCATTTCTTTTGCATTTGAAGTATGACCAAAGTTGAATGTTGTTGTGAGTTTTAAATTTACTCGCAAGCGCACGAGTCGTTTGCAGTATAGCGTTGTGCAAGTGCGAGGTCGAATCCACAGGGAATTGCGTTGTGAAAATATATTTTTAATCTAAACTAACTCTATCTTAACCTAGTTCCAAATTTCAGAACGATAGTGCAAAATAAATTAAAACTAAATTAAATTGATTTAAAATCTAATAATTAAAAACACTAAGGTTTCCGAATCCACCCCACCGAAGTTAAGCATACATGTTCTAAAAATATAGCCTATCAAAACATTCAATGAATCCAACTATAAGACAAAAAACAAAGAATATCCCAACTAAACCAAAAGCACCAAATGTATCCGCTTTTAACAAATCACAAAGGGAATCCAATTTAATCGAAAAGCATTCAATGTATCCATCAGATGAAACACAAAGAAAATCCAACAGACAATTTAAACTCAATCAATTATAAGATTAACTCAAATAATTGACAGAACATTTATACTAAAAATTGTCAGATTTGTACAAGCAAATCTGAACTACTACGCCAAACAACGGTGAGGCTTCATCTTCAACCTTAGCTGAATAGTCTAGCCACTCATAACTATAAAACTATAATAACAAGTGCTAAACATTTAAACTAAAACAACAGAATATAAAGAAATAAATAAACAACTTTACATGGGAGAAATTCCACTCGCTGACGGGCGGCGCTTCCCCTCGTGGTAGCAATGCCTTCGGGATCCACCAAAATGCTGGCGGAAGTCCACCGGTAAACACCAAAGTGGCTCAGGAATTGTACCCTGGATTATGAAGCCAGATGGTGCTTATATAGGAGAAGTCCCAGAGTAGTGTGGCTTACAGAAACGATGTGGGATACTGGCCCAAGTGCGCTCGATCGCAGAATGGTGCGATCGATCGCAAGTGCGCTCGATTGCGTGTCTGGTGCGCACGATCGCATGTGCGCTCGATCGCGTGTCTGGTGCGCTCGAGCGCAGGTGTGATGCATAGCAAACATTTCGATGTGGGATTGATGACCTTGCGCTCGTTCAAAGGCAGGTGCGCTCGAACGCAGGTGCGCTCGATCGCATATATCGTGCGATCGAGCGCAATGTCTCCAGAAGCTTCAAATCTCCTGAAATGCTTCATTTTCTCCACAAAGCTGTAAAAACACATAAAACACACGAAAAACGTAAAATAAAGTAAAATACTATTAACTAAGAGCATAACAAACGTAAGTTAAGGGTCTAAAATATGCAATATTTAAGACTCATCAAATGTCCAAAGACTTTTACTTCCTTAATTCCCATGGCTATCAGAGCTTCTAAACTAGTTGCATATGCTGCATATTCGACCACATTGTTGGTTGCTGGAAAATCCAATTTAACTGCTAATGGGGTATAAGAATGTTCTAGAGACACTATCACAACACCAACACCATAACCATTTTGATTCGAAGTTCCATCAAAGTACATTTTCCATCCTTTATTATTATTAGCATTCATAAGTTCTTCATCTGGGAATACATACATTGAATCTTCTTCACCACCCACAAAATGTTCGGCTAAGTGTTCGACAATAGAATTACCTTTGATAGACTAGTGACATACTTGAGGTCAAATTCGAATAACAACATGAGCAAACATGAATTTCTTATAATCACAATTGACATTTCAAGCAAGTACTTAAGCGGATACATTCGAGAAATAACCATGACTTGGAAAGAAACCATATACTACTTCTTTGTAGCCCATACTAATGTCAAGCAAACCTTCTCAGTCTTAGTATATTTAACCTCATATTCCAACATATTCTTACTCAAGTAATAAACGACCCTTTCTCACTTTCCTTCATCTTCTTGAGCTAGCATACATTCCAAGGTGGTTTCACTAGTAGGAAGATACAACACTAAGGGTGCTCATTGTCTAGTAGGGACTACGATTAGAGGATTAGCTAGGTACTCTTTGATCTTATCGAAAGCTTCCTAGTAGTGAGGGGTTCCATTTAATTTTGGTGTTCTTTTTCAAAAAGTTGAATACAGGATCACAAATAGTAGTGAGCTTGGAAATGAAACGGTTGATGTACTGGATTCTCCTTTGGAAACCTCTGACTTCTTTCTTGGTTTTCGGTACTGCCATGTCAACAATTTCTTTTATCTTGGAAGGATCAACCTCGATACCTCTCCAACTTATTAAAAAACCTAGAACCTTACCAACAATAGAACCAAACACATAATTCTGCGGATTCAATATCAGTTTGTACTCTATAATTCTTTCAAAGAACTTCCTTAATGCCTTCAAATGGACTTACCTATCCTTAGGCCTTACATTCATATCATCTACATACACCTCAGCCTCCTTATGCATCTTATCGTGGAGCAACATAGTGGCCATCCTAATATATGTAATGCTTGCGTTCTTTAAACCAAAGGGCATAACTCAATAACCAAAGGTAGCCTATTGGGTGATAAAAGTTGTTTTTTTCTCTATCCTTAGGAGCCTTTTGGATTTTATTATAACAAGAGAACCCATCCATAAACGATAACAACAAATGACTAGCAACATTGTTAACAAGCATATCTATATGTAGCAATTGAATATCATCTTTTGGACTATCCTTATTAAGATCTCTACAGTCAACACAACACTGAATCCTTCCATTTTTCTTAAGAAATGGCACGATGTTGGCAACCCAACTTGGTATTAGTAGTATGTCTTACATGCCAATGAAATTATATGTCTGGTGATATTATTTGAAAAATAATCTTATTCAAATTGTTTTCATGATTAAGTATATAGAGTAATAACAATGGAGATAGGATTATGATAAGATCATAATTTTGAGACCTAGTCTTCTTTAAAGTTTTTATCTTAAAAATTCCTAGTTATAGGATACTAATTGAACATTAGTAATCCGGTTAGACCAGTACATACTATGATTGCTTAATTGGTAGGGTGACTGATTTCAATGTCACTTGTGTGGTAGATGCTAAAACAAGTATATTTATTCTCATTGGAGAATTAGTTCACTGAATTTGACTCGAATTAAGAACACCTATATGGAGTTTTTCTTGCTTGTCAATAGGTAGTTCATATGTTATAGTTGTGCAAGTGATTCTTAAACTTGAGGCATAATGGTTATCTTGTATACGACTTATTATATTTTAATGCTATTTAATATGGTCCTATCCATAGATAATTACTTAATAATAATTGGGTATAATGGGTTTCTTATGGTGGTATGTGAGTGTACAATAAGGAATTTATCACTCCTAAGTAAAAGGGGAGAGTGCCATTTGTGATCTACTAAGATATAACTCGGGAAGCTCATTGGCAAATCCATGGTGAGAATTAGAAAGAATTTTCTAATTTCACCATCAGAATTATATTCTAGAGATCTAGACACATAGTATTAATGTTAAGGGTTTAAATGTAATTTCATACCCTAATTAACTTAATTGGGACATTGCATGATGGAAGGATTGAATTGCACTGTAATTGATAATAAAAAAAGGTTCAAAGTTTCTCAACCAAATTCAATTTGCCTAGGTAGTCATGATATGCTCTAGGTGTCACTCCTGATCGTAAAAGCTCTAAGAATTAATTTAATGGACAATTATTTAATTCTTGCATAAGGGAGAACCAAAAGGAGTTCTGATTCAAAATAAATTAAAAGGAGTTCTAATTAATTGGAAAGGGTTTTAATTGCAATTACATAAATGTTATGGGCTACAATAAGATTAGTTTAAACCTAAAAGGTCACACGCAAAAAGGAAAATGTGTAATTAGGAAATAATTGTAGGGGTTTAGTTTACAATTAATGGTTAGTTACACTTAACTCTGACACTATAAATAATATATTAGTGTGTAGAAATTTGTTAGCTTAAAATCTACACACAAGTTTCTCCTAGGGTTTTAGCTTTTCTTCTTCCCAAAAGAGAGCATAAATTTTAGAGAGAAATCCTAATTCGAGATTTTTTCTGTGTGGATCAACTTTAGAACCACATATGTTTGTGGTTGTTGTGAATTCAAGAACGTGAAGCAATTTGAATTCAAGTGTGGTGGAGAATTCGGCTACAACATATTCAAGGTCAAGAATACAACGAATCAAAGGTAACAATTCTAAGCTATAAATATTATTTTTTATTACATGTTCTATACAAGTCATGAGGTGATTAAGGTTTAAAGAATCGATAAAAAATTTAAATTTCCCCTCCATTTTCTAGATTGACTTCCTTCAAGTGATATTAGAGCCATCCTTATGATTTACATAGAACATGGTAATTTATTGTTATGGTTCTCACTCTGGAAAGAATGTCTGAGTTATTACTTGCTGAATTTAACTTATTATTTAAAGAAGCATTTACTTAGATATTAGATACCAAGTGTGGTTCTCAAAGTTGCAAAAGGTTGCGAGTGCTGACAAAAAGCAAGAAGCAAAGGAAGAGAGAAGTCAAGCTTCACCTTTGAAATGTAGCAAGTGTCGTTGCGTTAGCCGAAGAGACCTTTTACTTAGCTTCACTATATAGAATCGGATGGTAAAATAATTGATATTAAACAACAAGGTAATAAAAGGAAAAGAAATGAAATTAATCCTACTTATGTTTGGCATCTCAAACTTGGTCATATCAACGAGAGTAGGATTAGAAAGTTAGCTAAAGAGGGATATTTTGATTTACTGAATTTTGAGTCATACCCAACAGGCGAGTCTTATCTCATGGGAAAGATGACTAAAACTCCATTTAGTAGACATGGAGAAAGAGTTGTTGACATATTAGGGTTAATCAACACTGATGTTTGCGGGCTACTAAGCTCAATAGCCAAGGGTGATTATTCTTACTTCACTACCTTGAACGATGACCGTTCAAAGTTAGGGTATGTTTATCTTATGAAGTACAAATCTGAATGGTTTGAAAAATTCAAAGAATTTAGATACGAAGTAGAAAAACAAAATGGCAAAAGTATCAAAGTTCTTTGACCTGATCTAGGAAATGAATACTTGATGAATGACTTTTTGGATCATCTCAACGAAAATGGGATTATCTCATAGTGGACTCTTCTTATAACACCTCAGCTGAATGGTGTATCCAAAAGGAGAAATCCTACTTTATTGGATATGGTGAGAACAATGATGAGTTATATTGATTTTCCAATTTCATTCTGGGCTATGCTTTGGAAACTATCGCATATATGTTAAATAGATTTCCTTTTTAGTCTGTACCTAAGACACCATATGAGATGTGGAATGGTATGAAATAGTCTTAAGCATGTTAAGATCTCGAGTTGTCTTGCATATGCCAATAGATTAATTGCATACAAGTTAGAAGCAAGGTCTAATAAGTGCATATTTGTGGGAAATCCAAAAGAAAGTTTAGGATATTACTTTTATCTCTCTAATAAGCAAAAGGTGTTTGTCTCCAAATTTTCTACTTTCCTAAAGAAAGAGTTTGTACTAGAAGGGAGCAATTAGAGTAAAATAGAACTTAAATATGTTTATCATAGCTATAAATTAACAGTGATAAACCTGAGGAGTGTATTGCAGCAGAGTCTTATAGTACACAAGTTCCTCGTAGATTAGGTATAATACCTAGAGGAAAAAAAAAAGATATGGGTATCTCATTGATGGTGACGTATATGTAAACCTTATTAGGAATAAGGATTCTATGAGCTATAAGGAAGCACTGATAGATATCGATTCGGGAAAATGGCTTGAAGCCATGAAATCTAAAATGGAATCTATGTATTGTAACGAATTATGGACTTTGGTTGACCCTCCTGAAGGTATTGTACCCATTGGGTCCAAATGGGTCTATAAAAGAAATACTGGTGCAGATGGAAAGGTAAAGACCTTGAAGGTAAGACTAGTAGCAAAAGGATACAAGTAAAGACAAATAGTTGATTTTGATGAAACCTTTTCTTTTGTAGTCATGCTTAAGTCCATTAGGATCTTGCTCCCAATAGCTGCACACTATGATTATAAGATATAGAAAATGGATATTAAAATCATCTTTCTCAATGGCAACATAGAGAAAGATATATAAATGGAGAAACCAAAAGGTCTCTCTTCCAATGGTAGTGACTCTAAAGTGTAAAGGTTGCAATGATCAATTTATGAATTAAAGAAAGCATCTCGAAGCTGGAATAACCGAATTGATGAGACAATCATAACATTTAGTTTTCTGAAAAATGTGGATGAATCCTGTGTGTATAAGAAGACTAGTGGGAGTGCAATTATATTTTTGATATTTTATATTGATGACATACTACTCATTGGAAATAATGTAGATAGTTAAAATCAATCATAGTTTGGTTTAAAGAAATTTCTCCATGAAAGATTTAGGAGAAGCATTCTATAGTTTTGGAATAACGGTCTATAGAGACTGGTCTAGAAAAATGCTTGGCTTGTACCAATCTACATATATAGATAAATTCAACATGAAAAACTCTAAGATAGGATAGTTACCTTTTCGGTATGGAGTACATCTCTTTAAGCAGATGTCCCCAAAGACACCTAAAGGGAGGGAGAACATGAGTCACATCCCCTATACGTCAAGGATAAGAAATCTAGTGTATGCCATATTATATACTAGAACTAATATCGTTCATGCTATAAGTGTTACTAAAAGATATCAGTCTAATCAATGTTTTAAACACTAGATTGTTGTGAAGAACATTTTTAAGAACTTAAGAAGGAAAAAAGATTTGCGCGTCATGTATGAAGGAAGTGACTTAAAACTAGAAGGGTATACTGGTTCAGACTTTTAGTCTAATGTGGATGATAGAAAACCCACTTCTAGATTTGTTTTCATGTTAAATGATGGGACAGTAAATTAGAAGAGTTGTAAGAAGGATACAAATGCATATTCCACCACTACGGCTAACTACATTGCTTCATCTAAAGGTGCAAATGAGAAGATTTGGATGAAGAAGTTCATCACTGAGCTTATCGGAGTTCGTTGCATTGAACTCCTAATACCTTTGTACTATGACAATAATGGGGCGATAACTCAAGCCAAAGAACCATGGTCTCATTAGAAATACAAACACATTGAGTGTCGCTTCTACTTGATTAGAGAACTCATTGGAAGAGGGGACATGAGCATAAAAAAGGTAGCTTTAGCAAATAATCCACTAACATGCATTGGCATAGTAGCACTTTGATCATCATCTTGGGAAAATGGGTATAAGAAACATGAGCGATTGGCTTTAGTGCGAGATTGTTAGTAGTATGCCTTACAAGTCAATGATATTAAATGTCTAGGGATAATGCCAATCTTATTCAAATTATTATCATATTTAATGGCAAGTTTTATTTATCAAGAATATCTATTTAATTACATTATCATGATTATGTCCATAAAGTAATAGCAATGGAGATAGGATTATGATGAGATCATAATTTTGAGACCTAGTCTTCTTGTAAGATTTTCTCTTAAAAGTTCTTGGTCGTAGGATACTAATTGGATGATAGTAATCCGATTAAACTTGTACATACTATGTTTTCTAAATTGAGAGGGTGACTGATCTCAATATCACTTGTGTGGTAGAAACTAAAACAAGTATGCAGGTGCTCATTAGAGAATGAGTTTATTAAACATGAATCGACTTAAGAAAACCTATATATAGTATTACTTTCCTTTTGATAGATGGTTTATATGTTACATTTGTGCATATGATCCTTATAATTAAGAGACCATTATTATCTTGTATATGACTTATTATAGTTTGATGCTATTTAATATGGCTCTATTCATGGATCATTAATTAGTAGTAATTAGGTATAATAGATTTCATATGGAGGTATGTGAGTGTATAATAAGGTATCTATCTCTCCTAAGTAAAAGGGGAGAATTTCCTATGTGATCTACTAAGATATAATTCGGGAAGTTCATTGGCTAAGGCAAGGCGAGAATTAGAAAGGCATTTCTTATTTAACCATCAGAATTATATTCTTGAGATCTAGTCACATAGTATTAATTCTAAAGGTTTGAGAGTAATTCCATACCCTAATTAACTTAATTTGGACATTGCATGATGAAAGGATTGAATTGCACGGTAATTGATAACTGAAAGATTCATGGTTTCTCAACAAAATTCACTCCGTCTAGGTAGTCATGATATGCTGCTAGGTGTCACTCAAGATTGTAGAATCCTTACGAAATTAATTTAATGGAAAATTAACTAATTCTTACAAAAAGAAGAATCAAATGGAGTTTTTATTCAAAATAAATTAGAAATAGTTCTAATTAATTGGAAAAGATTACAATTACAATTACATAAAAGTTATAGGCTACAACCATATTAGTTTGAACCTAAGCGGTTATACACAATAGAGGCAATGTGTAAATAGGAAATAACTGCAGTGGTTTAATTTGAAATTAATGGTTAGTTGCACTTAACCCTAGCACTATAAATAGTTTATTAGTGCACAAAAATTTGCAAGTACAAAATCTACACACAAGTTTCTCATAGGGTTTTTGTTCTTCTTTTTCCCAAAAGAGAGCTAATTTTGGAGAGAAATCTTAATTCGGTATTTACCCTATGTGGATCAATCTTAGATACCATATATGTTTGTGATTGTTGTGAATTGAAGAATGTGAAAGAATTTGGAGTGAAGCATGGTGGAGAATTTAGCTACAACACATTCAAGTTAAAAGAAGACAGTGAATCAAAGGTAATGATTATAAACCTTGAATATTCTTTACAAATCATAAGATGATTAGGGTTTAAAAGAATCAATAAAATTTTTAAATTTTCACTGCATTTTCTAGATCGATTTCGTTCACTTGGATACTTGGAAACGATAAAAAAAACATGATTTTCAACTGCTTAGTGATATTTTCTTTGATTTTCAAAACCGATTTTGGTTTCATTCTCCTTAACTTTTGCTTATATTGCCAATATTGACTTCTTTAGGTTCATAATTAGTTCCGAGATTAATAGAGATAGAATTATCAAATTTTAACTGAGCACTACATTTTTTTCTCTATTTCAATTTCTTATTCAAGTTCACCATCATGGACCTCATTATTTCAAAATAAAACAAACGGATACTCGGAATCTAACCATACTTTATTAATAAACTCAAGAGTTACAGAGTCAACATCTAACTAAACCTTATAGATAGTTCTAAGACTGGAAAAATCGAAAATATGTAGAGACTCAGACTCTAGACTAGAAACTTTTTTAATGCTCGACTCAAAACTATACTTAGAAAATAAAAATTCTTTCGCACTCGCATTCGAGCTAAAATTAAACTTAACACTAGACTCTTCTTCATATTTTCACTGACTTGGTTGACTCTTGGAACTAATAAGCTTGGATGGTTCTGCCACATTATCTTCATTTAATAGTAGCTCCATTTTTTTATGCTCATCCTCGCTCATCTAGTCCTTCACTTCCTCATCATTTATAGGCTTCTTTTCTTCATCGCTCTCCTAATCCACTTCCACATCATGAAAGATTTTGAATCCACTATACTTAGTACCATTAATAGACAATCTTATACAAATTATTATCGTAATTAATGGCAAATTTAATTTATCATGAATATCTGTAACACTCATACCCTTAATGAGGTAAATAGCTAAATTGAATTATCTATTGAAATTTACATGTATACATATGAATTGAGAAGTTGAATTTGAAATTTTTTTGAAGAAAAATGTTGAAAGAAATATAAGAAAAAGAGATAGAAAATTTTGAAGTAAGAAAGATGGAATTTTTATAAATTATAAAGGATGGATCAGTCGACCGTTCGACCGATTGGTAACTAAACCAGTCGATTGGAAAGAGTGACCGGTTAGCTAGTGGGGATGAACCAGTCAGCTTAGTCAACCGAAATTTAGAAGTTTAGTTGAGATGTTAGGCGATTGACTGGTTGAATTGATCGGTTGACTGGTCGGTCAATTGGCAGGGAGTGGGTCGACTAACAAGTAAGTTGGTCGGTCGATTTATAGATGAATCAGTTAGCTAGAAGCTGACTGATGGTTCAAGGCGTTTTTTAAATTCTTGGGGGTAATCAACTGGTCGACCATGTAGTCGACTGGTCATATCGAAATTATTTTGTATAAAAAGAATTTGAGAAGTTTGAAATCATTTTTCGTATAATTGAAACACGTTTTCTCTCTCTAAGAATTAGTCTCTATCTAGAAGACTTCTTTAGGTTCATAATTAGTTCCCAGATTAATAGAGATAGTATCATCAAATTTTAATTGAGCACTGCATTTTTTTTTCTCTATTTCAATTTCCCATTCATGTTCACCATCATGGACCTCATTATTGCAAAACAAAACAAAGGGATACTCAGAACCTAACCATACTTTATTAATAAAATCAAGTGGTTCAGATTAAAAATCTAACTTGACCTCATTGATAGTTTTAAGACTGGAAATATCAAAATTATATAAAGACTTAGACTCAGACTATAGACTAGAAACTTTTTTAATGTTCGACTCAAAACTATACTTAAAAAATAAAAATTCTTTAGCACTCGCATATAGGCTAAAATTAAACTTACACTAGACTCTTCTTCATATTTTCACTGACTTGGTTGCTCTTAGAACCAATAAGCTTGGATGGGTTTGCCACTCTATCTTATTTAATAGTAGCTTCATTGCTCCATGCTCATCCTCGCTCATCTAGTCCTTTCATTTCTCATCATTTATGGGCTTCTTTTCTTCATCGTTCTCCTAATCCACTTCCATATCATGAAATATTTAGCATCCACTATACTTAATACCATTCACAGAGAATCTTATTCAAATTGTTATCGTAATCAATGGTAATTTTTGTTTATCATGAATATATGTAATACTCGTACCCTTAATGAGGTAAAGAGTTAAATTGAATTATATATTGAAATTTACTTGCACACATATGAATTGAGAAGTTGAATTTGAATTTTTTTTGAAGAAACATGTCGAACTAAATATAAGAAAAAGAGTTAGAAAATTTTAACTGAAGAAAGATTGAATTTTTTAAAATTATAAGGATGGATCAGTTGACCGTACGGTCGACTGTAACCCAAATGTTCAGTTGGTAAGGGCAATCGATTAGTTGGTGGAAATGAATCGGTCAGCTTAGTTGACGGACAGTTTTGAAGTTTAGTTGAGATGTTGGGTGCTTGACTATTTGATTTGATCGGTTGACCACTCGATCGATTAGCAAAGGAGCCAGTCGGTTGACCAGTCAGTTGGTCGATTGATTAATAGATGAATCAATTGGCTGGTAGCCGACAAGTGGTTCAATGTTTTTTTTTTAAATTCTTGGTGGGAATCAACCGGTCGACGGGTAGTCAACTGGTCATATCAAAAATTTTTGCATAAAAGGAATTTGAGAAGTTTGAAATAGTTTTTCATACAATTCAAACTCGTTTTCTCCCTCTAAGAATTACTATCTCTCCAGATGACTTCTTTAGGTTCATAATTAGTTCAAAGATTAATAGAGATAGAATCATTAAATTTTAATTGAGCATTGCATTTTTTTTTCTCTATTTAATTTCTTATTCAAGTTCACCATCATGGACCTCATTATTGCAAAACAAAACAAAAGGGATATTTGGAATCTAATCATACTTTATTAATAAACTCAAGAGTTACAGATTCAACATATAACTTGACCTCATATAAGTCTTAGACTAGAAACATCAAAATTATGTAGAGACTCAGACTCAAACTCTAGACTTTAGACTAGAAACAATTTTAATGTTCGACTCAAAAATATACTTAGAAAATAAAAACTCTTTTGCACTCGTGATGAGAGTCATATAATGCATCTAAACAATACTTAATTGTTAGCATTTTAGGGTTGATCTCGATCGTAATCGCACTTTTACATGTTAATAACTCTAAAGTGATATTCATAAATCATTGACTTAATTGGATGCATTTTCAGGTGCTTTGAGTCCAAAAGAGATAGAAAAGCTATCATCATTTTAAACACAAAGCTTCAATGAATACTCGAGTGAGATAATGGTCGCAGAAGAGCCAAGATGAAGAGAAACTAAGAAAGGAGTTTCACTAAATTACCAGAATTGCATCAATCATCTTTGCAGATTAAAATGTATTGATACAGAAAGAACCAGGAGATGAACCATATATTACTATCTCTTCAGATGACTTCTTTAGGTTCGTAATTAGTTCCAAGATTAATATAGATAGAATCATTAAATTTTAATTGAGCATTGAATTTTTTTTCTCTATTTCAATTTCTTATTCAAGTTCACCATCATGGACCTCATTATTGCAAAACAAAACAAAAGGGATATTCATAATCTAATCATACTTTATTAATAAACTCAAGAGTTACAGATTCAACATATAACTTGACCTCATATATAGTTTTAGACTAGAAACATCAAAATTATGTAGAGACTCAAACTCAAACTCTAGACTCTAGACTAGAAACAATTTTAATGTTCAACTCAAAAATATACTTAGAAAATAAAAACTCTTTTGCACTCGCATGCGGGCTAAAATTTAACTTAACACTAGACTTTTCTTCATATTTTCACTGACTTGGTTGACTCCTGGAACCAATAAGCTTGGATGGGTCTGCCACTCTATCTTCATTTAATAGTAGCTCCATTGCTTCATGCTCATCCTCGCTCATCTAATCCTTTGCTTTCTCGTCATTTATGGTCTTCTTTTCTTCATCACTCTCCTAATCCACTTTCACATCATGAAAGATTTTGAATCCACTATACTTAGTACCATTAACAAACAATATTATTCAAATTAATATAGTATTTAATAGCTATTTTTATTTATCATGAATATTTGTAATACTCGAACACTTAATGAGGTAAAGATTCAAATTGAATTACATATTGAAATTTACATGCATACTTATGAATTGAGAATTTGAATTTGAATTTGAATTTTTTTAAAGAAAGATGTCAAACGAAATTTAAGAAAAAGAGTTAGAAAATTTTAGAGGAAGAAAGTTGGAATTTTTTAAAATTATAAAGGATGGATCAATTGACCGTACGATCGACTGAAAACCCAACCGATCAGTTGGTAAGGGTGATCGATAAGCTAATGGAGATGAACTGGTCGGCTTAGTCGACTGACAATTTTGAAGTTTAGTTGAGATGTTGGGCGATTAACTGGTTGATTTAATCAGTTGACCAGTCGCTAGATTGATAGGGGAGCCAGTTGGCTGACAGGTCAGCTGATCGGTTGATTGATAGATGAATTGGTTGGCTGGCAGCCGACCGACAGTTCAATAGCTTTTTAAAAATTCCTGGTGGTAATCAACCAGTCTACTGGATAGTCGACTGGTCATATCAGAAAATCTTATATAAAAAGAATTTGAGAACTTTGAAATCATTTTCCGTACAATTGAAACTCATTTTCTCACTCTAAGAATTACTCTCTCTACAGAATACTTCTTTAGGTTCATAATTAGTTCCAAGATTAATAGAGATAGAATCATCAAATTTTAATTGAACACTGCATTTTTGTATTCTATTTCAATTTCTTATTCAAGTTCATCATCATGGACCTCATTATTGTAAAATAAAACAAAATGATACTCAGAATCTAAGAATACTTTATTAATAAGCTCATTAGTTACAAATTCAGCATCTAACTTGACCTCATAGATAGTTTTAAGACTAGAAACATCAAATTTATGTAGAGACATAGACTAAGACTCTAGACTCTAGACTAGAAACTTTTTTTTCTTTCTGTTAGACTCAAAACTATACTTAGAAAATAAAAATTCTTTTGCACTCGCATGCGAGCTAAAATTAAACTTAACACTAAACTATTCTTCATATTTTCACTGACTTAGTTAACTCTTAGAACCAATAAGCTTGGATGGGTCAGCCACCCTATTTTTATTTCATAGTAACTCCATTGCTTCATGCTCATCCTCACAATCTTATTCAAATTGTTATCGTAATCAATGGTAATTTTTATTTATCATGAATATATGTAATACTCATACCCTTAATGAGGCAAAGAGTTAAATTGAATTATATATTGAAATGTACTTGCACACATATGAATTAAGAAGTTGAATTTGAAATTTTTTGTAGAAACATGTCGAATGAAATATAAGAAAAAGAGTTAGAAAATTTTAACGGAAGAAAGATAGAATTTTTTAAAATCATAAGGATGGATTAGTTGACCATACGGTCGACTGTAACCCAACTGTTCGGTTGGTAAGGGCGATCGATTAGTTGGTGGAAATGAATCGGTCAGCTTAGTCGACCGACAATTTTGAAGTTTAGTTAAGATGTTGGGTGATTGACTAGTTGAGATGTTGGGTGATTGACTAGTTGATTTGATTGGTTGACCGCTCGGTCGATTAGCAAAGGAGCTGGTCAATTGACCAATCAGTTGGCCGATTGATTGATAGATGAATCAGTTGGTTGGTAGCTGACCAGCGGTTCAATGTTGTTTTTTAAATTCTTGGTGGGAATCAACTAGTCGACGAGTAGTCGACTGGTCATATCAAAATTTTTTGTATAAAAGGAATTTGAGAAGTTTGAAATAGTTTTTCGTACAATTCAAACTCGTTTTCTCCCTCTAAAAATTACTATCTCTCCAGATGACTTCTTTAGGTTCATAATTAGTTCCAAGATTAATAGAGATAGAATCATTAAATTTTAATTGAGCATTGCATTTTTTTTTCTCTATTTAATTTCTTATTCAAGTTCACCATCATGGACCTCATTATTGCAAAACAAAACAAAAGGGATATTCGGAATCTAATCATACTTTATTAATAAACTCAAGAGTTACAGATTCAACATATAACTTGACCTAATATATAGTTTTAGACTAGAAACATCAAAATTATGTAGAGACTCAGACTCAAACTCTAGACTCTAGACTAGAAACAATTTTAATGTTCCACTCAAAAATATACTTAGAAAATAAAAACTCTTTTGCACTCGTGATGAGAGTCATATAATGCATCTAAACAATACTTAATTGTTAGCATTTTAGGGTTGATCTCGATCATAATCGCACTTTTACATGTTAATAATTCTAAAGTGATATTCATAAATCATTGACTTAATTGGATGCATTTTCAGGTGCTTTGAGTGCAAAAGAGATAGAAAAGCTATCATCATTTTAAACACGAAGCTTCAATGAATACTCGAGTGAGATAATGGTCGCAGAAGAGCCAAGATGAAGAGAAACCAAGAAAGGAGTTTCACTAAATTACCAGAATTGCCCGTGCATATCAATCATCTTTGCAGATTAAACTGTATTGATACAGAAAGAACCAGGAGATGAACCATATATGCTTAGAAAGATCCGGAAGTCTATTTTCTGAAGAATTTTACAGTTCATAAAAAAGATTTTTCTAGAGAAAGTTATGGCAGTTTTAGTAGATACAGGTCAGGCCTCCAGATCAGCATCCACCTAGCGCTGCGCCCCTCACTTTCCAGCACTGCACCCTCACTTTCCAGCACTCCACCCCTCACTTTCCAGTGCCCACTCATTCCAAGACCAAATTAGGGCTGCACAATGACATTTTTTGGACCAAAATACCCATAACTACTTGTGCGCTATAAATACATCTTTAAGGAGTGTGCAGCCAGCATCTTAAAAAGGGGATCTAAGGGATCCAAATCCATAATATTTCCAAGTCTTTTGAGGGCTGGAACTCAAGGGGAGAGCATCCATGTTGTACCTCCTCCTTGAGCTCCATGGCCATGAAATCAAGGGGAGAACATCCATATTGTTCTTCCACCTTGAGCTTCATGGCCAACTAATCATCAAATAAGGGAAAAGGATGAATCCTTAGGGATTTGTTGTTCTTTTTTTCGTATTCTTGATTCGGTTGTACAGATTTATTGTTCAATATTTGTTGTGATTCATTCTTTGATTAAGTAAGAAGGATTTGAGTTCATGTGATAGTTGCACTTTTTATTCTTCTTCTTTTAGATTTTCTTAACCTGTTGATTACATGCTCCTCCCCCATATAAGTCTAGTCATGCTCTTCTTATGTGATGTTGTTTGGATGTGATTGATTCCGGTAGATTTATCTTATTTGTTGTCCATTACTGCGATATTATCATTGAGATATATTGTCGTTTCTTGATAATCTTTAAGATCGGTCGTATGTGCTTAAATCGAAATCAATGAGTGATTTATAGCAATTACGTTAGATTATAAATGTGCTTGATTGAATATATTCCAATTGCTTGTTTGGGATGTGAAACTTGCAATCAAGATAAAAACAATTGAATCAAGAGTAGAGCAAGGCAATGAACCTAAGGAGGATTCCCGGAACCTTGTTATTTCTCATTTGTATTTCATTATATTTACGCAATTTTTCTCGCAATACATCATTATCAAAACTCGTATTTTATCATTTAACTTTTACCGTTCATTTTAAGGTTCATACCTTTCCTTTGTAATTAACTTGTTTCCCTATGGAATCGACACCCTAAAGCCATGCTACAATAACCGTGTTATACTTTGGGCGTAATCAACTCGCATGCGGGCTAAAATTAAACTTAACACTAGACTTTTCTTCATATTTTCACTGACTTGGTTGACTCCTGGAACCAATAAGCTTGGATGGGTCTGCCACTCTATCTTTATTTAATAGTAGCTCCATTGCTTCATGCTCATCCTCACTCATCTAATCTTTTGCTTTCTCGTCATTTATAGGCTACTTTTCATCATTGCTCTCCTAATCCACTTTCACATCATGAAAGATTTTGAATCCACTATACTTAGTACCATTAACAAACAATATTGTTCAAATTAATATTGTAATTAATAGCTATTTTTATTTATCATTAATATCTGTAATACTCGTACCCTTAATGAGGTAAAGATTCAAATTGAATTATATATTGAAATTTACATGCATACTTATGAATTGAGAAGTTGAATTTGAATTTGAAATTTTTTAAAGAAAGATGTCAAACGAAATTTAAGAAAATGTGTTAGAAAATTTTAAAGGAAGAAAGATCGAATTTTTTAAAATTATAAAGGATGGATCAGTTGACCATACGATCGACTGAAAACCCAACCGATCAGTTGGTAAGGGTGACCGATAAGCTGGTGGAGATGAACTGGTCAGCTTAGTCGACCGATGATTTTGAAGTTTAGTTGAGATGTTGGGCGATTGACTGGTTGATTTAATTAGTTAACCAGTCGCTAGATTGACAGGGGAGTCGGTTGGCTGACAGGTCAGCTGGTTGATCGATTGACAGATGAATTGGTTGGCTGGCAGTCGATCGGCAGTTCGATAGCTTTTTAAAAATTCCTGGTGGTAATCAACCGGTCTACCGGATAGTCGACTGGTCATATCAGAAAATCTTGTATAAAAAGAATTTGAGAAGTTTGAAATCATTTTCCGTACAATTGAAACTCATTTTCTCACTCTAAGAATTACTCTCTCTACAGAATACTTCTTTAGGTTCATAATTAGTTCCAAGATTAATAGAGATAGAATCATCAAATTTTAATTGAGCACTGCATTTTTGTATTCTATTTCAATTTCTTATTCAAGTTCATCATCATGGACCTCATTATTGTAAAATAAAACAAAAGGATACTCAGAATCTAAGAATACTTTATTAATAAGCTCATTAGTTACAAATTCAACATCTAACTTGACCTCATAGATAGTTTTAAGACTAGAAACATCAAATTTATGTAGAGACATAGACTAAGACTCTAGACTCTAGACTAGAAACTTTTTTTTCTTTTCTGTTAGACTCAAAATATACTTAGAAAATAAAAATTCTTTTGTACTCGCATACGGGTTAAAATTAAACTTAACACTAAACTCTTCTTCATATTTTCACTGACTTAGTTAACTCTTAGAACCAATAAGCTTGGATGGGTTAGCCACCCTATTTTTATTTCATAGTAGCTCCATTGCTTCATGCTCATCCTCACTCATCTAGTCCTTTGCTTTCTCGTCTTTTATAGGGGGTTTTTTTTTTCTTCATCGCTCTCCTAATCCACTTCTACATCATGAAAGATTTTGAATCCACTATACTTAGTACCATTAACAGACAATCTTATTCAAATTGTTATTGTAATTAATGAAAATTTTTATTTATCATGAATATCTATAATACACATACCCATTATGAGGTAAAGAGGTAAATTGAATTATATATTAAAATTTACGAGTATACATATGAATTGAGAAGTTGAATTTAATTTTTTTTGAAGAAAGATGTCGAATGGAATTTAAGAGAAAGAGTTAGAAAATTTTAAAGGAAGAAAGATGGAATTTTTTAAATTTATAAATGATGGATCAATCAACCATACGATCGACTGGTAGCCCAATCGGTCGGTTAGCTGGTGGAGATGAACCGGTTAGCTTAGTTGACTGACAGTTTTGATGTTTAGTTGAGATGTTGGACGATTGACTTATTGATTTGATCGGTTGATCGATTGGCAGGGGAGCCTGTCTGCTGGTCTGTCATTTGATTGATGAATCGGTTAGCTGGCAGCCGATTGGCAGTTCAGCGGCATTTTTTTCTATTCTTGGTGGTAATCAACTAGTCGACTGGTCATATCGAAAATTTTTGTATAAAAGAATTCTAGAAGTTTGAAATCATTTTTCGTACAATTGAAACTCGTTTTCTCTCTAAAAATTAATCTCTCTCCAGAAGACTTCTTTAGGTTCATAATTAGTTCTAAGATTAATAGAGATAGAATCATCAAATTTTAATTAAGCACTGCATTTTTTTTTCACTATTTCAATTTCTTATTCAAGTTCAGCATCATGGAATTCTTTATTGCAAAACAAAACAAAAGAGATACTCGGAATCTAAGCATACTTTATTAATAAACTCAAGAGTTACAGATTCAACATCTAACTTGACCTCATGGATAGTTTAAAGACTGTAAACATCAAAATTATGTAAAACTCAGACTTAAACTCAGACTCTAGACTATAACCTTTTTTAATGTTCGATTCAAAACTATACTTAGAAAATAAAAATTGTTTTACACTCGCATGCGGGCTAAAATTAAACATAGCACTAGACTCTTCTTCATATTTTCACTGACTTGGTTGACTCTTGGAACCAATAAGCTTGGATGGGTCTGCCACTTTATCTACATTTAATAGTAGCCCCATTGCTTCATTCTCATCCTCGCTCATCTAGTCCTTTGTTTTCTCTTCATTTATGGGCTTCTTTTCTTCATCGCTCTCCTAATCCACTTCAAAATCATGAAAGATTTTGAATCCACTATACTTAGCACCATTAACAGAAAATCTTATTCAAATTGTTACTGTAATTAATTACAATTTTTATTTATCATGAATATTTGTAATACTGGTACCCTTAACGAGGTAAAGAGGTAAATTGAATTATATATTGAAATTTACATGCATACATATGAATTAAGAAGTTGAATTTGAAATTTGTTTGAAGAAAGATGTTGAATGAAATTTCAGAAAAAGAGTTAGAAAATTTTGAACAAAGAAAGATTTTTTTAAAAAAAATTATAAAGGATGCATCAGTCAACCGTACGATCGACTGGTGACCGATTAGTTGGTGGAGATGAACCGGTCAGCTTAATCTACCAACAGTTTTGAAGTTTAGTTGTGATGCTGGGTGATTGACTGGTTGATTTGACTGGTTGATCGGTCAATCAATTGGAAGGGGAGTTGGTCAGCTGACCAGTCAGCTAGTCAGTTGATTGATAAATGAATCGGATAGCTGGCAGCCATTCGATGATTCAATGGCATTTTTTAATTTCTTTTTGGTAATCAACCGATCGACCGAGTAATTGATTGATCATATTGAAAAGTTTTGTATAAAAAGAATTCAAGAAGTTTGAAATCATTTTCCGTACAATTGAAACTCATTTTCTCTCTTTAGAAAAAATGTTACAAACACTTCAAAACTAAAAGATTTCATAATCATATCTTTAAAATGTTTGATTCAAGGAAGGATTTCAAGAAATTTGAAGAAAAAGCTTTAATAAGGTAAAACTCACGAATTTGATTACAAGATTTCAATTTTTAGAATTTGTTCTTATACTTTTCTTAAGAAAGGATTTGGACTTGGATTCAAACCAAAGAAGATTATTTTTATTGAAATCATTGAATTTGAGATAGATGAACATGTATACATGAAATTAACCTAGTACAAGGTATAAAAATTGAAATATGGAATAGTGAGGATGATAAGAATTTCATGGTTAAGTGGTAGTAAGCAACAATATGGTGAAATTGCTAAGAGGTGTAAAAAAGGTAAGGAGGTGATCCATGATTAGCTTTAAGTGCTACGTGGTGAGTACGATTTACTGTTAGTAAGCGAGACAAATAGGAATATGTATGATGAACATGATTGATTTGATGAAAATATGATATATGTGTTACTTGAACAATTAAATAGAAGTATGAAGCATGATATGATTAAAATTCAATATATATGATAAGTGATGAATTAGTATCCCTGAAAGGATAATATTGATGAAAACATTGATGAATTATATTTTTGAAAAGAGATAAATCTCTTGAAATTATGATAAATGAATTGATAATATATATATATATATATGTATAAAGATATGATTTGATTTATATAATGAAAGGAAAGATTTTATAAAAGAAAATGATTTTTAATTGTATGATGATACAATATGCCTACTTGTATGTGATTGTTCATATGCATTGTTGGACCACTTGTAGAGTTGTAGCATATGGTCTCGGGGAAGACCATAACCAAGGCTGGTCTGGATGAAACATGTCGACATATGGGGAGATGTCCCCAAAATCTGTACCTGGTATGGATACCCGAAAATAGATGAATTACCCATATATTGATATTATGGATGAGATGTGATGTGATGAAATGTGAAAGAAAGAAAAAAAAAATGAAATGGATGTGGATTCATTCATGTTTATTTTTATATATAATTATTGAGATGCTAAGGTATCAGATTAACTATGAAAATATTGATGATGTGAATATGAGTCTCATGATGAGATATTATGTTGTGAACCACATAATGAGGTAATTGTGTTGAAAAGATTATGATAATAATATCAAAGTGATGATTATAAGTTAGTTGAAATAAATGAGATGAAATCAGAATTTATATCTATATGATGATAAATAAGATGATATGGAAATTCATAGAAGACATGAATGATTTAATTATAAAAATGAATTGTGATATAATTATGACTAGAAGTATACAAATCCAGTACTTCTAGTAAATTGTAATTCACCGAGCTTGTGAAGCTTATTCCTCAATATTAAATAATTTCAGATCGCGGGAAAGACAGGTAGATTCTTGATCTGAGTCTCAAATTAAGTTTTTGGTATGTCCTCATGGTTGGCATCCTCAGACAATATAAATAAAGGCAAAAGAAATAAAAGAAAAGAAAGAATTGAGTAAAGACAACTGTATAGTTGTACATGTACATGCATATTGTAAATTTTGTTTAGATTGTGAATATTGTAAGTATTGTAAAGAAAGTTGTAACTCCTTTGTAAAAGTGTCGAGGAAAAAGATGTTTGTAATTATTTATAGTATTTAATGCAATAGTTCTTGCATATATGTGTCGTGCTTGGATCTAAAAAGTGATGGAACCATCTTGGGTGGGCCCACTCAGGATGGGTCGTTACAATATCTATTTAATTACATTGTCATGATTAAGTCCATAGAGTTATAGCAATGGAGATAGTATTATGATGATATCATATTCTTGAGATCTAGTCTTCTCGAAGCTTTTCTCTTAAATGTTCTTGGTTGTAGGATACTAATTAGACGTTAGTAATCTAGTTAAATTGGTGTATACTATGTTTGCTCAATTGGAAGGGTGATTGATCTCATTGTCACTTGTGTGGTAGACACTGAAGCAAGTATGTGGGTGGTCATTGGAGAATGAGTTCACTAAATATGACTCAACTTAAGGACACCTTTATGAAGTTTTACTTGGTTGTCAAATGGTGGTTCATACGTTACAGTTGTGCATGGGATTCTTAGACCTGAGACACCATGTTTATCTTATGTGCGACTTATTATACGTTGATTCTATTTAATATGGTTCTATTAATGGATTATTAAATATTAGTAATTGGATATAATAGGTTTCATATGAAGGTATGTGAGGTACAATAAAGGATTTATCACTCCTAAGTAAAAGGAGAGAATGCCTTATGTGATATACTAAGATATGATCCGAGAAGTTCCTTAGCTAAGACATGGTAAGAATTATAAAGGAGTTTCTAATTTCACCATTAGAATTATATTCTTGAGATCTAGATCCATAGAATTAATACTAAGGGTTTTACAATAACTCCATACCCTAATTAGCTTTATCAATACATTGCATGATAGAGGGATTCAATTACACGGTAGCTGATAAAAGAAAGATTCAATGTTTCACAACAAATTCACTATTTGAGTAGTCATTATATGCTACTAGGTGTTACTCATGATTGTAGAAGCCCTAAGAATTAATTTAATGGATAATTAAATCATTCTTATAAAAGGGAGAATAAAAAAGGGTTTTGATTCAAAAATAAATTAGAAAGATTTATAATTAATTTAAAAAGGTTCCAATTACAATTACATAAAAGTTATGGCCTAAAACTAGATTTGTTTGAACCTAAGGGGTCACACCTAAAAGGGATAATGTGTAATTAAGAAATAATTATAAGGGTTGAGTTTGCAATTAATTGTTAGTTTCACCTAACTTTAACACTATAAATAGTTTATTAGTGTGCAAAAATTTTCTAGCACACAATTTACGCACATGTTTCTTCTAGAGATTGAGTTCTCATTCTTCCCAAAATAAAGAAAATTTAGAGAAAAATCCTAATTCGGGATTTACCCTATGTGGATCAACCTTAGAGACCACTTACTTTTGTGGCAGATGTGAATTCATGGATGCGAGGAATTTTAATTTCAAGCGTGGTGGAGAATTCATATACAACATATCCTAGAAATCAAGAACACTACGAATCAAAGGTAAAGATTCTAAACCTTTAATGTTCTATGTATATCATAAAGTGATTAGGGTTTATATGAAACGAAGAAATTTTTAAAATTTTCGTTATGTTTTCTACATTGATTACCATTAAGTAGTATTAGAGTCATTCTTATGATTTATATAGGACATTGTATTTTATTGTTATGATTTAGAAGCTTTGATCTTAGAATTCTAAAGATTTCAAATTGATAATCTAAAAGTTAGATTAAGGTTTATGAAACCCAAGTCAAGAAATTCAAGAAAGTGTTTTTGAATTAATTATTGTCATATAATGATGATAAAGTTGTAGATTGTTTCAGAAACATTATAAAATAAATAGGGATTGATTAGATTTATATTTTATACCTAAAAATTGGTTTTAGAATGAACTTAATCAAGCTTGAGAAACAACAAATGCGAGAAATCACATTGAAAATTCTGTAGCAACAAGTGACAAATGATTGGCACGGGTCCTAGTTGGCTAGACCCTTCAAGACATGATTAAAATTTGGACAAAAATTTTTCCTAGTCGACTTGGCAAGGGTCCAACCGACTAGTAAGACGTGAAAACAAGTTTTTTCGGTTTTTATATTTTTTTTCAAATTATTTCAAAATTAAAACTTGTATTTATTGAAAATTAATTATATAATTTTTAATATTCAAAATAGTAATATTAAGTTGATTTAATTAACTAATAATTTTTTAATTTTAAAAATAAAAATATTTAAAAAAGTTAGAGTTTAATTAGGAATTGAAACTCCAAATCCTTATTATATTAGAATTATGAATTTTTGTGAATAAGAAATCTAAATTCTATTTGGGATAGGATTAGGAAAAGTTTTTGGAAACCTAATTTGATTAGGATAAGTAAAGTTGGAATTAAAACCATAACTAGAATAAATTATATTTCAAATATATATGCAATATGATTGTATGTATGTTCAATGATGGGTGAATATAGACTTAAAACTAATTGAGCTATGTAATTAGTCGTTATTCAATGTGATTAAATATATGGTTGTAATTTTTATTGGTTGTAATATTAATTCTCTATATTTGGGATATGTACTTTTAAATGGGGTTTGCATATATCATTTTTTTTTAATCTCTGGTAGTAAAATTCTCTCCCTCATATTGTAACTCCCCTTGATTTTGAATATAAATTTCTTATTGATTATGTAGTGTAGTTAGTTAGAATAGTTTGAGAGAAATAGCGAGGAATTTTACATGTAAAGCTAGAGGATGATCAAGTGTGCAACGAAGTGATGGAGGCCCATTTAAAGATTGCAAGGCCCAATATGTTGGAATTGAAAAAATATATTATTGAACCCCAAATTAATACCAATGATTTAGTTAGTGGCTCAAGTGAATCATGCACAAAAAATCCATAATCACCCAGAGTCATATTTTCTTTGATATTATATAATGTATGATATGTATGTGATGCATGTTTAATTTAAATGATGAGACCAAAGACCAATTAAACTTCCTCATAAATGTAATTACTATTAAGATTTTAACAAAGAGACATTATGAATGTCTTATCATGACCTTCTACTATTGTAGGGATATACATGATCTTCTATTCTATGTATATTTTGCCATAAACATGTGAGATATACTCTTATTAGAGATTCATGATGCCTTATTAAATATATGATATAACGAGGTAGGAAACTAATGGGCCTAAGGAACTATCATGTGAGGGCTAGTTGGTTCAATCACTTATTGTTGAGCGAATATCTACCTAAATTATAGGTGAATAATCGTACTAGTTATACTTGCAAGTGCACAATGTCATCAGTGTAGTCTAGTGTGCAAAAGCAAGGTCATCTCCACAGGGATTGGTAAATTTGCTTTTAGAATCAGTTTCTCTAAAGTAAAAAGAGATAAATAACTGTTGGAAGGTGATTTGATAATAATAAAGACATAGGGCTTTAATATCCACCACTAGTCATACTTTCCCAATTTGTATAAAGTATCAGTGCACTAGCCTTATTATGTATACCTGCTGGTTGCCAACCTAAGGGCATGGTATCTACTCCTTAAGCTATTCATTTCCCTAAGCAACGAGTTAGGCATGGTATCTACTCTAACTCTTTTCTTCCTTAAGGGATTCAGCATGATATCTGCTTGAGTTGTTCCTTAAGAAAACATAAGTACTATGGAAATCGACAACCACATGAGACCTATGGCATGATATCTACTCCTGGTTTCCCATGTTGATTAACCCGGGTATCCGGATAAGATATCCCTTGTTACTAATGTTAGACCCAGGACTCGGTCATCCAAATTGATCTAACTAACCTATCCATACCACATGCATACATTGGCCTTACACATACATATGAGGAATTTAAATAATCACAGACATTAATCAAGTTAAGTAACATAATAAAAGCTATTGGCAAAGATTTTATCAATGAATATAAATATGGGAATGCATAACTAGGGCTTTAATCGAGCCCTATAAGAAAGTTAGTTACACATGCTATCTGAAGTAAACATTATAAATAAACTAAAAATTAAAAGAGAAGAATAAACCTGAGAGAAGAGGCGTCAATTCTCTCCCAAGCTCTCAACTCCAAGTAAAAGAAAAGAGAAAAGTGTTTTCTATCTGAGGTCTCTTATGTGTGTGAGTTACAAGTGTATTTATAAGTCTTTGAGAAGTCCTAAGAGACCCATGAGTTCCTAAACCTTCCTATAATGAAAACTCTCTTATTTCTAAAATAGGGTTATGCAGTTTACTGTTCACGCCTGTACATGTGCGTTCGATCGCATATGTCTTGCGCTCGATCCTTCATGTGTGTGCACGATCGCAATGTGCGCTCGATCGCATTGTATGGCGTGATCGATCGCAATTTATCGAGAGAATGCTCCAAGGATTCCAGATTTCTTCCTTTAAGTGCCAAAACTGCTTCGTTTTCTCCAAAACCCTATAAAAACATGTAAAACACACAAATGGAGTAAAAGAGACCAAATTAACGTAATTAAAGACCTAACAAATGTAAATAAGGGGACTTAAATATGAATATTTAAGCATCTATCACTTACACTTGTAAAAATGGTGGGTTTTACTTAACTAGAATACATTGTCCAAGAAACTATCATGTGAGGATAATATATTTTAGAGGTCGAAGGAATGATTGGGAATTACACGAGATGTAATTGATAAGTACTATCTACCTGTTAAAGATCTATTATAGCTAAGAAACTATCATGTAAGGCTATTTTAAATGACTTATGGTTTCCCAATCCCCATAAGGAGACCTTCCAATGAGGTCACCCGAATTTCGTACCGTGGGATTATAGAATTCTAAAAGAATAGTGGGAGGAACCAATGTGATTAAAGACCAAATTTGTTGGTAGATAATAAAATTGAATATATGCTAATTTTCTGTTGTTGTCGATTTGTAGATCAAAATGATTAACCTCAACCCCCTATCAAGTATTCTTGATACCAATAGACGGACTAAGCCTAATTTCTTGGAATGGTTGAGGAATTTGATAATCATTTTCAATTCTGAGAAATTTGGCTACGTTCTTGATCAATTGCTTCCAACAAGTGTTGTTGAGAATGCACTGGAAGAAGAAGTCGCTACTTTTGAGAAGTGGCAGGAGGATGACATGAAGGCTAGGTTCTATATGCTAGCAACATGAGAAGATGGAAAGTGCTTCTGCGATGTTTCTTCATACACAAGAGTTGTATAGTGAGCATAGTCGCACTGCAAGGTTCTAGATCTCAAAAGAAATTTATAGGGCTCGGATGCCCGAAGGATCATCAGTCCATAAGCATGGAATTAAAATGATCAAATATAACGAGCAGTTAGACATGCTCAAATTTAGTACGGATGCGAAATTAAGTAATGGCTTAATTCTATAGTCCCTTATAGATCCATTCTTGCAATTTGTTATGAATTACAACATGAAAAAGATAGAAACTACATGTCCAAAGCTTATTAACATGTTGATGACTACAAAAGCAACGATTAACAAAGGTAAGATACCCATTATGCTTGTTTATAGGGCTTCTTCTTCTAAGCTTAAGGGCAAGAATGTCACAAGAAGAATAAGAAACCATTGAAAGCAAATGGAGATGTCAACAAGGGAAGTTCTTTAAACATTAAGAAGGAAAAGGATAGTGCTTCCATTGTGGCAAGAATGGATATTGGAAGAAAAATCACAAGGATCACCTTACAAGATTAATGACAAACATTTGGAAGGAATGCTTGAGTTATTACTTGTTGAATTAACTTATTTGTTAAAGAAGCTTATACTAAGGTATTAGATACCAAGTGTGGTTCTCACATTTGCATAAGGTTATGAGTGTTGAGAAGAAGCATTAAGCAAAGTAAGAGAGAAGCCAAGCTTCGTTTTGAATGTAGCAAGTGTTGTTACGTTATCCAAAGAGAGTTTCTACTTAGCTTCACCATCTAGAATTGGATTGTAAAATATTTGATATTAAACAACAAGGTAATAAAAGGAAAATAGATGAAATTAATTATTCCTTTGTATGGAATCTTAGGTTGGTTAAATCAATAAGAGTAGGATTAGAAAGTTAGCTAAATATGGATACTTTGATTCATTTTTGTATCATGAAAAAAATGAGTAAAACTCCATTTAATGGACATGGAGAAAGGGTGTAATTCTAACTTTATTACCTTCATCAATGACCATTCGAGGTTAAGGTATGTGTATCTTATGAAATACAAAGCTGAATCCTTTAACAAAATTCAAGGATTTTAGATATGAACTATAAAAACAAATTGGAAAAAGTATCAAATTTTTTCGATCTAATTGAGGGGGTGAATACTTGGCGAATGAATTTTTATATCATCTCAAGGAGAATGGGGTTCTCTCATAGTAGAATCCTCCTGAAACACCTAAGTTGGATGGTATGTCTGAAAGAAGAAATCGTGCTTTATTAGATATGTTGTGATCGATGGTGAGTTACAATAATCTTGTAATTTCATTATGGGACAATGCTTTGGAAATTACCGCGTTTATGTTAAATAGAGTTCATTTTAAGTGTCTACTTAAGATATCATATGAGATGTGGAATGGTAGGAAACCTAGTCTTAAACATGTTAAGATCTAGGGTTGTCCTGCATATGTCAAGAGATTAATTGCAGACAAGTTAGAAGCAAGGTCTGATAAGTATAGATTTGTGGGATATCCCAAAGAAATTTTGGGATATTACTTTTATATCTCTATTGAGCAAAATGTGATTGTCTATAAATTTTTTACCTTTCAAGAGAAAGAATTTGTAATAGAAGGGAGTAGTGGGAGTAAAATAGAATATAAATAGGTGTCTTAAGAACCATAAATCAGTAATACTTAACCTGAGGAGCTTGCTATCATACAACCTTTTCATAGATCAGGAAGGATACCTAGAGAACCAGAGAGATATGGGTATCTCATCGAAGGTGGAATAAAGATACATCTTATTGGGAATAAAGATCCTACGAACTATAAAGAAGTTATGTTAGACATTGATTCGGGGAGATAACTTGAAGCCATGAAATCTGATATGGAATACATGTATTCTGTTGATCAAGTGTCTCTTGACCCAGAATGATTTTGATAGTGACAAAAATCTTAATTAAGCACTAATGAATATTACTTAGATGATACATATTGTTAATAGTGCTTATACATCAAAGGAGATCAAGATTGTAGAAATTGGTGAATCAAAGTGATGGTCTCAAAAGTCAAGAAGCTCTCCAAAAGATCAAATTCAAGGAGAATAATTGAAATGCAACTTCAAAGACAAAAGAACTAAATTATAGGTTTGAATCTTAAGATACATTTTGTAAGAATTTCAATTATTAAGAGCTAATTAAATTTGCATTGCATTTTATTACATAACCTTAATTAATTGAAGATCTAAAATATCTACATGATTTTATTAAAAGCAAATATTAAATTCTTTGGGCTCAATACTTAACATACTCTAATTGAACTTAAGAAGTGTTTATGTTAGCATAGAAAATTATTTGAGCATTTGTAATATATCATTCTTCATATATCTTGTACACACATTATGCATAAATTTGTAATATGTTTTGTCATCATAAAAAGTGCCTCAATCAAGAAATTTATTAGATTAATTTTGATGATAACAAAACATTTTTGAAGTGTTTAACTCGTGCGTTTAATGTGCAAGAAAGTTTGGTTCAATTGGGAGATTTTTTGAAACTCAAAAATCCAAAAAGAATGAAGAAATATGAAGAAAATTGATGCTGAAAACACTGTTCATCCTGAAAACACTGTAGCCGTGCACAAAAAATTCACACAGTCAACTAGGTGCTTGAAAAATTAGTTTTTACATCAGTTATGAAGGACAGTCAACTGCCATAAGTGGATAGTCGACTGGGTAAGTTACAACAGCTATATTTTTGAATTTAAAACGCTATAAACTTGTCTCTAACGACTTTATTTTGTCTCCAAGGGCTAGAAGACTTCAAGATACTATAAATAGAACCTTAAAGATCATTTGGAAGACAAGAGAAACATTCTATAACAAAGGATTAAAGCAAAATCTTTATTCTCTTCTTCTTGAGCCAAAAACTCCATTGTCAAGCTATAAGCTTTTAAGAGAGAAAATATTGAGTTATAATCTTCATTGAGAAATCTCTCTCTTGTTTGTTTGTTTCAAACTTTTGTTTCGTTATCTTGTTAAAAGAGTTGGTGTAACTCTTGTGAGAGTTTGTAAGTGAGCTAGTGAGTGTTGGGCATGTACACTTGGGTAGCTAACTTAGGATTCTTGTGAAAAAGGTTGAAGCAACACCCTTGTAGTTGCTTGTTTGTATTTGGTTTGAGCAACTCCTGTGAAGTTGTTTGTTTTAGTGAAAGTGATGCAGAACAGATAGACAGAGCAGAACAGAGGGCCCTGGACTACCTTGAATGGTTGGATCGCTCCAAGTCTAAGAGTGCGGTTTACATTGTTTTAAGGGCCACGGGCTCGGATTGGGCCCCGGAGACCCTAGTCTGATTGAAAACGGGCTATCGAGCAAAATTGGTTAATCAGTGTGGCGGGATTTTAGCCAAAATCCAACGTTTAGGCCTTCAATTTTACAGTTTTCAGTTTTTAGGAAACTTTCCAATTTTGCAGTTTTCAATTTTTAGGAAACTTTATAATTTTGCAGTTTTTAGGAAGCTTTCCAACTTCGATTTCTAATTTTAATCTTTCCTGTTCAGTATTTACCTTATAAATAAGGAGGCCATGTAATATTATCGATTATTATTATTATTATTGAATAAAATTAGGGTTTCTTTTCTCTTCGTGAGAGTTTATTGAGGATTGAGACACAGTTCTTCTTCCTAGTTCTTTCTTTCGCTAGCATTTTACGTCATTTGGTATCAGAGCCTTGTTCTACCCTAGTCTGATGGCAGGTGATGGAAACGAAAGCAACCACCTTGACGACGTTGATCGTGGGGTGCAAGTCCTATGGGCAGCCATAGATAATCACAATCAGCAGTTTGATGATCACAATCAACAGTTTGATCGTATCGAACGTATGTTGCGGGAGATACAACAAACTATGACTAGTCTGAGAATCAATGGTAACAGGGGTGAAGAACGCAACCCCGATCATGTCGGAGGCCTTACTTGCGACCAACCGGTTGCTGGACGCATTCCTGCTCCGCAGCATAGGCCCCAAGCCTATGCCGCTTTATCCAGTGATGATGAGTTCGAAGTGCTAGGCATCGAGAATAATGATGATGGTCAGTATAGTCGTAATCAGAATCGTGTTGGTCAGAACCGTTACAACCAGAACAAGTACGAACATAACAATCATGATTTTCGGGTTAATGTAGATCTACCGTGTTTCAATGGCCACCTCCACGTCGAAAACTTTATTGACTGGCTTTTCGAAGTGGAGGCTTTCTTTGAGTATATGCAGATCCTAAGAGATAGGCAGGTGAAGCTTGTAGCCTATAAACTAAAGGGGGGAGCCTCTGCGTGGTGGGAGCAGACGCAAAATAGCCGCAAGCGACAAGTTAAGCAGCCTGTTCGCTCCTGGTCCAAGATGAAGCAGCTGCTGCGAGCAAGGTTCCTTCCTCCTGACTATGAACAGATGCTATACCAGCAATATCAGAATTGCAGGCAAGGGGTGCACACCATTAGTGATTATACGGAGGAGTTTTATAGGTTGAACTCATGCAATGACCTGCAGGAAACAGAAGGACAGCAAGTGGCTAGATATATCGGAGGGTTGCGGGTGTCCATCCGAGAACAGGTATCCCTCCATACTGTGTGGTCCCTATCCGAGGCAGTCAACCTAGCCATGAAGGTGGAGTCACAATAGTCCAGGCACTCATCAAGTCCCCAACCTTATCGTTCGCAGCCATCACAGGTTTCAGTACCACAGACTTCACCACAGCCGTTAACCAGCAGAGTTTCCAGTACTGGTACTACCAACACCACCAAGCCAGCAGCCCCCACAATTGGTGCCCCAGCACAAAACAGGGGAGTGCCCAGCAATCCATATGCCCATCCCATTCCAGGAAAGTGTTACAGATGTGGTCAACCTGGACATCATTCCAATGAATGTCCTAACCGTCGGCAGGTTAACATGGTTGAAATAGCAGAGGAGGAAGAGAATCTTTTTGGCGCAGATAAAGGTTATTCTGGGGAGTTTGATGATTACGTTGCTGCCGAAGTAGCAGATGCAGATGAGGGTGTATATGTTAATTGTGTGGTTCAGCGCCTGTTGTTCACACCAAGGCAGCAGGATGACAACCAATGACACTGTATTTTCAGGACGCGGTGCACTATCAACCAGAGAGTGTGCAAGGTGATTATTGACAGTGGCAGCAGTGAGAATATTGTATCGAAGGCCCTTGTCATAGCATTGAACCTGAAGACAGAAAAACATCCCTCTTCCTACAAGATTGGCTGGATCAAAAAGGGCGCTGAAACTCGGGTAACTGATATCTGTCGTGTTCCTTTTTCTATTGAAAATTTTTATAAAGATGAGATTGTGTGTGATGTTGTTGATATGGATGCGTGTCATTTATTATTGGGGAGGCCATGACAGTTTGATGTAGATGCTATGCATAAGGGTCAGGATAATACTTATGTTTTCTGGTGGTTTGACAAGAAGATTGTACTAGTTCCTGCAAGTGAATGTGAGCCAGCTATCAAAATCCCTAAGGCAGAGAGAAAGACCTTTCTTACAGTCCATGAGATGGAGTTCACCAAAGCACCTCAGCATGCCTTGGACCTTGTTCCTTTGCCCAAACCTCCTGACCACAGTCAGGCGGCTCAGAACATGACTGAGCAAGTACAACGCATCCATGAGGAGGTTCACCAGAATCTAGAGCTGGCCAACAGCAAGTACAAAGTTACCACCGATAAACATCGGTGTAAATGTGTTTTTCAGAAAGGTGACCTGGTGATGGCACATCTGCGTAAGAAATGTTTCCCCCCGGGAACTTACAACAAATTAAAAAGCAGGAAGTATGGCTCTTTCCGGGTACTGAAGCGCATTAATGATAATACTTATGTAATTGAACTTCCGGATGACATGGCCATTTCCAACACCTTCAAAGTGGCAGATTTGTTTGAGTACCACCCGCCGGATGAACCCCTTTATCCTGATAGTAACTCAGGGTCGAGTTCTTTTGAAGAAAGGGGGAATGATGCAGAACAGATAGACAGAGCAGAACAGAGGGCCCTGGACTACCTTGAATGGTTGGATCGCTCCAAGTCTAAGGGTGCGGTTTACATTGTTTTAAGGGCCACGGGCTCGGATTGGGCCCCGAAGACCCTAGTCTGATTGGAAACGGGCCACTGAGCAAAATTGATTAATCAGTGTGGCGGGATTTTAGCCAAAATCCAACGTTTAGGCCTTCAATTTTACAGTTTTCAGTTTTTAGGAAACTTTCCAATTTTGCAGTTTTCAGTTTTTAGGAAACTTTCTAATTTTACAGTTTTCAGTTTTTAGGAAGCTTTCTAATTTCGATTTCTAATTTTAATCTTTCTTGATTTGTATTTACCTTATAAATAAGGAGGCCATGTAATATTATCGATTATTATTATTATTATTGAATAAAATTAGGGTTTCTTTTCTCTTTGTGAGAGTTTATTGAGGATTGAGACACAGTTCTTCTTCCTAGTTCTTTCTTCCGCTAGCGTTTTACGTCAGAAAGGCTTCAAGAAGATCCTTGAAGAGAGTGGATGTAGGATCAGAAGGATTCCGATATTGCCGAGCCACTATAAATCGAGTTTGCATATCTCTAACTCTATCTCCTTAATTACTTACACAATTACTTGCTTATAATTATTTATTATTCAAGTAAATGAAATTGATTGCTTAATTATTTTATTATTTAATTATCTTTTCTATATTAAGCAATAAACTTTCTCATCTTTGTGCTAGTAATTTAGAAAGATTGATTTGATTTAGTTCTGTGTATATTTTGATATTTGAGATTGCAAAAAGAATTTAAAATTTTTTTAATACCTAATTCACCACTTCTTGGGTATTGCTATGGTATATTTTGGACCAACAATTGGTATCAGAGCAAGATGCTCTTATTTTAGGCTTAATATCCTAGAGTTGATCCTATGGAAACTATATTTTTAGAAGAAAGAGATCCTACTAGTCCTCCTCTTCTCCATGGAACAAATTTCACCCATTGGAAAGATCAAATGAAGATTTTTATTCAAGCTTATGATTATTATGTTTGGTATTTCATTCTTGAAAATGAAAATGATCTTGATGCAAATGATTTTAAATTCATTCAACTAAATGCTAGAGTTATGAACATGCTTTATAGTTCTCTTGATCAAAATGAAGTTCATCAAATTTCCTCATATAAGACCACAAAAGAAATTTGGGATTTATTGGAGGTTCTATATGAAGAAAATGAGCAAGAAAAGAATTTCAAATTGAAAAATTTTGTTTGTGACTTAGAGCATTTTAAAATGAATGAAAATGAATCAAATTTTGATTTGCAAACTCGTTTTACCATACTTGTTAAAACTTTATCTTTCATGGGTAAAATTTAATCTAACCTTGAACTTGTGAGAATATTTCATAGGTCTTTACCAAATCAATGGAAAATTATTTTAACGAAGCATTTTACAAGTGAAAGCTTAGAAGAGTTTATGGAATCCCTCAAGAAGCATGAAAACTACTTGGATTATGAAATTGATGATTCCACTACATTCATACCTCTTATGGAAATTGAAGATGTTAATCATGATGGGGATGATGAAGAGGAAGATGGAGAAACTAGATCAAAAGAAAAAGAAGTCCATCAATGTGCTTCAATGTCTAAGAAACTTGAAAAGTTTCACTCTAAGAAGAATCACTCCATACAATGCAATATGAAAAGAAATTTCAAGAAGAAAGTTGCAACTTGGAGTGATGATGGAAGTGCAAAAGAAGACTTCAATCTCAAAATGGCAAATTCTTGCTTAATCGAAAATGACAAGGTAATATCTAAACTATCTTTTGATTTTGATAAAATATCAAATGTTAAATTTGAAAAAGAAATTAAGTTTGAATCTTTAAAGGAGAAAGAAATAAAATTTGAACAAAATAAAGAAAAGATTAAAAATCAAAATAGAAGTCATAACAAAGTGAATAATCATTTAAAGAAACAAAGAATTATGAAAAATAACTTTGCTATAAAAACTCTATTAAGAAATTCATTTATCACTTCTAATTTCCTTCATGTATATTATAATTGTCATATGAAGAAAAATAACAAAATTAGAAGGAAAATGGTAAGTGTTGTTAAAGATATAATTCCATCTAATGTAAAGCCTAATGGGCCTAAAATGGTTTTGGTTGATAAATGATAAGCTTATTTTGTTGGAATTTATTTTATTTTTTGCATTGCATTTTGCTATATATTTTGTTGCATTTAAATTACATGATTTAAAAAAAAATTGAGATTAAGAAACTACTTTTTGAATTTATTCTTTCAAATAAAAATTATGGTTAGGATTTCAAAAATACATAAAACATATATCAATAATGGTTGATATTAAAAAAGATAAAATTAAAGATTTTCAAAATCTTACGTACTTTTAAAAGTCATGTATTTGATGTTATTTTTTGATAAGCTAACAATCTTGATTTAAGTTGAGAAATGTGTGATTAGCCATCTATCATCAAAGTCAAGTGATTCAAATGAGAAATAATGTACCAAGATAAATTGCCTGAGTGGGATTTTTCCATCTACTCAAAATAGCTTTGTTTTAGTAAAAGTATCTTATAAGGTAAGGACATTTTGATTATATAAATGCTTGATTCCTCTATTATTTCTTAAATGAATCATATGACATGAAATGCATTAAATAAATATGTTTGATTTATAGCTAGAATGGAAACGATTTTGATGATATATGCTATGTCTAGCTAATCCTGAAAATCTTACACTTGCATAATTGATTTCCTGCATTTCTAAATTTGATCTAAATTATCATAAACTCATTTTGATTACAAAAATTTTTGACAAAAATAATTTAAATTGATTTTAACATGGTCAAAATGTTTGAAAACTAAAAAAAAAAACTATTTTGGATTGATCTATTCGACTGGACCATTGAACCAGTCAACTGGAAAAAGGGTCAGAATGTTTTTGCTCTTGATTGAGTCAATTGGTCCAAGGATTTAATCGGCTGGATGAAGTTATCATTTCCCAAAATTCAAATTTTAAGTGACCTAGTCGACTGGACATGCAAAAATATTTTTTTAAAAATTTTGGACATATTTTCTAATGGAATAATATTTTTTTATGTTAAACTTAATAAAAAATTTAATTTTCAAAATAATAGGTTAAGTGTTTTAAAGACTATTGTGTGGTCTATTCATGAAGATTTCAAACCACTCAAAATTAATTTTGAATCAATTGTTGACCATGAATCATTAAGCTTAAAAAATTTATTGGTTGATCAACTTGAGCAAAATTAGTATCTAGCATGAGCTTATATCTATATATCTTAGTTGCTTATATGTTTTTGCATTTTTTTATAAAAAAAAATATCATTTGTGGCTACTTTTATATGAACCTTAATCTCTTTTATGCTTGCTTATGTTTAACATAAACTATTTGCAAGTGCATGATTATGCAAACATGTTCTTACATCCCTTATGTTAAATACATAAGTTAAGAAGAAACTCCATTCACTCCTATGATAAAAAAAGGAAGAAATCATATGAGTTGAGTTATGAACTATTTAAGTTAAATCATTGCTATTGCTTGAATTGAATTCTCTAAATTGTCTTGTGTTGCACGGAGGAAAAATATCCAAAAAAAAAGAGGAAACTCTGTCAAATTTTCTTGAGAAATCTAACATACTCTTGAAGAAGTTGAAAAGTACTTAGCATTACTTACGTTTTTGTTCATCTACTAATGGAGTTTGTTGAGTCCATCCAAAAAGCTTTATGTAGGTTCATTCTTCTCACAACTCAAATCTTAATTGATTTTTGATGAAAGATAGAAAAGAGAAGAATGATAAGATGTTTATTCTCATAACATATATTAAAGGAGAAAGTATAGTACAAATCTCTATCTCATACTCTTTTATTTTTTAAATATAACTTTTATAAATTCTCTTTGATTTGGCATTGGATAAATCAAGTGATGAGCTTGAATTTAGATTCGAGAATTATCTTTGAGTTATTTCTTTATTAAGCATGAGCTAAATATGAAAATTTGTATTATATATGGTTGAGTTTGAAAATAATGATTATTTTTGCATTGAATTGATAATCATCTATTTATTGAATCTAAACTACCCTGAAAATTATATTTTGGTGCATATATTTAGGGGGAGTAATCTTTTTTTAAGTACTTATAGAACTTTCCAGTTTGAAAATATTTTTGAGTAGTTGATGAGTTTTCTTTCTTGATTATTTAATCAATCAACTACCAATAAGGCTTGTTAAGTTTTATCCATTTTTTTATCCTCACTTAAAAGTTAAAAATAATTACTTTAGACTTTTTGAAAGGGGAAGAAAATCTGATTTCTTGGTAAAAAAAAGAAAACTTTCGGTAAAATAATTTTACTCAAATGAGTTTAAATACTTTGATAAATTCTCTTTGATATGTTTTAAATTTGAATATTATATCTTGAGAATTTTATCTATCTTTGACCTATTGGTAAATCAAGCAATGAGTTCAAACTTTTCTCCTTTATTGATTAAGTGTAAGGTACTCTAAGCATTGAGCTTATTTTAAATATTGAAGATTTATAATGCTTAAAAATTATTTTAGATCATGTGAGACTTGAATTCATTCTTCTGTTGGGAGTTGGCTACACTAATTTTGTCTCTATATGCAAAAAGAAACATTGGAAAAATAAAAGAAACCTTGTCCTATTTTCTATAAAATTCTAGCACGTCTCTTTGAATCTAACTCCTTCAAAAGCTTTATATTACTTAATATCTTGTAAAACAATTCTTTTATAGCATGCTTTATCAAAATATTTTTCATAGCTTAATTTGAGGGGGAGTCCTTCTTTAAAATCCACCCTTTTTTATGATGATATAAGGGGGAGAAAAATAAGAAATTAGAGATCTTGTTAGAGATTTTTATTATTAACTTAACATATATATCTTAAACTTATATGGAAAATGAATTGATATATATATGCATTTATTGAAAGAAGATTGAAACTGAGATAAATTGCTTTGGAACATGTTTCTATTGTGTTTGATTTTCTGCAAGAGGTCAATAGACAGAAATACAAGGAGACTGTATCAGATTTTTTTTTTTTTTTTTTTGTAAAATTCTAATCCCTTCATTTCTTTTTAATTTATCTTTTTTAGTCTCTAATTAAGATTTTTGTCACCATAAAAAAAAAAGGAGATTGTTGATAAGTGTATATTGACCTTGAATGATTTTGATAGTGACAAAAATCTTAATTAAGCATTAATGAATATTACTTAGGTGATACAGATTGTTAATAGTGCTTATACATCAAAGGAGATCAAGATTGTAGAAATTGGTGAATCAAAGTGATGGTCTCAAAAGTTAAGAAGCTCTCCAAAAGATCAAATTCAATGAGAATAATTGAAATACAACTTCAAAGACAAAAAAGCTAAATTATAGATTTGAATCTTAAGATACACTTTATAAGAATTTCAATTTTTAGGAGCTAATTAAATTTGCATTGCATTTTATTACATAGCCTTGATTAATTGAAGATCTAAAATCTCTACATCATTTTATTAAATGCAAATATTAAATTCTTTGGTCTCAATACTTAACATGCTCTAATTGAACTTAAGAAGTATTTATGTTGACATAGAAAATTATTTGAGCATTTTTAATATATCATTCTTCATATACCTTTCACACACATTATGCTTAAATTTGTAATATGTTTTATCATCATCCAAAAATACCTCAATTAAGAAATTGATTAGATTAATCTTGATGATAACAGAACACTTTTGAAGTGCTTAACTCGTGTGTTTAATGTGCAAGAAAGTTTGATTCAATTGGGAGATTTTTCGGGACTAAAAAAAAGAATGAAGAAATATGAAGAAAATTGATCCTGAAAACATTGTAGCAGTGCACAAAAACTGACCCAGTCGACTTAGTGAATAGTACCAGTCGACTGGGTGCTGGAAAAATCAGTTTTTACGTTAGTTATGAAGGACAGTTAACTGCCATAAGTGGACAGTCAACTGCCATAAGTGGACAGTCGAGTAGGAAAGTTACAACATTTATATTTTTGAATTTAAAACACTAAAAACTTGTCTCTAACGGCTCTATTTTATCTCCGATGGCTAGAAGAATTCAAGACACTATAAATAGAGCCTCAAAGGTCATTTGAAAGACAAGAGAAACATTCTACAACAAAGTATTAAAGCAAAATATTTCTTCTCTTCTTCTTGAGCCAAAAACTCCATTGTTAAGCTATAAGGTTTTTAGAGAGAAAATATTGAGTTGTAATATTCATTGAGAAATTTCTCTTTTGTTTGTTTGTTTCAAACTTTCCGTTCATTATCTGGTTAAAAGAGTTAGTGTAACTCTTATGAGAGTTTGTTAGTGAGCTAGTGAGTGCTGGGCATATACACTTGGGTAGCAAACTTAGGATTCTTATGAAAAAGGTTGAAGCAACACCCTTGAAGTTGCTTGTTTGTATTCGGTGCGAGCAACACCCGTGAAGTTGCTTGTTTTAGTGTAAGGCTTCAAGAGGATCCTTGAAGATAGTGGATGTAGGATCGGAAGGATTCCGATATTGCCGAACCACCATAAATCGAGTTTGCATCTCTTTAACTTTATCTCCTTAATTACTTGCTTATAATTATTTATTATTCAAATAAATGAGATTGATTGCTTAATTATTTTATAATTTAATTATCTTTTCTATATTAAGAAATAAACTCTCTCATCTTTGTGCTTGTAATTTAGAAAGATTGATTTGATTTAATTCCATGTATATTTTTATATTTGAGATTGCAAAAAGAATTTAAATTTTTTTTGATACCCAATTTGGACCAACATATTCTAACCAAGTTCGGGCCTTAGTTTACCCCCTTGAAGGTATTGTACCAATTGGTTGCAAAGGGTTCTATGAAAGAAAGATGGGTGCTGATGAAAAGGTAGAGACCATTAAGGCAAGGCTGGTAGTAAAAGGTTACAAGTAAAGACAATGAGTTTACTTTGATGAAACCTTTTCACTTATAGCATTGCTTAAGTCCATCAAAATCTTGCTCGCAATAGCTGAACACTAAGATTATGAGATGTGTCAAATGGATGTAAAACCACATTCCTTAATAGAAACATAGAGGAAAATATATACGTTGAGCAATCAAAGGGTTTTTTTATCTAGTGGTAGTGACCACAAAGTGTGCAAGCTACAAAGATCAATTTATGGAGTATGATAAGCTTTCTAAAGCTGGAACATCTGATTTGATAAGGCAATGAAAACGTTTATCTTTCTACACTTATATTTTTTATATTGTACATTGATGAAATACTACTCATTCGAAATAATGTAGTTATTCTATAATCAGTCCAAGTATGGCTTTAAAGAAACTTCTCCATGAAAGAATTGGGTGAAACATCTTATATTTTGGGAATCAAGGTCTATAGAGATAAATCTAGAATGATGCGTGGCTTTTTCCAATCGGCACACATACATAAAATGTTGAAGTGGTTCAACATAGAAAAATCCAAACGAGGATTGTTACCTTTCCAATATAAAGTACATCTCTATAAGAAAATGTCTCCAAAGACACCTAAAGAAAGAGAGAACATGAGTCAAATCCCCAATGCTTCGGCAATAGGAAATCTCATATATATCATCATATATATCAGACCTGATATCAGTCATTCTACAAGTGTTATTAGCATAAATCAGTCTAATCTAGGTTTGGAACACTAGGTTGTTATGAAGAACATTTTTAAGTACTTGAGAAGGACTAAAGATTTGTTCATCATGTATGGAGGAAGTGACTTGAAATTGGAAGGGTATACTGATTAAGACTTCTAGTCTGATGTGGATGATAGAAATTCCACTTATGGATTTGTTGTTGTGCATTTATCCACCTAAATTAATAAGCAAATAATCGCACTCATTTTACTTGCAAGTGCACAAGGTCAACAGTGTAGTATAGTGTGCGAAAGCAAGATCATCTCCATAGGGATTGGTAAATTCAGTTTTAGAATTAGTTTCTTCAAAGAAAAAAGAAATAAATAACTGTTGAATGTGATTTGATAATAATAAAGACATAGGGCTTGGATATCCACCACTAGTCATACTTTCCCAATTGTAGAATGTATCAGTGCACTAGCCTTATCATGTATACCTAATGGTCGCCAACCTAAGGGCATGGTATCTACTCCTTAAGCTATTGATTTCCCTAAGCAACGAGTTAGGCATGGTATCTACTCTAACTCTTTTCTACCTTAAGGGATTCAGCATGGTGTCTGCATGAGTTGTTCCTTAAGAAAATATAAGATTTATGAAAATCGAAAACCACATGAGACATAGAGCATGGTATCTACTCCCGATTTCCCATGTTGATTAATCCAAGAATCCGTTGTGGATATCTTTTGTTACTAATGTTAGACTTAGGACTCAGTCATCCAAATTGATCTAACTAACCAATCCATACCACATGCATACATTGGCCATACACATACATATGAGGAATTTAAATAAGCACAGACATTAATCAAGTTAAGCAACATAATAAAGGTTGTTGGTAAAGATTTTATCAATGAATAAATATATGAGAAAGCATAACTAGGGCTTCAATCGAGCCCTATAAGAAAGTTAGTTACACATGCTATCTAAGATAAACATCATATATAAACTAAACATAAAGAGAAGAATAAACCCGAGAGAAAAGGCGTCAATTCTCTCCTAAAGCTTACAACTCCAAGTAAAAGATAAGAGAAGTGTTCTCTAAGTTGTGATGATTTGAGTGTGCTTTACAAGTGTATTTATAGGGCTTGAGTGGTCCTAGAAGGCTTATGAATTCCCAAACTTTCCTAAAACACAAAACTCCTTTATTTCCAAAATAGAGTTCCGTAGTTTACTGTTCACGCCCGTATATGTGCGCTCGATTGCATGCGTCTTGCGCTCAATCACAGTGCTGCGCTCGATCCTTCATGTGTGTGAACGATCGCATGCAGTAGTGCGATCGATCGCACTTTGACCAGAAGCTGCTCCAGGATTTTCAGGCTTATTCCCTTTTGTGCCAAAACTACTTCTTTTTTCTCCAAAACCTATAAACACATGTGAAACACACAAATGAAGTAAAATGAACTAAATTAACATAACTAAGGACCTAACAAGTGTAAATAAGGGGGCTTAAATATGAATATTTAAGCACCTATCACACTCCCAAACTTACATATTGCTAGTCCTTTAGCAATAAAAAACTAAAAACTGAAATGAAAAAAAGTAAAGCCACATAGATAAAACCAATAATCATAATGTCCACAAAACGTTTTTGGGTTGTCACACAAAACAATGATGCGCATTCATGAGCAAGCTTAACACATATAAACATATCTTTGCAATAAATAAGAGTTTTGAACGTAAATCACTTTCATGAGGCAGTTTAAGACATCATAAGTTCGACTTTGGTGTGTGGTGAACTAGCACATAAAAGATTAGGTTTCTAAATAATTCTAATGTGTAGTGTTTCGATGACTCAAAATTCACCAAATTTTCTATTAGAATCAATAAAGATGGCATAAGTTTTATTCTTTTCTTCTATTTGTGAGATTTTTGGCAAGTTAATTCCCTTTAAGCTTTCTATTTGACTCATGTAGCGAGCATTTAGCCAATGACTCCCAAACCAGATGGTTTTAGGGCATTAGGTGTAAAGACACCCCTAAGGACTTACTAACTCAAGTAAAAAAGGCTACAAAACTAACTGGTCTCAATGCTACCAATCAGAATTTTCACCTTTTGACGTGACACTCACTGCTTACTGAGGCAAGAGGGCCAGTTACTCAGTGGAAAGTTTGTTTTGTTGATCATTAGGAACATTTTTTTCTTTTTGAGCAATAACAATTTTTTTCTATTTTCTTATGCCAAGATGTTAATCTAATAGGTCATTTGGTTCACAGTCGAGTAAAAGAAACATACAAATCAAAATTACATGTCATACCCCGCACAATTATGTGCTTGTGATCGTTTAGGTTAAACTTGTGAATCCTTAAATGCCTAAAAGGAAGTGATCTAGGTTCAAAACTTAATTATTGGTCTATATGTTCAAGGTGTTAAGCTTACTAATGAAATCAAATCATATTCTTTTGTTTAAATCACCAAAAAAATTTTAGAACAGAATGAACATGCATTTATCTATGAGAACAACACCACAAAAAATTGGGACACAGTGAGTGTGTGAATGTGTCCCCATACCCCCAAACTTAAATTGCACATTGTCTCCAATGTGTGAATAGCATGGAAGGAGCTGACCTGGGAGAAGGAGAACGGATGGCTGGCATGGCTCGTAGCACGCCCCCAAACTTCAACTGGATGCACTCACACTGTCCTTGAAAAAGAAAGAAAAACAAACATAAAATGGAAAACAAGTAATAATGACAGTGATAGAAAAATAAACTAGGAAATATGAATAATAAAATAAACTAATAAAAAGGATACGCTTTAGGGTGCCTCCCATGAGCGCTAAGTTTAACGTCTTCAGCTAGACGTGGTATCCTCTCACTGCTGATCATCAGGTGGTGCAGTCGAAGAGGTACCAGGTGTCGGAGGTAGGCATTTAAGAATAGCCTGTAGTATAGCCTCTTGTCGTACAAATCGTGCCTCCAAACTATCTATGAGCTGATGCACGAGTGTAGTGACGATAGAGACCTCACATCGGAAGGAGGACAGCTCAGCAAGAAAATGTTGGGACTCAGTGGGTCCCATATTCGGATGGTCCTCCTCTCATACTGGGCTAACAACAGGGGTCTCGATCTCCATACGATCCTCCTTAACTCTCTCAGCTGTTGGAGTAGGTGCTGGGAATCCTCAAGGCATGTGTGAGAGGCTATGTGTCCACTAAGCCTTCCCGAAGATGAGATGCTCTCACACTGGTCTATCGCTGCAGGTTCCCTTAATCCCTTTCTTCTTGAGTATGTAGGAGAGTAGGAACGAGAAAGGGAGACCCCATGCATTGGCCGTGGTGGTCTGCCGGCCATGGACATGATCCCAAAATTTGTGCAATTGGCTCCATATAACAGCCGGAATAGAGTACCAATGACCTCTGTGGAAGGCATATAAGGTCTATAGAAACTGGTCTCTCTGCTATATCTTGTGCCCTAATGGACATACATTGCGCTGAAGGATAGTGTCGACAAGCTAAAGTCATGGAGACAACTTTGACCAACTGGCTGCGTTGTTGTGTTTGTCGGTGTACTGACCAGCGCACATATCCGTTATAATCTCAGCCAGGGCAAAGGAATCCGGTTGTTCCTTGATATTGGTGTCCTCTAGAGGGGACTTGTCATTGCAATGAAGAGCAGTGGCTATATCAGCACTAGTCACCTCTACGGGTGTGCCCTGGACTGAAGAAGTCAGGACTCCCGGTCTGCTGCAGTCAAAGGATAGGCTTGCATAGAACTGGACTACGAGCTGGGAGTAAGCAGTCGAGCAAACCGGCTTGAAAAGTCTCTTCAACCCTCGATGTCTAAATGCTTAGACGGCCCATTGAGTGGCGTCCATGTGCTTGAATACGTCATCGATGGCAAAGACGATCTCGAATAAGAGCTTTCGTTGCTTGATGCTGGGCCGGGATGATGAGGCACGGCTGCTAGATGAACCGGAGGTTGAAACAGATGGTTTAAACATGCTGCTATTTGCTTCCGCCTAATTTGCGATTGATCTAAAATAGGTGTGCTCGATCGCACACTGGACTATGCACTTGATCGCAACAGCCGTGCTCTCGATCGCACACAATCAGGCATTTCCTCGAACAGATGGTGTGCACCAAAAAACCAAGCTCTGGTATTGAGGATTTGAATTCGTTCCTAACCTCCTGCAAGTAGAAAAATAGCACCCAATCATTCACAAGATAAGTTATATATAGGAAGTTTATACTAAAACACGAAAAATCCGTGCGTGTAAACAAAAAAATGGGTACCTTGTGTAGTGGAGGGGATGTGGAATGGGGAAGTTGTATGTGGCGGTAATGGTTGGTGATGGTGGTGATGGTGGATGACTGTGGTGATGGGGAGTGGTGATGGTGGTGATGGTGGATGATAGTGGTGATGGGGAGTGGTGGCAGAGTGCGAGTGAGTGAAATGATAGGTGGATTGTAATGGGAGAGTGCGAGTGAACAGTGAAGAGAGTGAGTAAAAATTTTTAGACTTATAGCTAAACCTTCTACCATAAGTGTGCTCGATCGCACACGGAGTGCGCTCAATCGCACTTGTGCGCTTGAGCACATTGACTGGTGCGCTCGATCGCACTCTTGCACTCGATCTCTTTGAATGTTGCGATCGATCGCAAGCAGTGTGCATGGGCAAAAATAAAAACTTATCTTTGCTGAAAAATGACAAATTTGGAATAATACAACCTTACCATGTGTTATTGGCCTCAGTACCACTAACCTCAGTAGAGACGCTTGAGCTACATGATTAGCAAATGTGAAATGTCTCAAGCGTTCTCTTGATGCAGTGCTACTTTAGTTGAAGGGGGCACTTAGAGCCCCCATTAGGTGGTTCAAGTGCCCTTGATAGTTGTTTCTTCGCCACTTTTGATTCCTGGTCAATAAAGTAAGGAAAAGTAGTATTAGTATATGCAGGAGGGTTAAGTTGAAGAACATACTTACTTGAAGGCTGTGGTGTGTTCTTGAGAAGGTGTGCAGCAGTATTGACGTCTTTAATCACATTGTCATCCTCAGGCCTAATATCCACTCTTGTGTCCTCATGTTTGGGGATGGTCTCCAATGTAGTGGTGTGATGGACCTAAGAAGTTTTCTCAACAATACTTTGCATGAAGCTCACATTAGAATATTCATTATCATTATTGGTTGATTTTAATGTATTAAATATTCGAAGTTCTATCTCCTCATCATTTACCCTCATAGTGACAATGCCTATTTTTACACTAATATTAGTGTCAGCAGTTATCATAAAGGGGCGTCCTAGTATGATGGGGAGAGGCACTGGCAGAGTACATTCTTCCATATCTAATACTATAAAATTAGCGGGTATAATAAATTTACTTACTCTTACCAACACGTCCTTAAGGATACCTCTCGGTCGTTTGATGCTTCTGTCAGCTAATTGCAAAGTGACGGAGGTTGGTTGAAGCTCCCCCAAACCTAGTGTCTCGTATACACTATATGGCAGCAGGTTGACACTCGCTCCTAGATCCAATAGTGCATGCTCGAACAGCTGGTCACCTAGCCTGTAAGGAATAGTAAAACTACCTGGATCTTTTAGTTTAGGTGGTAATTTTCATAAAAGCACAGCACTTACCTCTTCGGTTAAGGCAACCGTCTCATGTTCCTGAAACTTTCTTTTGTTAGTGCAATAATCTTTTAAAAACTTGGCATATGCAGGAATTTGTTTAATGGCATCTAAAAGAGGAATATTAATCTCTACATTTTTCAAGGTTTCAAAAATGTCAATCAATTTGGTCTCTTTCTTAGGTTTCACCAACCTTTAAGGAAATGGTGGGGGTGTATTTACCTTTTCCATCTCACTTACCTTAGGGGTGGATGCTTTGTCAGGAAATGCTCGTGCAGGCTGATCGATGCCTATGATCTTTCCATTTCTCAGGGTTGTCACAGCATTCAGTTGTTAATGCCCTCCAGGGTTGGGTAGTGTTTGAGTTGGGAGCTCTCCTTGCTTTCTGCCACTGAGCTCTTTAGCCAGTTATCCTATTTGTACCTCTAGTCTTTGAATTGCTTGCTCATATGTTGCAGTGATTTATCTTTGCTGAGTCATGAACTGTTCTTGTGACATCATCAATTGCTACTGCTGAGTGGCCAATTGTCTCACAAGACTTTTAGGGTTGTTCTTCTTTGGTTCGGGAGTAGCATGAGAAGTGGGTTGGGGGTTTCGTTGCTGTCCTTGATTGTTTTGATTGTTGCTCCATGAGAAATTCGGGTGATTCCGCCATCCAGGGTTGTATGTGTTTGCATAAGGGTTGTTCTTCAACGGATAATTATTAGGTCCCACATAATTTGTTTGTTCTGTATCTGCAGGTGAATACAAAGGACAATTATCAGTATTATGGTCATATTGGGAACATATTGCACATACCTGGAGTGGGGTAGATGGTAGGCTGGATGAGGCATTTTGAGCAGCCATGGCTTTTACCAATAAATCTATTTTCCTTTCCGATGCTGCTATTTGAGGGGAAGATCCTCCATTCAGATTTACCTCATACACACCTTTACCTTTGGTTACATGTCTACCTCGAGAGGAGAACTGCTGAGTGCCTTTGGTTACATGTCTACCTCGAGAGGAGAACTGCTGAGTGTGTTCGTTGAGGGTTTCGAAGAGCTCCATCGCTTCTTCGCTGCTTTTCTCCATCAATACTCCTCCATAACCTGAATTAACAATACTTTTGTTAGTATCATTTAAACCTTCATAAAAAGCTTGTACCAGTTCATCTTGAGGTAGGTTGTGATGTGGGCATTTAAGTAGCAGCTCGTTGAAGTGTCCCCATGCTTCGAAGAAGAGGTCCCCATCCTTTTGTTGGAAGGATTGGATCTCTTTCCTCATTTGCCTCGTCTTTTGGGCTGGGAAAAACTTCTTCAGGAATTTGCTTGCCAACTCCTCCCAAGTGTGGATGGAAACTGTAGGCAAAGAATTATACCATAGTTTAGTCAAGTAAAAAGGGAACAAAATTAACCTTATTCCTTCTTGGTCTAGGCCTTGTATGTGCTGGAACTTGCAAAGATCGAAAAATCTCGGAGGTGCAAGTGTGGATCTTCATTAGGAGTACCCCTAAAGTGAGTCAAAGCATTCAATATTTGCGGAGATATGTAATAGTTTCTTGCCGCCTCAGGTTGATATGCAATGCATGATGGTTGATCAATGTTCCGTGGGATGAATGAGTGCTTCATCGGTACCCGTGCAGGTGGTTGCTGGTTTTCGAGTTGTTCCGCCATTTGTGCTTCATTCTCTTCGAAATTGTTCTTAAGCCTTTATTGGATGGTCCACTCAAGTTCGGGATCGAGGGGAACGACTGTGGGATGTCGGATCGAAGTCCGTGCATAAATCAGCAAAAATAGTTTCAGTGCAGCAACTTAACTCAACTGCTCGGGTAACTCTCTGTCCTATTTGCGCTCGATCGCACAGAAGGTTGCGATTGATTGCAAGTATTACAGAAAGTATGATTTAGGGTTTGATGTGCCTAAAACAGAAAACAAATCGATTAGGTTTTGATGAAAAACAAAAATGGTAAACAGAAAATAAAGTAATAATAACAATGATTAAACGAAAGTAATTCTCAAAGGAACTTTAGCGCAATCCCCGGCAACGGCGCCAAAAACTTGTTGCGCGTTTATCCACCTAAATTAATAAGCAAATAATCGCAATCATTTTACTTGCAAGTGCACAAGGTCAACAGTGTAGTATAGTGTGCGAAAGCAAGATCATCTCCATAGGGATTAGTAAGTTCGGTTTTAGAATTAGTTTCTTCAAAGTAAAAAGAAATAAATAACTGTTGAATGTGATTTGATAATAATAAAGACGTAGGGCTTTGATATCCACCACTAGTCATACTTTCCCAATTGTAGAATGTATCAGTGCACTAGCCTTATCATGTATACCTAATGGTCGCCAACCTAAGGGCATGGTATCTACTCCTTAAGCTATTGATTTCCCTAAGCAACGAGTTAGGCATGGTATCTACTCTAACTCTTTTCTTCCTTAAGGGATTCAGCATGGTATCTGCATAAGTTGTTCCTTAAGAAAGCATAAGATTTATGGAAATCGATAACCACATGAGACCTAGGGCATGGTATCTACTCCTGGTTTCCCATGTTGATTAATCCAAGAATCCGGTGTGGATATCTTTTGTTACTAATGTTAGACCTAGGACTCTGTCATCCAAATCGATCTAACTAATCAATCCATACCACATGCATATGTTGGCCATACACATACATATGAGGAATTTAAATAAGCATAGGTATTAATCAAGTTAAGCAACATAATAAAGCTTATTGGCAAAGATTTTATCAATGAATAGATATATGAGAAAGCATAACTAGGGCTTCAATCGAGCCTTATGAGAAAGTTAGTTACACATGCTATATAAAATAAACATTATATATAAACTAAACATAAAGAGAAGAATAAAGCCGACAGAAGAGGCGTCAATTCTCTCCTAAAGCTTACAACTCCAAGTAAAAGATAAGAGAAGTGTTCTCTAAGTTGTGATGATTTGTGTGTGCTTTATAGGTGTATTTATAGGGCTTGAGTAGTCCTAGAAGGCTCATGAATTCCCAAACTTTCCTAAAACACAAAACTCCTTTATTTCCAGAATAGAGTTCTGCAGTTTACTGTTCACGCCCGTACATGTGCGCTCGATCGCATACGTCTTGCACTTGATCGCAGTGCTGCGCTCAATCCTTCATGTGTACGAACGATCGCATGTGCGTTCAATCGCGTGCAGTAGTGCGATCGATCGCACTTTGACCAGAAGCTGCTCCAAGATTTCCAAGCTTCTTCCCTTAAGTGCCAAAACTGCTTCTTTTTTCTCTAAGACCTATAAACACATGTGAAACACACAAATGAAGTAAAATTAACTAAATTAACATAACTAAGGACCTAACAAGTGTAAATAAGGGGGCTTAAATATGAATATTGAAGTACTTATCATTTGTGTTCACCATGAATGGTGGTGCAGTGAGCTGGAAGAGTTGTGAACAAGTTACAACTATAGATTTCACCACTGAGGTTGAATATATTACTGCATCTAGGGCTACAAATGAGACAATTTGGATAAAAATTTCATCACCGAGCTTGGTGTTGTTCCTAACATTAAGTTTGCAGTACTTTGTACTATGATAGCAATGGGTGATAACTCAAGCTAAGGAATCATGGTCTCATCAGGAAATCCAAAGACATTAAGTAGCTTATCCACTTGATTAGCGTAATCATTGGAAGAGGACATATAAGAATACAAAAGGTTGTGTCAGCAAAGAATACAATAGATCCACTAACTGAGGCATTAACACAACATCACTTCGATTGTCATCTTAAGAAAATGGGTATGAGATAGACGAGCCATTAGCTTTAGTATAAGTGGGAGATTGTTAGTAGTAGGCCTTATTAGCCAATGACATTTCATGCATAGGGATATTATTTGTAAAACATTCTTATTTAAGTTGTTCTCATAATTAATGTCAAGATTTATTTATCATAAATATCTATTTAATTATATTATCATGATTAAGTCCATAGACTTATAGAAATGGAGATAGGATTATGGTGAGATCATGGTTTTGAAATCTAGTCTTCTTGAAAGCTTTTCTTAAATGTTCTTGGTCATAGCATATTGATGCCGTGCATAATTTCCCATTTTTATCACGTCTTAACTTTTAACTTTAATCTAATTTTATTAATTTTTGTTGGTTTTAGGCTTCATTGTTGTCATTTAATTTATTTCAGGTTTAGAAGAAGGGAAAGATCCAAATTTTAGTGTCCTATTGTCAAGGGACTGTTTCTCTTGTTCAAAAAGGAAATTTTAATTAAAGACGTTGGAGCCTATAAAAAAAGAAAATTTTAATTGAAGACTCTAGAGCCTATAAAAACGGAAATTTTAATTGTGGAGACTATATAAAGGAAAGGGAGAAACCTTAATTAAAGGAGACAACCTGCAACCCTAGAGACACAGCCCTAGAGAGATAGCTAACAGACCTCTCTTCCTCATCCAGCAGCAGCAGTTGTCCTAATCCAGCACTAGAAGCTGCCACCTCCAGTAGCTACTTCCTCACAGCCAACACCTACCTCGCCCCCTATTCGGTATCCAGCGCTGATCGCACAGCAGCCCTCCACAACAACAGTAGTAGCAGCTGAACGCACACTAGTTTACGAAATTATGGTTAATTCATTGCTGTTAAAATTAATTTTTAGCCTGAGCTAAACTTTCTTTATTCTAGGAAAACAATGTAATTTAATTTCAAACTATGCTTGCTTTTCTATGCTGATTTGCAGTAATTATCTTCTATGTTTTGCTGATTTATTTTGAACATATTGCTTCTAATTGACTGACCATTAATTAGATGATCTTGATCTTGTGATTTCTGTCGAAAGAAGGAATTACAAGATAGAACTTGGATATTTCAGCATAAGTAAATATAGGAATCGAAAGACTTATATGAACTGTGTAGTCTAAAAAAATCGTTGGTCTTAATGCTTTCTTGTTTTATTAATTTGCATACTCTTGTGTAGAATGATGAACAAGAATATTTCCAATTGACTATCGAAAAAGGCTTTTGGATAAATTAGAGATTTCACTAACAAACAGAGATGCTTATTTAATTAGTTAGATGAGTTAAGCATAGTGAGGAATTAAGTGAAATCGGTTTCCTAGAAGTTCTTTCTCTTATTAATTTGATATTCGAAAAACGGTTTTCTTTTCCTTTGATCATTTCCTTTAAATTGATTTTATTTCATATTGCAATTACAAACAACAAAAAAAATATTTTTCTAAATAAAATCGAGATTAGTATAATTTCGGTACTTATCAGAAGTAAGTTACCAATCCTTGAGAACGATACTAATCTTATCACTTTACTATAAAACTATGATACTGTGCACTTGTAGTTTTGCACCGATCAAATTTTTGGAGCCATTTTCGGGGATTGATTTCTTCTTATTTTTGCAAATATCAATACAAAGCAATATTAGTTTTAATTTAGAATTTTATTTTATTTTTATTTTTATTTTCCACATGTGTGTTTTTGACGTTGCATGCGTCGTGCTAGATATCATGACATTACCCCTTTTGATTAGGAGATTTAAAGAACCTTTAGATCACGAAGAAAAAATCAAGTACTAGCCATGGCTAACACGAACAACATGATGCACAACCGTGCACCTTAAAGGATTATATACGGTGATTACGTCCAAAACATAACGCGGTAGTTGTAGTACAGTTTTGGGGTGTCGATTCCACAGGGAAACAAGTTAATTACAAAAGAAGGTATGAATCTCAACACAAACGATAAAAGTTAAAGTGACAAAATCTGATTTGTTGATTGTATGGAAATTGTGTAAATAATTGATGGATAGTATAATAAAGAAATAAAAACGTTCTGGAAATCCTCCCTAGGTTTGTTGCCCTAATCCTAACTTGATTCAATTGTTTTTATCTCGATTGCAAGTTTCACATCCCAAACAGGCAATCGGCAAACATTCAATTAAAGCGCATGTATAAACCCTAATGTAATTGATATGACTTATTCTGTACTTTCAAGCACACATGACCTAACTTATAAATTATCAAAAGACGACAATATATCTAAATGACAATACCGCAACAATGGACAAATCTATAAAAGAGATCTACCGGACTCAATCACACCCAAACAAATGCACATAAGAAGAGCATGACTAGACTTATATGGAAAAGAAGTATGTAATCATCAGACTAATAAAAATATACTAATTAAATTAAAGAATAAAACATAACAATGTTTAATGAAAATAATACCAAACTACAACTGAATCAAATAAAGGAAAATAAGAACAACTACACCTAGGGATTCATCCCTTCGCCTTGCTTGGAGACTAGCCGGCCATAGAGCTCATGCTTCCTTGAGTTGCCTCCGGCCTCTCAACGATCATCTCCTCTTTGGTAGTGAAAGCTTCAGCAATTCCTCAGCTTGCTCTCCAAAATTATACTTCGGATTCATCCTAAAGGCCCTCTGGATTCGCTCTCTGATGATTTCAGATGAGCTCCGATTGATGCCTCAAAGCTGAAGTGGAGTAGGCCTTTTATAGGGAAATACCACGAGTGCAATGTGTTTTCAATCTGATTTTGGATGTGGGATATAGAAATGTGTTTCTAACCGATGTGGGATGTGGAATTTAAGCCTTCACATGCCCTTCACGCTGAAATCTCGCACAGCCCGCACAACCTGACCTTTGTCTACTAAAACTGCCATAACTTTCTCTAGAAAAATCATTTTTACAAGCCATAAAATTCTCCAAAAAATAGACTTCTGGATCTTTCTAAGCATACATGGCTCATCTCCTGGTTCTTATTGCATCAATAGAGTTTAATTTTCAAAAATATTTGATCTGTACGGGCAATTCTAGCAATTTAGTAAATCTCCTTTCTTGGTTTCTCTTCATCTGGGCTCTTCCACGGCCATTATCTCACTCGATTATTCATTGAAGCTTCGTGTTTAAAACAATGATGGCTTTTCAATCTCTTTTTTAAGCTCAAAGTACCTGAAAATGCACTGAAATAAGTCAACGATTCAAGAATAACACTTTAGAGTTATTAAGGTATAAAAGTGTAATTCCAACCTCGATCAACCCTAAAATGCTAACAATTAAGTACTGTTTAGATGCATTTTATGACTCTTATCACAACCCCCAACTAGCTTATTGCTAGTCCCTAGCAATTGAAGCGAAAATAAGAGATAAATTCTATGGTAGGAGTTAAAAACAAAGTAAAGCAATGCTCGCGTTGAACCAAGAGTAATTCACTTTTTGTCTCAAAAATTGCCCATAATATATGGCACATAGAGTCATTAAATTTCATCTAAGTCCAAAAGTAATCCAAACATCAATCTTAAAATTGTTATTGACTCATAACATCCATCTTACCACAAACCATTAATCCGAACACCCGGATGATTTTATGCATAACATTCATGAATACAAGTCTTGGCCTCTAAGAACATAATAAAATGCGTGACATCAATCACAAAAACAAGCTCCGTAGGCTCACTTTTCAAATCACTCTCCACTATTGTAAAAAAATCACACTACATTGGATCAAAAGGTCATTAATAAGCTTGTAACGTTAGGCTAAGGTAAAGGTTAAGAAAGAACGGAAAGGATTCAACAAGTAGAAGAACTTAATCTCTTAGTTTTGAACACAACTCGTTAAGCACTGGATAACCTTACTTCAACACCCAACTCTTTCAACCATTTTTCGAGTATTTCTTTCAACAAATCACCATTTTTTTTCTTTTCTTTCTTTCTTCTTCTTTGCCATAATTCTTTTTTTTTTGGCACATAACCATTCACCTTCTTTTTCATTTTTTTTCTTTTCTTTTCCACAACCCCCAATTTATCTCCTTTAATGTATTTAGGTTGCCATTGTGATATTTTTTCATATTTCCACCCTTACTCCTTTTAAGTACTTCTCACAACATGTGTATAACTAAGTTCTTTTAAAAGAAAGGTAAGGATAAAAATATTTTTAGGCTCATAAAGGTAAGTAAATGGTTTATCGAAAGAAACAAGGCTTAATTTTTCTTTTCAAGAAAAAGGCTAAAATAGGTGACTAGTGATAAATATAGCAATGGTAGGTTTGAAAGGCTCAAACGGTTCAAAAATGGCCTATATCATATCCTAAGTAGTGTGCATTCTAGGAATTCGCCTCAAGTAATTATCAAGTAAGTTCTAGAGCTTGTCGAGACCGCAAAAATATTAACAAAATAATCACACATAAAATTTCTCTAGATGTTATAGACTAATCATACAATCTTACCACAAACTAGAGTCTCAAACCAAATGAAGATTGATATTTAAATTAATTTCAAACTAAAACTAAATTTAACTCCTTCTAAATGCTATCTGCTATCTCAATTAAGTTTATATCATTGACATGTGAATTAACTCCAAGGCAACCACAAAGCATGCTTAAAACAAAAAGAGAGGGAAAATGACACCAAGCAGTTCAATGGAAAAAGAAAAATGTATGGAAATAAAGAAAATGGAAACAAAGAGATGCGTTTCCTCCACCCCCAACTTAAAAATTGCATTAATCTCAATGTAAAAGAAAGAGTAAAGGAAACTCCCCTTGTAGCCAAAGGTGCACAGAAGCTGAAAATTGTGCTCCACCATTTGAACTGCTTCGTATTTTTGTCCCTGAAAAAGAAATGCGAAAGTAAAACTGGAAAACAGCAAGATAATAATAATAAACAAGAGAAAAAAGAAATATGAAAAACAATAAAAATAAAAGGATACGTTGTGGGCTGCTTCCCATGAGCGCTAAGTTTTACATCTTCAGCTAGACACTCTTATTCACTCCTTGAAAAACATAGGTTGAATGCATCTGCCACTGCTTCATTGCCAAATTTGGTGCTTCTATGCTTTTGGGTAGCATCTACAAATTCTGGCTCGATTTATGCTCTGGTGAAGCCATGGATGAGGGTGGACTCAAATGGATTAAGGTGCTGGACCTTTTCCATGAATGAGTCAATCGTGTATGCTTGTGTTTGATGGCTTTTATCCACATCCTCTGATTTTTCTGTTGTTGGGATACGTACTGACTTACCCCTCAGTGTCTCAATGGCATTCACCTCCTTCAAATTATTTTGTGCTAGGTGCTGACCATGGGGTGTGGACTGAGCTTGAGAAGGGAACTTACCTCGCTCAGTCACACTCAAGTAGCTCATTAACTTGGACACTTGGCTCTTTATCTCTTTATGTTCTTCAACAACCTGCACAATTAACGATTCAAGTCTTTTATTAGTCTTACCCTGTGCCTCAATAAAAGCATGTAAAGTGTCTTCTAAAGAACTCCTAGAAGACATAGGTGCATGATATCGTGCAAGGGTTTGTGCAAGCTGCTGGTTTTTAGACTTCCAGCTGAAATTGGGGTAATTTTGCCATCCTAGATTATAAGTATCAGAGAAGGGTGTCAAAGGCTTCTTGTACATGCCTAAGGCATTACATTGTTCCTTATACATCCCTCTCATCTCAAAAAATATGGGACACTCTTGGGCGAGATGATCTACCCTGCCACACACAAAACATGATTCAAAAGATTTTACATTATTAGCTACGTGTGTTAGCTTTAAGCTTTTAGTCTTTAACTCATCAAGCTCCGTAGTGAGCATCTCGACCTTGGCTCTAAGGTTATCCTCTTCCCTAAGATGGTAAATTCCACCACCATTTGGGTGCCCTATAGGTCGTGACCTATTTGTGCTTTCAGTAGCACTAGGTCCAGTCCAAGTGTGAGCTTTTTCAGCAAGCTCATTGAGGTACTCTATGGCCTCATCAGGATCTTTCTCTAAAAACTCACCATTACACATCATCTCTACAAATTGGCGCTCTCTATATGTAAGTCCCCCATAAAAATAGCTCACTAAGTGCCAACTTTCATACCCATGGTGAAGGCATATACCTCGCTGTCCTTTTGTGCAAAGGTGGAGATTTGCTTTTTTAGAGCATTGGTCTTATGTTGGGGAAAGTATTTATTAAAAAAAATTTCGAGTCATCTCAATCCATGACCCAATAGATCATGGTCTAAGTGAGTATAGCCAACTCTTAGCTCTATCTTTCAAAGCGAAAGGAAAGAACTTAAGCCTCACAATGTCATCGGTTTCGTCTTGACTATGAAAAGTCACGACTAATTCCTCAAACTCTCTAATATGCACATATGGGTTTTCATTATCCAAGCCATGAAATGTAGGGAGTAAATGTATCATCCCTGTTTTAAACTCTAATAGGCGAGTATTGGCTGGAAACATAATACATGATGGTGTGGTTGTGCGTGTAGGGTTGAGGTAATCCTGAAGGGTCCTAGGGTGTTGATATTCATGTTCACTCATTTTTTTGGGACTAGATGGACTGTCAAATAAAGGATTTAGAAATGAATTGAATTTTAACTCTAGCACAGGCCTACAAGCATCTCTATGTCTTTGCATTCAAGGTAACAAAATAATGAAAAAAATTTACTATAAAGAGAAAGAATAAGATAAAATAAAATAAAATTAATGCAGCAAGCTAAAAGAGGGAATGAAGTTATCGCCTTTACAAACTGCTGAAAAGAAAAACTATTTACAGTTCTTCTATCGTCATGTCAAAAGTTGACAATCTTCCTTGTACCTAAGTGCGTTTCCCCGGCAACGGCGCCAAAATTTGATTACGCCCAAAACATAACACGGTAGTTGTAGTACAGTTTTGGGTTGTCGATTCCATAGGGAAACAAGTTAATTACAAAAGAAGGTATGAATCTCAACACAAACGATAAAAGTTAAAGTGACAAAATCTGATTTGTTAATTGTATGGAAATTGTGTAAATAATTGATGGATAGTATAATAAAGAAACAACAACGTTATGGAAATCTTCCCTAGGTTCATTGCCCTAATCCTAACATGATTCAATTATTTTTATCTCGATTGCAAGTTTCACATCCCAAACAGGAAATCGGCAAATATTCAATTAAAGCGCATGTATAAACCCTAATGTAATTGATATGAATTATTCTTTACTTTCAAGCACACATGACCTAACTTATAAATTATCAAAAGATGACAATATATCTAAATGACAATACCGCAACAATGGAAAAATCTATAAAAGAGATCTACTGGACTCAATCACACCCAAACAAATACACATAAGAAGAGCATGACTAGACTTATATGGAAAAGAAGCATGCAATCACCGTACTAATAAAAATCTACTAATTAAATTAAAGAATAAAACATAACAATATTTAATGAAAATAATACCAAACTACAACTGAATCAAATAAAGGAAAATAAGAACATCTACACCTAGGGATTCATCCCTTCGCCTTACTTGGAGACTAGCCGGCCATGGAGCTCATGCTTCCTTAAGTTGCCTCCGGCCTCTCAACGATCATCTCCTCCTTGGTAGCGAAAGTTTTGGCAATTCTTCAGCTTGTCCTCCAAAATCATACTTCGGATTCGTCCTAAAGGCCCTCTGGATTGCTCCTAAAGGCCCTCTGGATTCACTCTCTAATGATTTCAGATGAGCTCCGATTGATGCCTCAAAGCTGAAGTGGAGTAGGCCTTTTATAGGGAAATACCAGGAGTGCAATGTGTTTTCAATCCGATGTGGGATGTGGGATATAGAAATGTGTTTCTAACCGATGTGGGATGTGGGATTTAAGCCTTCACATGCCCTTCAAGCTGAAATCCCCTACAGCCTGACCTTTGTCTACTAAAACTGCCATAACTTTCTCTAGAAAAATAATTTTTACAAACCGTAAAATTCTCCAGAAAATAGACTTCTGGATCTTTCTAAGTATATATGGCTCATTGCCTGGTTCTTCTTGCATCAATAGAGTTTAATTTTCAAAGATGATTGATCTGTATGGGCAATTCTGGCAATTTAGTAAATCTCCTTTCTTGGTTTCTCTTCATCTTGGCTCTTCCGCGACCATTATCTCACTCGAGTATTCATTGAAGCTTCGTGTTTAAAATGATGATAGATTTTCTATCTCTTTTTTAAGCTCAATGTACCTGAAAATGCACTGAAATAAGTCAACGATTTAAGAATAACACTTTAGAGTTATTAAGGTATAAAAGTGTAATTCCAACCTCGATCAACTCTAAAATGCTAACTATTAAGTACTGTTTAGATGCATTTTATGACTCTCATCATACGGCCATTTGTGAATGATAACTACTCGGGTATAAGATGTCAACCTATTAATGCCAACAATTTTTAGCTCAAACCATCCTTAATCAGCATGGTGCAACAAGTCCAGTTTAGTTGATCGCCATTGGATGATCCTAATATTCATTTAGCGATATTCTTGGAGATTTGCGACACTGTAAAGATTAATGGTGTTACTGAAGACACTATTAAACTGAGATTGTTTCCCTTTTCCTTAAAGGACAAGGCAAAAGGTTGGCTACAAGCTCTATAACCGGGAAGTATCACTAGCTGGCAGGAAATGGCTGAAAAGTTTCTTGCTAAATTCTTCCCGGCTACAAAAACAGCTAAACTCATGAGTGAGATTGGTCAATTCAAGCAAAATGATTTCAAGTCACTCTATGAAACATGGGAAAGATATAAATATTTGATTCGACGCTGCCCTCAACACAGATTACCAGACTGGTTGCAAGTTCAGATGTTCTATAATGGGTTAAATGGGTAAACTCGGACCATAGTTGATGCTGCATCTGGTGGAACTTTGATGTCAAAGATAGTTGAAGGCACTACTTCTTTTTTGGAAGAAATGGCTGCAAATAATTATCAATGGCCAACTGAAATAACTATGGTTAGGAAAGTTGCTATAATTCATGAATTGGATCCGTTAGCAGCTCTTTCAGCTCAAGATGCTTCTCTGTCTCATCAAATTCCAGCTTTGACAACACAAGGAATACCACAAAGTGCCCAATATGTTGCAACCCCAAGTATAACAGTTCCAAGTAATGAAGTGAGTCAAGAACAAGTTCAATACATCAATAATCGGAACTACAATTATTGTGGTAATCCTATGCCAAATTACTACCATCCAGGGCTTCAAAATCATGAGAATTTGTCTCATGGAAACACAAAGAATGTACTGCAACCTCCTCCAGGATTTGTTAATCAACCAAGTAAGAAGAAGATGTCACTTAAGGATGCCATGATTTCTTTTGTTAAGGAGATAAAAGCAAGGTTTAAAAAGAATGATTCACGGTTAGACAACACTGAGACTCATTGTAGCAACATATGAGCCACTATGAAGATTCTTGAAGTGCAAATTGGGCAACTAGCCACAACCATCAATGCTCGAAAAAAAGGAACATTTCCTAACAACACAAAAGTGAATCCAAAGGAATAATACAAGGCCATCACACTTAGGAGTGGAAGAGAAATTGAGAGGTCACTATTGTGCGTTTATCTACCTAAATAAATAAGCAAATAATCGTACAGTTTTACTTACAAGTGCACAAGGTTTACAGTAGCATAGTGTGCAAGTGCGAGATCATTTCCACAGAGATTTGTGAAATTCAATTTAGAATTAATTTCACAAAGTAAAAATAGATAGAAATAAATATTGAGTCTAGATTAATAATAACGATAAAGGCGTAGGGACTTGGTATCCACCACTAATCATGCTACCCAACAAAACAATATGCCAATGCTCTACTCATGCTATGAATACCTACTGGTTGTCAACCTAAGGGCTTGGTCCGCTCCTTAGGCTATTGATTTCCCTATGCAATGAGTTAGGTATGGTGTATACTCTAACTCTTTTCTCTCTTAAGGGATTCAACATGGTTTATACTAAGTTGTTCCTTAAGAGAGCATAAGGTCTGTGGAAATCGACAACCACACGAGACCTAGGACTTGGTCCGCTCTCGGTTTCCCATGTTGATTAACCCAAGAATCCAGTGTGGATATCTTTTGTTACTATTGTTGAACCCAGGACTCGGTCATCCAAATTGATTCAACTAACTAATCTATACCACATGCATACGTTGATCAGACATACACATATGAGGAATTTAAATAAAAACAGGCATTAATCAAATCAAGAATCAAAGCATAAATATTGCAAAGGCACCAATACTGAATTATTGGTTAAACATAATTAGGCTTTCAATCAAGCCCTTACTAGGGTTTAGTTACACATGCTAAAATAAAGGAAAGAAAAAACACAAGAGAAGAGTCATCAATTTGTCTCCCAAAGCTTCCACCCTTCCGGCTACCCTCTCCAAAGAGAAGATTAAAAGTAAAACTAAACCTAACCTAAAACTAACTACCCTTCTTTTTGTGTTTACAAGCCTATTTATAAGGTTTAGGAAACCCTAGAAACCCTAATTTCCAAAATAAGACCTGGAGACTTCTTTCCAAAACTGGCTCTGCCGCCTCTCTGTGCATGTGCGCTCGATCACATGGCTCCGTGCTCGAGCCTTCTAAGTGTGCACTCGAGTGCCTGTGCGCTCGATCACGAAAGAGGTGCGCTCGAGCGCACCTTTCTGGTTTGCAGATCTTCACTTTTTATTCCTTAGAGCTCCAAAATGTCTTCTTTTCTTCAAAGACCTATGAAAAACACAGAAAACATAAAAATGAAGTAGAATCTACTAAAATAGATAAACAAATAGCCTAACAAGTGTAAATTTGATAAGAGCTTAAATATTCATATTTAAGCCCCTTAATTTACATTTGTTAAGTTCTTTATCTATATGTTTTAGTCTATTTTACTTCACTTTTGTGTTTTACACGTTTTTATAGGGTCTTGGAGAAAAAGAAGCATTTTTGGCACTTAAAGGAATAAATCTGGAAATCCTAGAGCAGCTGCTGGCTAAATTGCGATCGAGCGCACTCTTCTGTGTGATCGAGCGCAGCATTGCAATCGAGCGCACCACATATGCGATCAAGCGCACATGTACGGGCGTGAACAGTAAACTGCATAACCCTGTTTTGGAAATAACCCTATTTTGGAAATAAAGAAGTTTTGCGTTTTAGGAAAGTTTAGGAACTCATGAGCCGATTAGGACTTCTCAAAGACCTATAAATACACTTGTAAATCACACACAAAAGGCATCACCTCTTGGGGGGATCACTTCTTAGATCCATTATTTTATCTTTTGCTTTAGCTTGGAGAAGGAGACCGTGGAGCGGAATTGATGACTCTTCTCTCGGGTTTCTTCTTTCCTTTTTATTTTATTATGTGTAATTAAATTCTTAGCAGGGCTTGGTTGAAGCCCTAATTATATTTACTCAATAAATTTAGTATTGGCGCCTTGCGATATTTATGTTGTGTTGCTTAAACTTGATTAATACCTGCTTTTATTTAAATTCCTCATATGTATATGTCTGATCAATATGTGCATGTGGTATGAACTTGTTAGTTAGATCAATTTGGATGACCGAGTCCTGAGTCTAACATTAGTAACAAGGGATATCTTATCCGGATACCCGGGTTAATCAACATGGGAAATCGGGAGTAGATACCATGCCCTAGGTCTCATGTGGTTGTCGATTTCCATAGTACTTATGTTTTCTTAAGGAACAACTCAAGCAGATACCATGCTGAATCCCTTAAGGAAGAAAAGAGTTAGAGTAGATACCATGCCTAACTCGTTGCTTAGGGAAATCAATAGCTTAAGGAGTAGATACCATGCCCTTAGGTTGGCAACCAGTAGGTATACATGGCATGAATAAAGCATTGGCATACTGTTATATTGGGGTAGCATAATTAGTGGTGGATATCAAGTCTCTACGCCTTTATCCTTAGTATTTTATCTTTATTATTTCTCACGCTTTTATTATTTCTATCTTTTTATATTGCAAATATAATTCTAAATTGAACTTTACCAATCCCTGTGGAGATGATCTTGCATTCGCACACTATACTACACTGTTGACCTTGTGCACTTGCAAGTAAAACAAAGTCCGATCATTCACCTATTTATTTAGGTATATTATCGCACAACAAGTTTTTGGCGCCGTTGCCGGGGATTGTGCTAAATTTCTGTTTAGAATTATTTCCCGTTTATTTTTCTTATTTTGTTCAATTTATTTTTCTTATTTTCATTAAATATTTTTCTTAATCTGTTTTGTTTAATTTTATTTTCATCAACTATCTAACTTAATTCTTCGTTTTTGTTATTTTCTTGCTTTCTGTTTCAGGTGTGCATCAGTGCTAATTCTGGCACTGCGATCGAGCGCAAACCTAAGTGTGATCAAGCGCACTGGTGCGATCGAGTGCAGTGCTTAGAGCCCTCGATCGCAAATAGTCCAGAGACTACCCGAGCAGCAGTACTGAAGCTGCTGCACTAAGGTATTTCTATTGATTCATGCAAGGGCTTCGAGTGAGGAACCCAACCATCCTTTCACTTGATATAGAAAGTGAGCAGATCATTCGAAAGAAGCCTAGAAACAACTTAGAGGAGAGAGAAGAAGAATTTGAGGGTGAAGTACCAATGGAACAGCTTTACAACCAACTGCCACCCAGAACAGAGACCTATGAAGCAATCCTTCATTCCACAGAACCTCAACTATCCTTCATGCATTGCATATCAACCTATGGCGGAAGAAAATTATTATATATCTTCGTAGATACTTAGTGCCTTGACTCATTTTAGGGGTTCACCTGCTGAGGATCCACACTTGCACCTTCGAGAATTCTGTGATCTCTGCAAGTTCCAGTATATTCGGGGCCTAGATCAAGAGGGAATCAGGTTAATTCTTTTCCCTTTTTCATTAAAAGATAATGCTAAAATGTGGTATCATTCATTGCCTGTAGATTTCATCCATACTTGGGAAGAGCTATCCAATAGATTTCTAAGGAAATTTTTTTCCAGCCCAAAAGTCAAGGCAGATGAGGAAGGAGATTCAATCCTTCCAACAGAGGGATGGAGACCTTCTCTTCGAGGCAAGGGGACACTTAAACGAGTTGCTACTCAAATGTCCACATCACAACTTACCTCAAGATGAGCTGGTCCTAGCTTTCTATGAGGGTTTGAATGGCATAAATCAAGGTATAGTGGATTCCGGTTGTAGATGTATGCTAATGGAAAAGACTAGTGAAGAAGCCATGGAGCTGTTTGAGACATTAAGTGAGCACACCCAACAATTCTCCTCGAGAGGTAGACAAGGAATTAAAAGCAAGGGTATGCATGAGGTGAACTTCAATGATGGATCTTCGAATCAGATGGCTACTATGGAAAGAAAGCTAGTTATGCTCATAAAAGCCTTGGCTGATCAGAACAACTTACCTAGTCCACAGGCTACACAATGCCAGGTATGTGCTATATGCTATCATTTTGATCATAATACTTATACTTGTCCTCTGTATTCAACTACATATCAAGAGCAAGCAAATTATGAGGGATCGAACAGCACATATACAAATATACAATCCTGGATGGCAGAACCACCCCAACCTCTCATGGAGCAACACTCAAAATGTTCAAGGAAAGCACCAATACTTCCAACTAGCAGCCCAACCAGTGCCGGAATCAGAAAATAATGACCTAGAAAGTCTTATGAGGCAATTGATGACTTCACAAGAACAGTTCATGGCTGAGCAAAGACAAACCACTACAAAACATGAGCAAGCCATTCAAAGACTCGAGGAACAAATTGGGCAATTGGCTAAGGAGCTAAGTGAAAGAAAGTGGGATGAACTTCCAGTCCAACCACTACTTACTCCAAGAGGACATCAACAACTAAATGCCGTGACAACTCTAACAAATGGTAAGATCATCGGAGCTGATGAGCCTGCACAAGCATCCACATCCAAGGTCCATCACGTTGATCCAATAGAAACTGCTCTTATCTATAGTGTCCCAAGATCGGATATTGAGCCCAAATGCAAGGATGTTACTGATGACCTCATTGAAACTATGCACATTCTAGAGGCCTCTCCAAAGCATCCAAGTAAGTACACCGATCCATTTGACCCTCATGTGCCTACTAATACTATTTTTCCTTTTATTGTATAGGCACCTAAATTGGAATTCAAGTAGTTGCTCAAGCACTTATCTTATGCTTATATGGTAGAGAATAAGACACTTCCTATGCTAGCTGCTGCCACTCTTAGTTTTGGGGAAAAATAAAGTTTGGTCCGGCTGAAGACGTTAAACTTAGCACTCATGGGAGGCACCCCACAGTTTATCATTTTATTTTTATTATTTATTGTATTTATTGTTATTTATTTATTTTTATTACTTCTTGTTTTCCCGTATTGCGTCAGTTTTTATTTTTTAGGGACAATGTGTGCATCCGTTCAAGTTTGGGGGTACGCTATGAGCCATGCCAACCTAGCTAGTTCTCCATCTCCCAGGTCAGCTCTTTCCTTGTTATTCACACATTGGGGACAATGTATAATTTAAGTTTGGGGGTATGGGAGACACATTCACACACACCTTGTCCCAGTTTTTTTTGTTTTGTTGTTTTTTATAGATAAATACATGTTCATTCCGTTCCAAAATTTTTGGGTGTTCTAAACAAACAATATGATTTGACTTCATAAATGAGCTTAACACCTTGAACATATGGGCCAATAATTAAGTTTTGAACCATAATCACTTTCTTTTAGGCATTTAAGGATTCACAAGTTTGACTTAAACTAAACATGAGCACATTAGCACATAGTTGTGTGGGGTATGACATGTAATTTTGATTTGTATGTTTCTTTTGCTTGACTGTGAACCAGATGACCTATTAGATTAACGCGGTGGCATAAGAAAATAAAAAAAAAAAGTTCGTTATTGCTCAAAAAGAAAAGAAAAGAAAATGCTCCTAAAGATCATTAAAAAGAACTTTCCATTGAGTAACTGGCCCTCTTGCCTCATTAAGCAGTGAGTGTCACGTCAAAAGGTGGAATATTCTAATCGGTAGCATTAAGATCAGTTAGTTTCGTAGCCTTTTTGACTCGAGTTAGTAAGCCCTTAGGGGTGTTTCTACACCTAATGCCCTAAAACCATCTGGTTTGGGAGTCATTGGCTAAACACTCGTTACACGAGTTAAATAGAAAGCTTAAGGGAACTAAATTGGCAAAAATCTCACAAATAAAAGAAAAGAAGAAAATCTATGCCATCTTTGTTGATTCTAATAGAAAATTTGGTGAATCTTGAGTCATCGAAACACTACACATTAGAATTATTTGGAAACTCAATCTTTTATGTGCTAGTCCACCACACACTCAGTTAAACTTGTGATGTCTTAACCTGCCTCATGAAAGTGATTTGCATTCAAAACTGTATTCATTGCAAAGATGTGTTTATACTTGTTAAGCTTGCTTATGAATGCGCATCATAGTTTTGTGTGAAACCTAAACTTTTGTTGGACACCATAAGCATTGGATTTATCTTTGCGTCTTTGTTTTTCATTTAGTTTTTGGTTTTGTATTGCTAAGGGACTAGCAATATGTAAGTTTGGGGGTGTGATAGGAGCTTAAATATTCATATTTAAGCCCCTTAATTTACAGTTGTTAAGTTCTTTATCTATATGTTTTAGTCTATTTTACTTCACTTTTGTGTTTTACACGTTTTTCTAGGGTCTTTGAGAAAAAGAAGCATTTTTGGCACTTAAAGGAATAAATCTGGAAATCCTAGAGCAGCTGCTGGCTAAACTGCGATCGAGTGCACTCTTCTGTGTGATCGAGCGCAGCATTGCGATCGAGCGCACATGTACGGGCGTGAACAGTAAACTGCAGAACCCTGTTTTGGAAATAACTCTATTTTGGAAATAAAGAAGTTTTGCGTTTTAGGAAAGTTTAGGAATTCATGAGCGGATTAAGACTTCTCAAAGACCTATAAATAAACTTTTAAATCATACACAAAAGGCATCACCTCTTGGGGGGATCACTTCTTAGATCCATTCTTTTATCTTTTGCTTTAGCTTGGAGAAGGAGACCGTGGAGCGGAATTGACGACTCTTCTCTCGGGTTTCTTCTTTCCTTTTTATTTTATTATGTGTAATTAAATTCTTAGTAGGGCTTGGTTGAAGCCCTAATTATGTTTACTCAATAAATTTAGTATTGGCACCTTGCGATATTTATGTTGTGTTGCTTAAACTTGATTAATACCTGCTTTTATTTAAATTCCTCATATGTATATGTCTGATCAATATGTGCATGTGGTATGGACTTGTTAGTTAGATCAATTTGGATGACCGAGTCCTGGGTCTAACATTAGTAACAAGGGATATCTTATCCGGATACCCGGGTTAATCAACATGGGAAACTAGGAGTAGATACCATGCCCTAGGTCTCATGTGGTTGTCGATTTCCATAGTACTTATGTTTTCTTAAGGAACAACTCAAGTAGATACCATGCTGAATCCCTTAAGGAAGAAAAGAGTTAGAGTAGATACCATGCCTAACTCGTTGCTTAGGGAAATCAATAGCTTAAGAGCATTGGCATACTGTTATATTGGGGTAGCATAATTAGTGGTGGATATCAAGTCCCTACGCCTTTATCCTTAGTATTTTATCTTTATTATTTCTCAACGCTTTTATTATTTCTATCTTTTTATATTGCGAATATAATTCTAAATTGAACTTTACCAATCCCTGTGGAGATGATCTTGCATTCGCACACTATACTACACTATTGACCTTATGCACTTGCAAGTAAAACAAAGTCCAATCATTCACCTATTTATTTAGGTATATTATCGCACAACAAAATTAAGGGTCTTAAATATGACTATTTAAACATTTATCACACCCACAAACTTACATATTGCTAGTCCCTTAGCAATACAAAACAAAAGACTATATGAAAACAAAATCAAAGATAAATTCATTCTTCATGATATCCAAAAAATTTGGGTTGCACATAAAACCATGATAATTGTTCATAAGTAAGCTTATAATAAAAATACATTTTCACTATGAATAAGGATTTTAAAAATTCATGTTACTTACACAAGGTTAGTTTAAGGCATCACAAGTTTGATTTGGTGTGTGGTGAATTAGCACATAAAAGATGAAGCTTCTAAAAAATTCTAATGTATAGTGTTTCGGTGTCCAAACCTTCATCGAATTCCTTATTAGATAGAACAATAATGGCATAGTTTTTACTTCTTTTCCTTTTTCTTTCACCATGATATTTTTGCCATGTTGAGTTCCATTAAGCTTTCTAATTGACCCTTGTAATGAGTGTTTAGCCAATGACTCCCAAACCAGATGGTTTTAGGGCATTAGGTGTAAAGACACCCCTAAAGACCTACTAACTCGAGTCAAAAAGGCTACGGAACTAACAAGTCTTAATGCTGCCAAGTGAAATTCCCACCTTTTGACGTGAACACTCACTTCTTACTGAGGTAAGAGGTCCAGTTACTCAGTGGAAAGTTTATTTAATGATCATTAGGAGCATTTTATTTTCTCTTTTTGCATGATGGACATTTTTCTTTATTTTTCTATGCAAAAGTGTTCATCTAACAAGTTATCTGATTAAAGTTAGGTCATGGAAACATATACATAAGAATTATATGTCACACCCCACACAATTGTGTGCTAATGTGCTCGAGTCAGATTTAGATCAAACTTGTGAATTCTTAAGTGCCTTGAGGTAAGTAATTAAACTTTTAAAATTCTTATTACTAGACTATGTGTTATAGATTTTAAGCTTACTGATGAAGTTTTATCATAATATTTATTTTAAATCAACAAAAATTTTCAAAACAATATGAACATGCGTTTATCCTTTTGATAATAAAAAAAAAAACTGGGACAAAGTGTGTGAATATGCCTCCCATACCCCCAAACTTAAATTACACATTGTCCTCAATGTTTGAATATCATGAAAAGATCTGACCTGGGAGATGGAGAACTAGTTGGACATGCATGGCTCATAGCACACCCCCAAACTTGAACTGTAGTACACGTTGTCCTTAAAATAACAAAAACTAAAGTAATACTGGAAAACAAAGAGAAACTAAAAATAAATAGTAAAATAAATATGAAAAACAATAAAAATAAAAGGATAAGTTGTCGGGTGCCTCCCATGAGCGCTAAGTTTTAAGTCTTTAGCCAGATTACTATGGGTTGCCTCCCATAAGTGCTAAGTTTTAAGTCTTTAGTGAGACTACTGTGGGTTGCCTCCCATAAGCGCTAAGTTTTACATCTTCAGCCAGACACTCTTATTCCCTCCTAGAAAAGCATGAGTTTAGTGCACCCGTAACTGCTTCAATGCCAAATTTGGTGCTTGGATGCTTCGGAGAGGTCTCAAGGATATTATCAGTAACATCTGCGGATTTTGGCTCAACAGTGGCTCTTGTGAAACCATGGGTGAGGGTGGACTCAAATGGATTAAGATGATGGACTTGAAAAACTTCCTGAACAACATTTTGCATCATGCATACATTAAAACATTTTATATCATTTTGGGGTAATTTTAATGCATAAAATATTATGAATTCAACCTTCTCACCATTTACCTTCTCCATCTCACTTACCTTTGATGTGGACGCTTGTCCAGGCTCATCAGCTTCTATGATCTTACCATTTTGGAGAGTTGTCATGGAATTCAGTTGCTGATGTCCTCTTGGATTAGGTAGTGTTTGGGATGAGAGTTCACCTTGCTTTCTTTCATTTAGCTCCTGAGACAATTCCCCCACTTGTACCTCTAGTCTTCGAATGGCTTATTATTTTTTTTTGCAGTGGTTTGTCTTAGCTCAGTCCAAAATTTTCTTGTTTCTACCATGAACTAATCTTGTGAAGTCATCAATTGTTCTTGTGAAGTCATTAACTGTTGTTGTTGAGTTGCCAGTTGCATCACAAGACTCTCTTGGTCACTTTTCCTTGATTCCGAAACTGGTTGGGCTACTGGTTGGAAGTTCCTTTGCTGCTCTTAAAGGTTCAAGGCATATCGATTATCGCTCCATGAGAAGTTGGGGTGGTTCTTCCATCCAAGATTATAGGTATTTGCATATGCATTGTTCAGTCCCTCATAATTTGCTTGCTCTTGATCTGTAGTTTGATATAAAGGACAAGTATAAGTATTATGATCGCAATGAGAGCATATAGCACATACCTAGTGTTGTGTAGCCTGTGGACTAGGTGAGTTGTTCTGAGTAGCTATGGCTTTTATGAGCATATCTAGCTTTCTTTCCATAGCAGCCATTTGATTCGAAGATCCATCATTAAAGCTCACCTCATACATACCCTTGCTTTTAATCCCTTTTCTACCTCTAGATGAAAATTGATGGGTGTGCTCACTTAAGGTCTCAAAAAGCTCCATGGCTTCTTCACTGCTCTTTTCCATCAGCACTCCTCTATAACCTGAATCCACAATACTTAGATTAATATCACTCAAACCTTTATAGAAAGCTTATACCAGTTCATCCTGAGGTAGATTGTGGTGATGGTATTTGAGTAACAGCTCATTGAAGTGTTCCTATGCTTCAAAAAAAATGTCTACATCCCTCTGTTGGAAGGATTGAATCTCCCTCTTCATCTGCCTTGTCTTTTGGGCTGGGAAAAATTTCCTTGGAAACCTACTGGATAGCTCTTCCCATGTATGGATGGACACTGCAGGTAAAGAATTATACCACAACTTAGCTTTATCTTTTAATGAAAAAAGGAAAAGAATTAACCTGATTCCCTCTTGATCTAGGCCTTGGATATGCTAGAAATTGCAGAGATAGAAGAATTCCCGAAGGTGCAAGTGTGGATCTTCAGCAGGTGTTCTCCTAAAGTGAGTCAATGCACTGAGTATCTGTGGAGATATGTAATAATTGTCTTTTGCCTTGGGTTGATAAGCAATGCATGATGGCTAGTCAAAGTTCTGTGGGATGAAGGATTGCTTCATAGGTCTACGCTCTGGTGGCTATTGATTGTTAAACTGATACGCCATTGGTTCTCCCTCTATTTCTTCTTCTTCCTCCCCAATGTTGTTTCTAGGTCTCTGTCGAATAGTCCACTCAAGTCCAGTATCGATTAGAAAGATGTTTTGATACCTGGATCGAAAACCTTGTATGAATCAGTTCAAACGCTTTAGTGCAGCATCATCAGTACTGCAATTTGGGTAGTTGCTGGATGTTTTGCGCTCGAGCGCACCAAGAACAGTGCTCGATCGCACGTCTACACTCGATCGCACCTTACCTTGCACTCAATTGCAATGCATTCAGAAACAGCACTGATGCACACCTGAAACAGAAAAACAGAAGAAAAAAATTAGAACAAAAAGGGAAAAACATAAAAAACAAGAAGAAATAAATTAAATATTGAATGAAGCATAAATAAATAATAAAACAAAACAAAACAAAACAAAATAATAAAATTAACGAAAGGAATTCTAAATAGAAATTTAGTACAATCCCCGGCAACGGCGCTAAAACCTTGTTGTGCGTTTATCTACCTAAATAAATAAGCAAATAATCGTATAGTTTTACTTGCAAGTGCACAAGGTCTACAGTAGCATAGTGTGCAAGTGCGAGATCATTTCCACAGGTATTGATGAATTTTGATTTAGAATTAAGTTCATAAAGTAAAAATAGATAGAAATAAATATTAAGTCTAGATTAATAAAAATGATAGAGGTGTAGGGACTTGGTATCCATCACTAGTCATGCTACCCCAACAAAACAATACACCAATGCTCTACTCATGCTATGAATACCTGCTGGTTGTCAACCTAAGGGCTTGGTCCGCTCCTTAGGCTATTGATTTCCCTATGCAAGTTAGGCATGGTGTATACTCTAACTCTTTTCTCTCTTAAAGGATTCAGCATGGTGTATACTGAGTTGTTCTTTAAGAGAGCATAAGGTCTGTGGAAATCGACAACCACACGAGACCTAAGACTTGGTCCGCTCCCGGTTTCCCATGTTAATTAACCCAAGAATCCGACGTGGATATCTTTTGTAACTATTGTTGAACCCAAGACTCGGTCATCTAAATTGATTCAACTAACTAATCCATACCACATGCATACGTTGATCAGACACACACATATGAGGAATTTAAATAAAAACAGGCATTAATCAAATTAAGAATCATAGCATGAATATTGCAAAGGCACCAATGCTGAATTATTGGTTAAATATAATTAAGGTTTCAACCAAGCCCTTACTAGGGTTTAGTTACGCATGCTAAAATAAAGGAAAGAAGAAACCCGAGAGAAGAGTCGCCAATTCATCTCCCAAAGCTTCCACCCTTCCAACCTCCCTCTCCAAGGAGAAGATTAAAAGTAAAACTAAACCTAACCTAAAACTAACAACCCTTCTTTCTATGTTTACAAGCCTATTTATAAGGTTTAAGAAACCTTAGAAACCCTAAAATCCAAAATAAGACCTGGAGACTTCTTTCCAAACCCGGCTCTACCGCCTCTCTGTGCATGTGAGCTCTATCACATGGGTCTGCGCTCAAGTGCATGTGTGCGCTCGAGCCTTTTAAGTGTGCACTCAAGTGCCTATGCGCTCGATCACAAGAGACGTGCGCTTGAGTGCACCTTGCTGGTTTACAAATCTTTACTTTTTATTCCTTAGAGCTCTAAAATGTCTTCTTTTCTTCAAAGACCTATGAAAAACACAGAAAACACAAAAATGAAGTAGAATCTACTAAAATAGATAAACAAAGAGCCTAACAAGTGTAAATTAAGGGGCTTAAATATGACTATTTAAGCATTTATCAGTCACCATCAGAGGAAACTAAGCCCACCCTTACAACTCCAACTAATGGCCAATGCCAGAATAAAGTAGACAAAAAGGAAATTGTGGATGACTGATAGGTGCTTAAATATTCATATTCAAGCCCCCTTATTTACATGTGTTAGGTCCTTAGTTATGTTATTTTAGTCCATTTTACTTCATTTTTGTGTTTTACATGGTTTTTATAGGTCTATGAAGAAAAGGAAGCATTTTGGAAGCTTTTGGAGCTTAAAAGGAAGAAAACTGGAAAACCTGGAGCAGATATTGTCTGGAGTGCGATCGAGCGCACTACATGTGCGATCGAGCGCATATGTACGGGCGTGAATAGTAAAGCGGCAGAACCAGTTTTGGAAATAAAGGAGTTTTATGTTTTAGGAAAGTTTAGGGTTCCTGAGCCTTCTAGGATTATTCACCCCTATAAATACACCTGTAAAACACATATAATGGGCATCATCTAATCCCTTCTTTTATCTTTCAATTTTCTTTTAGTTTTAGTTTACTTTTAGGTCGGGAAGCCAGAGGCCGGACGAGCCCGAAGGAAGAGATTGTGGAAACGAATTGACGACTCTTCTCCATAATGTTTTCGGGTTTCTTCTTTCCTTTTTATTTTATTATGTGTAATTAAAATCTTAGTAGGGCTTGGTTGAAGCCCTAATTATGTTTACTCAATAAATTTAGTATTGGCGTCGTTGCGATATTTATGTTGTGTTGCTTAACTTGAGTAATACTTGCTTTTATTTAAATTTCTCATATGTATATGTCTGATCAATATGTGCATGTGGTATGGACTTGTTAGTTAGATCAATTTGGATGACCGAGTCCTGGGTCTGACATTAGTAACAAAAGATATCCACACCGGATTCTTGGGTTAATCAACATGGGAAACTAGAAGTAGATACCATGCTCTAGGTCCCGTGTGGTTGTCGATTTCCACAGATCCTATGCTCTCTTAAGGAACAACTCAGCATACACCACGTTGAATCCCTTGAGAGAGAAAAGAATTAGAGTAGATACCATGCCTAACTCGTTGCTTAGGGAGATCAATAGCTTAAGGAGTAGATACCATGCCCTTAGGTTGACAAACATTAGGTATATATGGCATGATTAAAACATTGGCATACTGATATATTATGGTAGCATAATTAGTGGTGGATATCAAGTCCCTATGCCTTTATCTTTATTATTTTATCTTTATCACAATCAACTCTTTTATTATTTCTATCTTTTTACATTACGAATATAATTTTAAAACGAAATTCACCAATCCCTGTGGAGATGATCTTGCTTTTGCACACTATACTACTAAGTTGACCTTGTGCACTTGCAAGTAAAACGAGTGCGATTATTCGCCCATTAATTTAGGTGGATAATCGTTCAACAAGTTTTTGGCGCCGTTGCCGGGGATTGTGCTAAATTTCTCTTTGGAATTATTTTCGTTAGTTTTTTTTATTTTTATTTTATTCTGTTCCGTTTTATTTTTATTTTTATCAAATATCATATTTATTCCTTCTTTTCGTTTTCTATTTTTTTTCAGGTGTATAGAGGAGGAGTTTCTATCCTCATTGCGATCGAGTGCACTACTTGGTGTGATCGATCGCAAGCCCAGTGCGATTGAGCGCAGTTCAGGGTGCGCTCGAGTGCAAAAGGTCCATAGAGTACCCGAGCAGTAGTACTAAAACTGCTGCACTGAAGCGCTTCAATTGATTCAATCGAGGGAGAAACACCAATGGCAAAAGCTAGATATGCTTGTCTAGATGCTATGGAGAGGAAGCTAGATATGCTTGTAGAAGTCATAATTGCTCAGATTGCCTCACCTAAGCCACAAGCTACACCACTCCAGGTATGTGCTATTTGTAGTCATTTTGATCACACTACTGAAATTTGCCCTTTATATTCATCTGCAGATCGAGAGCAAGCAAACTATGTGGGACTAAACAACTACAATCCATATGCAAATACTTACAATCCAGAATGGCGAAACCACCCCAACTTCTCATGGAGCAATGATCAAAATGCATGGAACCTTCAAGGGCAACAAAGAAACTTCCAACCAGTAGTCCAATCAGTTCCGAAAGCAAATGAGAGCGACCTAGAGAGCATTGTGAGGCAACTGGCAGTTCAACAACAACAGTTGATGACCTCACAAAAGTAGTTCATAGCAGAGGCAATACAATTTTGGACTGAACAAAGCCAAATAAATGTAAGGCATGAGCAAGCTATTCAAAGACTAGAAGTACAAGTGGGGCACATAGCTAAGGAGCTAAGTAAACAAAAGCAAAGTGTTGTTGAACAAGTTTTTCATGACCATCACGTTGATCCATTAGAAACTGCTCTTATATATAGTCTCACAAGATCGAATATAGTGCCAGAATCTGAGGATGTTACTGATGACATCATCAAAACTATGCACCTCATTCAAGCCTCTCCAAAGCATCAAAGTAAGTACACCGATCCATTTGATATTCATATGCCTACTAATACTACTTTTTTTCCCTTTTATTGTCCAGACACCAAATTTTGAGTTGAAGAAATTGCTGAAGTACTTGACTTATGCTTATATGGGAGAGAATAAGATACTACCTATGCTAGTTGCTGCCAATCTTAGTTTTGGGGAAGAATAAGGCTTGGTCCGGCTGAAGACGTTAAACTTAGCGCTCATGGGAGGCACCCCAGACTTATCCTTTTCATTTTAGTATTTTTCTTTTGTTTATATTTATATTTCCATATCTAGTATTTATATTTCTTGTTTTCCGAAACAACGTTTATTTTTCTTTGTCAGGTACTTAGTACGTGCATCCAGTTCAAGTTTAGGGGCGTGTTACAAGAAAAGCAAGCAACCTAGTTCTCCATCTCCCAGGTCAGATCTTTCCATGCCATACACATTGGGGACAATGTTTATTTTAAGTTTGGGGGTAGTGGAAGATACTAGATACTATCACACACGCACTTGAAACACATGCACACCTTAAGTCCCAGTTTTTTTTTATAGGAAGATAAATGCATGTTCTTTTGGTAAACAAAAATTTTGGTTGATTTAAAAATTTGATAACACTTCATTAGTAAGCTTAAAAGCTAGAACAGATAGTCTTGCAATGGGAATTTTACAAAGTTTTGTTACCTACCTCAAGGCACCTAAGAATTCATGAGTTTGATCCAAATTTGCACAAGCACATTTAACACACATTTGTGTGGGGTATGACATATAATTCTCTTGTATATGTTTCCATAATCTAACTGTAATCGGATAACATTTTGAAAAGAACAATTTGGCATAAGAAAAATAAAGAAAAAAAAATAAAGAAAAATGTTCATCATGCAAAAAGTGATCAAAAAGCTTTCCACTGAGTAACTGGGCCTCTTGCCTCAGTAAGCATTGAGTGTTCATGTCAAAAGGTGGGAATTTCATTTAGAAACATTAAAACTTGTTAGTTCCGTAGCCTTTTTGATTCGAGTTAGTAAGTCCTTAGGGGTGTCTTTACACCTAATGCCCTAAAACCATCTGGTTTGGGAGTCATTGGCTAAACATTCGTTACAAAGGTCAAATAGAAAGTTCCATGAAACTCAACATGGCAAAGATCACATGATGAAAGAAAAAGAAAGAAGAAGCAAGTATTATGCCATTTTTGTTCTCTTTGATAAGAAATTCGATAAAGGTTTGGGCATCGAAACCCTATACACTAAAATTATGTGGAAACCCCAACTTATATGTGCTAATTCATCACACACAAATCAAACTTGCGATGCCTTAAGCTAACCTTAGGTAAGTAACATTAACTTTTGAAAATCCTTTTTCAATACAAAAATGTGTTTTTATTATAAGCTTACTCATGAACGGTTATCATAGTTTTATGCACAACCCAAATCTTTGAGTATCATGGAAATGAATTTATCTTTAATTTTGTTTTTCATTTAGTTTTTAGTTTTGTATTGCTAAGGGACTAGCAATATGTAAGTTTGGGGGTGTGATAGGTGCTTAAATATTCATATTTAAGCCCCCTTATTTACATGTGTTAGGTCCTTAGTTATGTTATTTTAGTCCATTTTACTTCATTTCTATGTTTTACATGGTTTTTATAGGTCTATGAAGAAAAGGAAGAATTTTGGAAGCTTTTGGAGCTTAAAAGGAAGAAAATTGGAAAACCTGGAGCAGATACTGTCTGGAGTGCGATCGAGCGCACCAGGAAGAGCGATCGAGCACAACCTTGCGATCAAGAGCACTATGTGTGCGATCGAGTGCATATATACGGGTGTAAACAGTAAAGCGGCAAAACCAGTTTTAGAAATAAAGAAGTTTTATGTTTTAGGAAAGTTTAGGGTTCCTGAGCCTTCTAGGATTATTCACCCCTATAAATACACCTGTAAAACACACACAATAGACATCATCTAATCTCTTCTTTTATCTTTCAATTTTCTTTTAGTTTTAGTTTAGTTTTAGGTCAGGAGGCCGGAGGCCGGACGAGCCCAAAGGAAGAGATTGTGGAGACGAATTGATGACTCTTCTCCATAATGTTTTCGGGTTTCTTCTTTCCTTTTTATTTTATTATGTGTAATTAAATTCTTAGTAGGGCTTGGTTGAAGCCCTAATTATGTTTACTCAATAAATTTAGTATTGGTGTCGTTGCGATATTTATGTTGTGCTGTTTAACTTGATTAATACTTGTTTTTATTTAAATTCCTCATATGTATATGTCTGATCAATATGTGCATGTGGTATAGATTTGTTAGTTAGATCAATTTGGATGACCGAGTCCTGGGTCTGACATTAGTAATAAAAGATATCCACACTGGATTCTTGGGTTAATCAACATGGGAAACCAGGAGTAGATACCATGCCCTAGGTCCCATGTGGTTGTCGATTTTCACAGATCCTATGCTCTCTTAAGGAACAACTCAGCATACACCATGTTGAATCCCTTGAGAGAGAAAAGATTTAGAGTAGATACCATGCCTAACTCGTTGCTTAGGGAGATCAATAGCTTAAGGAGTAGATACCATGCCCTTAGGTTGACAAACATTAGGTATACATGGCATGATTAAAGCATTGGCATACTGATATATTATGGTAGCATAATTAGTTGTGGATATCAAGTCCCTACGCCTTTATCTTTATTATTTTATCTTTATCAAAATCAACTCTTTTATTATTTCTATCTTTTTACATTAGGAATATAATTCTAAAACGAAATTCACCAATCTCTGTGGAGATGATCTTGCTTTCGCACACTATACTACTAAGTTGACCTTGTGCACTTGCAAGTAAAATGAGTGCGATTATTCGCCCATTAATTTAGGTGGATAATCGCACAGCAAGTTTTTGGATGACACATTAAGAGAAACTGACAAGCCTCTAGAAATTTCATTTCCTGACAATCCTCCTATTCTACCTACTCCACTTCCTTACCCTCAACGTTTTCATAAACAAAAACTAGATAAGCAATTTTTGAGTTTTTGGATATTTTAAAGAAAATTCACTTAAACATTCCTTTTGCAGATGCTTTGGAACAAATGCCAAATTATGTCAGATTCCTAAAGGACATCATTTCCAAGAAGAGAAGATTGGAGGAGTTTGAAATAGTAAAGGTTTCTGAAGAATGCAATGCCATTCTTTAAAAGAAATTGCCTCAAAAATTAAAAGATCTAGGGAGTTTCACTTTACCTTGCACTATTGGAAATTCACTTTTTGATTAAGTTTTATGTAATCTTGGTGTTAGCATTAACCTTATGCCACTCTTTATTTGGAGGAAATTAGGACTTTGAGAGATAAACAAACAACCATTTCTTTACAACTAGCAGACCAATCCATCAAGTACCTACGCGGAATCATAGAAGACGTACTAGTAAAAGTAGACAAATTTATTTTTCCTGCTGATTTTGTGGCATTAGATATGGAGGAACACCAAAAAGTCTCACTAATTCTTGGCCAACATTTCTTAGCTATGAGAAGGGCTTTAATTGATGTTCAAAATGGTGAATTAACATTGAGAGTAAACAAGGAAGAGGTTATGTTCAACATCTACCAAGCTATGAGATTTCCAGAAGATCCAAGTACTTGCTTTTGGGTAGATGTAATCAAGAAATGTGTAGAAGAAACCTTTCAAGAAGATGTGATGAGTCTTAAATATTGCATATTTTAGACCCTTAACTTATATTTTTTATGCTCTTAGTTAGTAGTATTTCACTTTATTTTACATATTTCTTGTGTTTTGTGTATTTTTACAGGTTTGTGGAGAAAATGAAGCATTTCAGAAGATGTGAAGCTTCTGGAGACATTGCGATCGATCGCACGAGATATGCGATCGAGTGCACCTGCGCTCGAGCACACCTGCCTACGAACGAGCGCATGGTCAACATCCCACATCAAAATATTTGAAGTTCAGTGCATCTGCGATTGATCGTAGCAGACATTCGATCGAGCGCACATGAGATCGTGCGCACAAGACATGCGATTGATCGTATCTGCGATCGATCGCACCACACTGCGATCGAGCGCACACGGGCCTGCATCCCACATCGTTTCTGCAAGCCACATTACTCCGGGTCTTCCCCTATATAAGCACCATCTGGCTTCATAATTCAGTGTACAATTCCTAAGCCACTTTGGTGTTTACCGATGGACGTCCGCTAGCATTCTGGTGGATCCCTAAGGCATTGCTACCATGAGGGGAAGCGCCGCCCGGCAGCAAGTGGAATTTCTCCCATGTAAAGTTGTTTATTTATTTCTTTATATTCAGTTGTTTTAGTTTAAATGTTTAGCACTTGTTATTATAGTTTTATAGTTATGAGTGGCTAGACTCTTCAGCTAAGGTTGAAGATGAAGCCCCGCCGTTGTTTGGCGTAGTAGTTCAGATTTGCTTGTACAAATCTGACAATTTTTAGTATAAATGTTCTGTCAATTATTTGAGTTAATCTTATAATTGATTGAGTTTAAATTTTCTATTGGATTTTCTTTGTGTTTCATCTGATGGATACATTGAATGCTTTTCGATTAAATTGGATTCCCTTTGTGATTTGTTAAAAGCGGATACATTGGGTGCTTTTGGTTTAGTTGGGATATTCTTTGTTTTTTGTCTTATAGTTGGATTCATTGAATGTTTTGATAGGCTATATTTTTAGAACATGTATGCTTAACTTCGGTGGGGTGGATTCGGAAACCTTAGTGTTTTTAATTATTAGATTTTAAATCAATTTAGTTTAGTTTATATTTTTTTTTGCAATATCATTCACAATTCGGAACTAGGTTAAGATAAAGTTAGTTTAGATTGAAAATATAATTTCACAGCACAATTCCCAGTGGATTCGATCTCGCACTTGCACAACGCTATATTGCAAACGACTCGTGCGCTTGCGAGTAAATTAAAACTCACAACAAGTTTTTGGCGCCGTTGCCGGGGAATTGTTTCGTTTGTGAAAATTTTTGGTCTGAATTGATTTTATTTTTCTACTAGTTAGTTACAAAAAAATAAAAATAAAAATTTGAGTTTGCTTTATTCTGTTACTTCTGCTGATTAGTATCTCATTATTTTTCTGTTGGTGTATGCTTGGTCGGAGATCCTTGAACTTAAATTTGACACATTTAGATCCCGACTTAGAAAGAACTCTTAGGAGGCAGAAAAGAGCACTAGTTGAGAGAGAGACTGCTGAGATGGGAGAAAATTTTAATCATCCTGAACATGTAGAGCAACCTAGAGCTTGGAACGTGGACTCCACTACATCCCTTAGGGATTTGTTCGCACCCGTTGCGACTAACTCATCTTCCTGCATAGTGTTGCCACCAACCAATGCCACACACTTTGATTTGAAGCCACATGTTATCCAACTCCTACCCTCATTCTATGGCTTAGATCTTGAAAATCCCTATAGTCATGTGAAGAAGTTCAAAGACATTTGTGCTACATTCAAATTCCAGAACTTCTCTGAGGAGTCAGTCCATCTTCGACTCTTCCCTTTCTCCCTTCACGATAGAGCTAGGGCGTGGTTGGACTCCAACACGTCCGGGTCTATTACATCTTGGGAAAACCTGCTTAGCAAATTTTACCATAAGTTTTTCCCAATGTCTAGAGTGAATGAGTGCCGTAAGGAGATTAGCTCTTTCACTCAGGACGAGGATGAGAAGTTCTCTGAAAGCTGGGAGTGCTTTAAAGAGTTACTGATCAGATGCCCTCCACATGGATATGAGAAGTGGAGACTCGTTCAATTCTTCTACCAAGGGTTAACTCAACCCAACCGTAGCATGATCGAGTCTATGAATGGGGGGGCATTCTTGAGTCTGACAGGAGACGAGGCATACATGGCGTTGGACAAGTTGTCCGACAACTCACAGCAGTGAGATTTTTCAAGCTGTCGAGATAAGTCCATTCGTGCTCCTAAGAGGGGAGACATCTATGAGGTCAGGGAGGATACTGATTTAAGGATAAAATTAGATGCCCTCACCAAGAAGATTGACGCTCTCACTGTGAGCCAATCCATTAATGCTGCCAACACATTCAATGTTGAAAGTTGTTCCATCTGTGCTAGTCCCATGCATCTAGCACAGAATTGCCCATCAATGCCGGCTTGTGTCAAGTATCCTATGGAACAAGTAAATGCTTTTAATGATTTTCGAAGGCAGTCAAATGGATCGTACTCCGAGACGTACAATCCAGGGTGGCGGAACCACCCATATTTTTCATGGAGGCAGAACCAACCAATGAATCAGGGAGGAGCCTCTCATCATGCTCAAAATCAATATCCTCCCGGATTTGCCCCACAAATTCCTAATCATGGTCGTTTTGCCCATCCAGCACCTTCACCTGCTTACCACGCACCCACCCAAACACCAGCGCCAGTTTCACAGTCGCTTGAGGATACCCTTAAGGAATTCATGAAAGCGACTAGCCAAAATATGAGCGATGTGAGGAGTGCAACAATGGTAAACACCCAAGCAATTGCCAAGCTGGAGAGTCAAATAAGGCAAATTGCAAGTCACTTGGGTGAGAGAGAGAAAGGAAAGTTCCCCAGTCAGCCCGTGCAAAACCCAAAAGGACAATTTATGGTTGAGAGTTCATCAACTCCTACGCACGGGGAGGAACAAGTACAGGTGATTGTCACACTGAGGTCTGGGAGACAAGTGGACAATCAAGTGGAAGAGAGCCCTGCTATGCAGCAAGGGCCAGGGAGTGGCAACATAGAGAAGAGGGATGCTAAGCCATCTACAGCCACACCTACTGAGAAAGACCCTCCTAGGTCGTTTGTACCTAGAGCGCCCTACCCCGAGAGATTACAGGCGCCCAAGAAAGGAGGGAAGTATGAGGAAATTCTGGAGGTATTCAAGCAAGTCCAAATCAATATCCCATTTTTGGATGCCATCCATCAAGTGCCATCATATGCCAAGTTTTTAAAGGACTTGGTCACTATCAAGAGGAGGACAAATGTCCCAAAGAAGGCATTTTTTATCGAGCAAGTCAGTTCAATCCTTCAGTGCAAGCTACCCATCAAGTATAAGGACCTGGGGTGTCCTACCATCTCTTGCACGATAGGAGTCAGCCATATTGAGAGGGTCCTTTTGGATCTAGGGGCGAGTGTGAATCTTCTACCCTATTCAGTCTATGTGCAGTTGGGGTTAGGAGAATTGAAGCCCACATCCACGACACTTTAATTGGCTGACAGGTCAGTGAAAAGACCACGGGGGATAGTTGAGGACGTTTTGATAAAAGTGGATAAGTTCTATTTCCCCGTGGATTTTATTGTGCTTGACACAGAGTCGGTTCAGAATGTAGGGATTCAAATACCGGTGATTCTAGGGCGACCATTCTTAGCCACGGCTAACGCCCTAATCAATTGTAGGACAGGGGTAATGAAGATCTCCTTCGGAAATATGACAGTGGAGTTGAACATTTTTGATATCACTAGGCAACCATTGGAATATGATGAAATGAGAGATGTATGCTTGATAGAGGAGATTCTTGAGGATACTGTGGATGAATCAAGCATTGAGGATCCCATGGAGGCATGCTTTGCTCACTTTGGAGAGGACTTGGGTTTAGATAAGTTACTCGAGGAAGTAAATGCCATTTTAGAGTCTGATCCTCAAGAAAGCAAAGAGGAGGAGGAGAAGGTGTCACCAGAACCTCAAAAGAAGGAACTTAAGCCTTTACCGGATAATCTTAAGTATAAGTTCCTGGGTCCAGCACACTGTTTGCCTGTGATAATAGCTTCAAATTTGGGAGAAGCTCAAGAGGAGAAATTATTAGATATTTTAAGAGAGCACAAGGAAGCTATCGGCTGGACCATTGAGGATATTAAGGGAATCAGCCCCTCGGTGGTGATGCACAGGATACACTTGGAGGAAGATGCTAAGCCATCGAGGGAGCCGCAAAGAAGGCTCAACCCTGCTATACAAGAGGTTGTGAGAGCAGAGGTTATTAAGCTGTTAGATGCAGGGATCATTTATCCCATCTCTGATAGCAAGTGGGTGAGCCCCATTCATATCGTGCCCAAGCGAGCTGGGTTAACGGTAGTAAAGAATAAGGACGACGAGTTGGTGCCAACTCGTGTGCAGTCTGGGTGGAGAATGTGTATAGACTACCGTAAGCTGAACATTGCCACAAGGAAGGATCACTTTCCACCTCCATTTATTGATCAGATGGTGGAGCGTTTGGCTGGGCACGAGTATTATTACTTTTTGGATGGTTATTCTGGATATAACCAGGTCCCCGTGGACCCCGAAGATCAGGAGAAGACGACATTTACCTGTCCTTTTGGGACCTTCGCCTACCGTCGCATGCCCTTTGGGTTATGCAATGCACCCGCCACTTTTCAGCGGTGCATGGTCAGTATATTCTCTGACATGGTAGAGCGGTTCTTGGAGATTTTCATGGACGACTTCTCCATCTTCGGTTCAACATTTGAGGAGTGCCTGCACCGTCTCTCTTTGGTTTTGGTACGATGCAAGGAGAAGAACCTGGTGCTTAATTGGGAGAAGTGCCATTTTATGGTTAAGCAAGGAATTGTACTGGGGCATATCGTATCTCATCGAGGGATTGAGGCCGACAAAGCGAAGGTGGATTTGATTTTCAGCCTTCCATCCCCACGTACGGTGAAAGAGGTTCGATCTTTTCTGGGCCAAGCAGGTTTCTATAGGCGATTTATCCAGAATTTCAGCAAGATCGCCAGGCCCTTGTGCAAGTTGTTGCAAAAAGATGCCCCATTTCTATTTGATGAGGATTGTAAGAAAGCATTTGGGGATCTGAAGAAAATTCTGACGTCCACACCCATTATTCAGCCACCTAACTGGGATGTGCCTTTTGAGATTATGTGTGACGCATCAGACTATGCTGTTGGAACTGTTTTGAGGCAACGTGTTGATAAACTTCCCCATGCTATCTATTATGCAAGTCGAACTCTAAACGACGCACAACTCAATTATTCTACCACTGAGAAGGAGTTGCTTGCAATCGTTTTTGCATTAGACAAGTTCAGATCCTACTTGTTAGAATCTAAAGTCATTATCTACTCGGACCATGCTGCATTGAAGTATCTTTTCTCTAAAAAAGATGCTAAATCTCGTCTTATCCGATGGATCTTGCTACTTCAAGAGTTCGACATTGAGATTCGGGATAAGAAAGGTTCGGAAAATGTGGTGGCGGACCATTTGTCTAGATTAATTGTGGAATTCAGTGAGGCTGCCATTCCCATTTTTGAGACCTTTCCTGATGAGCAATTGATGCACATTGTTCACAGTCCCGCACCATGGTTTGCTGACATAGTGAACTATCTTGTCACTGGACACATGCCCTTGCATTGGGGGAGGCAAAATAAATCAAAATTTTTGGCCATGGTAAAACACTTTTTCTGGGATGATCCTTACCTGTTCAAGTATTGTCCTTATCAGATCATTAGACGGTGTATTCCTGAGCATGACCAATCTAATGTCATCGCCTTTTGTCATGATCATGCATGTGGAGGCCATTTTAGTGCTAAAAAGACCGCTGCAAAGATTTTGCAGTGTGGATTTTATTGGCCTACCCTGTGCCGGAACTCTCACACCTACTGTATATCTTGTGAGTGTTGCCAAAAGCTAGGGAGTCTTTCTAGGAGAAATATGATGCCCCTCAACCCTATTCTGATTGTTGAGATTTTTGATGTGTGGGGCATTGATTTCATGGGACCATTCCTAAACTCCTTTGGCTACTTATACATTCTAGTTGTTGTGGACTATCTGTCCAAGTGGGTGGAGGCCGTTGCGTGCAAGACCAATGACCACAGAGTTGTGGTCCAGTTCTTGAAAGACACTATTTTTGCTCGTTTTGGTACGCCTCGAGCAATCATAAGTGATGGAGGTAAGCACTTTTGCAACAAGATCTTTGAGCAGTTGATGAAGAAATATTGTATCACGCACAAAGTTGCCACCCTATATCACCCACAGAAGAGTGGTCAAGTGGAAATTTCAAATCGCGAGATCAAACAAATTTGGAAAAGACTGTGAACCCTAATAGAAAGGATTGGTCTCTGCGATTGACGGATGCACTGTAGGCATATCGGACAGCCTTCAAGATGCCAATTGGCATGTCTCCCTATCGCATTGTATACGGAAAGGCATGTCACCTTCCGGTTGAATTAGAGCATCGTGCGTATTGGGCTGTCAAGCAACTAAATTTCAATTTTTCCAAGGCTAGCTCACAACGGAAGCTCCAACTCAATGAATTGGAGGAGCTGCGGAATTATGCATATGAGTGTGCCCGATCATACAAAGCACAAATGAAGAAGACTCATGACCAAAATATTTTGAGACGAGCTTTTGAGCCGGGTCAGAGAGTTCTTCTTTATAATTCGCGCCTGCATCTTTTTCCAGGCAAGCTCAAATCCCGATGGTCAGGCCCATTCATTATTCGATCGGTTTTTCCTTATGGGGCCATCTAGATTGAGGATCCTAAGAATGGTAATACTTTCAAGGTAAATGGACTGAGGCTAAAACCATTCTTAGAGTTGAGGAGTCCGGCCATTGAGACGATACTGTTGGAGGATCCTAGTTATTCAGATTGAGTGTAGTATTCTAGGGAGAGTCTGGCTGAAGACGTTAAACTTAGCGCTCATGGGAGGCACCCCACAGCTTATCTTTTCTTTTGTTTATTTATTATTTCGCATTTTTATGATTAATGTTTGTTTCCAGTATTTTTTTTTGTTTTCCAGTTTTTATTTTTCAGGGACAAAGCGTACTTCAGTTCAAGTTTGGGGGTATGCTACGAGCCATACCAGTCCAAATAGTTCTCCATATCTTAGGTCAGCTCTTTCCATATTAGTCACACATTGGAGTCAATGTGTAATTTAAGTTTGGGGTTATGGGAGACACATCACACACTTTGTCCTAATTTGTTGTCTTTTCGTCATAGAGATAAATGCATGCTCATGTTATCGTGAAATTTTAGTTGATCTAAACATTTTCTATGATGTGATGTCATTGGTGAGCTTAACATTTTGAACACATGATCTGGTGATAAATTTTTAAAATTTAGTTACTTACTCTAGGCATTTTGAGAATTCACATGTTTGATCTAATCTAACACGAGCACATTAGCACAAATTATGTGAGGTATGACACGTGATTTTAATGTGTATTTTTCCTTATCTTAACTGAAACTGGATGACTTGTTGGATGAACACTTGGGCATAAAGAAAAAAAAAATTTCATTATCAATAAACTTTCTGCTGAGTAACTGGACCTCTTGCCTCAGTAAGCAGTGAGTGTTCACGTCAAAAGGTGGAATTTTGCTTGGTAGTATTAAGACCAGTTTATTTTCGTAGCCTTTTTGACTCGAGTTAGTAAGTCCTTAGGGGTGTCTGTATACCTAATGCCCTAAAACCATCTGGTTTGGGAGTCATTGACTCAACACTCGCTACATGGGTCAATTAGAAAGCTTAAGGGAATTAAATATAGCCGTGCCTTATTAAAAAAAAATAAAATAAAATAAAATAAAAACTATGCCTTTTTGTTCATTTTTTATGGGAAATTCGGTGAATCTTGAGACATGGAGACCTTACACATTAGAGTTACTTGGAAGCTTCATTTTTATATGCTAATTCACCTTACACTGATTCAAGCTTGTGATGCCTTATCCTGCCTTTTGTAAGTAATTAGATTTTAACATTTCTATTCATTACGAAGATGGGTTTACCTTTTTAAGCTTGCTTATGAATGAATATCATGGTGATGTGTGCTCCTTAAATTTTTGGATACCATGAGTGATGACTTTATCTTTATGTTCTTTGTTTTTCATTGAGTCTTTTATTTTGTTTTGCTAAGGGACTAGCAAAATATAAGTTTGAGGGTATTTGATGAGTCTTAAATATTGCATATTTTAGACCCTTAACTTATATTTTTTATGCTCTTAGTTAGTAGTATTTCACTTTATTTTACGTATTTCTTGTGTTTTGTGTATTTTTACAGGTTTGTGGAGAAAATGAAGCATTTCAGGAGATGTGAAGCTTCTGGAGACATTGCGATCGATCGAACGAGATATGCGATCGAGCGCACCTGCCTATGAACGAGCGCATGGTCAACATCCCACATCGAAATATTTGAAGTTCAGTGCATCTGCGATCGATCGTAGCAGACATGCGATCGAGCGCACATGAGATCGTGCGCACAAGACATGCGATCGATCGTATCTGCGATCGATCGCACCACACTGCGATCGAGCGCACACGGGCCTGTATCCCACATCGTTTCTACAAGCCACATTACTCCGGGTCTTCCCCTATATAAGCACCATCTGGCTTCATAATTCAGTGTACAATTCCTAAGCCACTTTGGTGTTTACCAGTGGACGTCCGCTAGCATTCTGGTGGATCCCGAAGGCATTGCTACCACGAGGGGAAGCGCTGCCCGGCAGCAAGTGGAATTTCTCCCATGTAAAGTTGTTTATTTATTTCTTTATATTCAGTTGTTTTAGTTTAAATGTTTAGCACTTGTTATTATAGTTTTATAGTTATGAGTGGCTAGACTCTTCAGCTAAGGTTGAAGATGAAGCCCCGCCGTTGTTTGGCGTAGTAGTTCAGATTTGCTTGTACAAATCTGACAATTTTTAGTATAAATGTTCTGTCAATTATTTGAGTTAATCTTATAATTGATTGAGTTTAAATTTTCTGTTGGATTTTCTTTGTGTTTCATCTGATGGATACATTGAATGCTTTTCGATTAAATTGGATTCCCTTTGTGATTTGTTAAAAGCGGATACATTGGGTGCTTTTGGTTTAGTTGGGATATTCTTTGTTTTTTGTCTTATAGTTGGATTCATTGAATGTTTTGATAGGCTATATTTTTAGAACATGTATGCTTAACTTCGGTGGGGTGGATTCGGAAACCTTAGTGTTTTTAATTATTAGATTTTAAATCAATTTAGTTTAGTTTATATTTTTTTTGCAATATCATTCACAATTCGAAACTAGGTTAAGATAAAGTTAGTTTAGATTGAAAATATAATTTCACAACACAATTCCCTGTGGATTCGATCTCGCACTTGCACAACGCTATATTGCAAACAACTCGTGCGCTTGCGAGTAAATTAAAACTCACAACAAGATGCACTAGTTGGTCACCTAGAACGCTGTATCACCACTTCATCTCAAGCTTATAATTTTTCCAGTTCTGTTGTTTGTGAATTTTATTTATCTCTTGTTAGTGAAGAATTTCTCCACTATGTATTTGCCTTGGGAGCCTTGCAGCAGGATGCATCACTTAGCAATGAAGTAGGAAGGCTAGATCCGATTGTAGCAAGGCCTGATTATGTAATTTCTAGAGAAAAGATGCAGCAAACTACAACTCAAGAGTTGAAGAAATTACCTGAGCATCCTTGCAATGCATTCTTGGGTGATAGTGTCACATTTTCAGTGATTGTTGCTGCATCACTCAAACCCGAAGAAGAGGAAAAGTAGTTACGTGTGTTAAGGTAGCATAGAACATCCTCTCTCAGCTACTGATCCTCAACCTCTACCCCACATACTTCCCGATCCACCACCTCTTTCCACCAATCTTCTGCCAACACTTCCAATGCCTAAGTCAGTAGATTTCCCCATTGGACAATCTGCAGCAATATGTCATCCCTCACCACATACAAAGCAGATCTGCGTAGAGAAATTTCGAGACAGATGCCCCATCTGATTACATCTGAAGCAAACCCTTAGCTTTCGATCATACATCAGATTACCACGTTCCCTTGGTGGCATACTTACTCCTTTACTATAACTCCCACTTCCCATAGCCTGTCTCCCGAACCTAGGGGTCCCATCGGTATTACTCTGAGCGACAGAAGCAACAGATTATGCTTGCCTCTGACTCTGTACTATAGTTCCTTATGGCAAGGAACGCCTCCTCTGGGGTTACAATGCTTTATCCACCAGTATAGCATAATTTCCAATGCCCATATAAGAGAGTTTAGTCCGAATATCATAGTGTAATCCATCTAAAAATCTCTTACATTTCCTCTCCTCTATATTCGTTAATTCAGGTAAAAACCTTGACAGGCCTATGAATCTACTATCATATTCAGCCACCAATAAATTACCTTGCCTTAGATAAATAAAATCTCTCTCTTGTTGTGCCCAAAACGTATCTGGCAAATACTTCGCAAAGAACTCATCCCTAAACTTATTTCAAATTAAAGGTTGTTCTACCTGTGTCCTTACCTTGGGCGAAATATCCTCCCACCATTAAGAAGCCTCACCCTCAAGCATAAATGAAGCAAAAGCAACCTTCTGTCTTTCTGTCACTAGTAAGACCCCAAAATATTTCTCGACATATCTAATCCACTGTTCAACTTCTACAGGATTTACAGCTCTAAAAGACTGGGGTTTAAACTTAAGAAATCTCATAAAACAACCACCTTGCATCTCATGTGCAAAACACCTTCTCCCTTATGAATCTCTTGTCTCACCACATCAGGTTTATTCAACTCCTCTCCTCTAATCTCTTCTGTAAATTATCAGCTCTTTTTTCAGATGCATTCATCCTCTCTAGGGCATGCTCAAGAGCTTTTCTCAATTCATCCTTCTTAACCTCAGATTCTCTCCTAGCTCTACTAGTACCTACCACACTATCAATCTGTTCCCTCGAAGGAACCACAGAGTCAACTTCCT